>JARYHS010013630.1:100252193-100353323 GCA_031002005.1 Vandiemenella viatica | reverse complement strand
TGACTATAGTGGCAGCCTTTGTTGAGGTAATGTGGAACTCTATTGTGAAGTCAACACAAGACGAACACTACACTCATTCAAAAGCAACAATATGCGCAGAAGAACTCGAATCAGTGACCTTTATTATTATTAATAATTTCTCTCGGCTTTCCAGCCGTGTTAAGATGTTACATGATGTTATCAATCATTAAGGCAAGTTGGACGCCTTCGAAACGTCCCAAAAATGTAACATCTTAACACCTCCTATCCGAAAGGGTAATGGTTTGGAAGGGATATACGGGATATGGCAGGAGGCCTTTACAATGCGATGACAGTGTTCTAGCCCCTACACTGCTAGCGCCAGCTTAAGTATCTTGGTCGGGACTCTTGCGAAGGAATTTGTGAATGTGTCTGCGGTCGTGGTTTGCCAACACGGTAGACAATTCCGTAGGCCCACAGAACAAGGAAATTATCAGACATTTCAGGCATGAGATTTTCCTCATCCTCGTTCAACTAACTTGCTTATATTGCTACCTGAGGCTCACACAGATAACAGACGAAAGAATTATACAGGTTTAGAACCGTATATCCTCGAGGAACTTTCTGAACTTTTTTAAAATTTGTTTCCAGCTTGACATCTCGACTTTGAGGTCATGGGAGACGGGAATATGGACTTTTTGGTGAACTATACCGACGTTCGCTTACAGTGATTTGGAAAAACTGCAGAAAATCCAAATCTGGATGGCCAGAAGCGGATTTGAACCCGCATCCTCTCGAATGCCAGGCCAGAACATTATCGCTCGTCCACTACGCTCAGATTTTTTAATTGACCGTAACATATAGATATATAGGAACAATAATTATAGACTGACTCGGCCATGAATCATTTTAATATATCTATTTTTGCAGCCTAGTAGTAGACGAAAAAATATTAGATCAACTAAAGATGCCAGATCTTAATCACTTCGTTTATCACGAACCCGGAAACAACCATAATACACCCTTTTATAACCACATATGTAACGTTTCAATTAGTTTTTCGAAGATAACATCATTTTACTTTTACATATCCAGCGTATTCCAGTTTGAAAAGCAATCATCCTTTTCCTTCAGAATGCAGGCATAAGAATTTTTTTAAAAAAGCTCCACTGCATATGGAATTAGCCAACGTCATTAACTGTAAGACTGACAGCAGTCTTTTTCCAAGACCATTCTTGCTTGTAGAAAATGCCATGGTGGCTCCCAAGTGAGAAGAATTATTGCGCCGGTTCAAATTCCTGTCGGCTATCAAATTTCGTTTTTCCATGTTTTCTCAAAACCTTTGCAGATTAATGCCAGGATGATTCCTCTGGAAGGCATTGAATCAACTTGTTTCATGTTCTTTGTTCACAGTTCTCTCCTATATTTATTTACCTCGACAGTAACGAGGCGTTTAGCCCTAATTATTAAAAATGTTTAATGTATATAAAAGAAGAACTGATGTGCAGTTTTCAGACGTGAAATTTTAATTCCAAAATACTGTAAAATAGAAATTTCAAATATACACAAGTTATATATATATATTTCTGTATTGACAGGTATTTGACGCATAATTATCACAGCAATATCTGAAAACTTATTTCGGATATTTTTTAAAATATTATCTTTTCTTAGGCAGGATTAGGGGTAGTAAATGATTCTTGTTTAATTTTTCTGCAGCGCGTCACAGCGCCTAGTATTTAAAAGTTATTCACACATCGATACGAGATAATTCTTTGCAGTTATCATTTTGTAAACGAATCTAATCCAGCAGTATTCTTGTCAAACTTTTACAATTACAAAATTTTATTTTGATACTGCTTTGTCTAGGCTCTAATGAAGGAAAATGTAGTTTTATCTCGATGGCAGATGATTCCGAAGTCACAATACAAGGAAATATGTATCGTTTCCTGCCAGAAGACTTCCTCATCGAATGTGCGAGTTATATTCAAACATTAGTATGCTTCAGTGCCAATCGCTACACCAGCCACATCTAGCAATTTGAGTGATCAGTCTACTGATTGTTAAATATTCTTTTTTGGAATAATATTTATAGTCCGACCAGTAAGCTTTGTGAGGGGGAGGGGAGGTAAAGTAAAACTGGAAATGGATAAGAAGATAAATACAGGAATAGTATGGCAGAATAGTGCAACATCTGTGTGGCTCACTTTTGGGAAGAACAAAAGAACACACAGTGTTAAAAGTTCCAATTACTCATAGGGCAAATTACGCGTAAATGATTGATTTTAGAAAGTCGTCGACATATATTCCGTCTTTCTTAGAATGTAGACTATTCAGCCTATGCACTTTCTACTGGGTTCATGTCAACGTTTATGATTGGATGATCAGTTTCCTGCGTCGTTGGCTCCTCGAGAAACCATCAGGTGGACGAAATATTTGTCCTGCTGGACATGATATGGGAGACGTAATTCACACCCTTATAGAAGTTAACATCGTGTTATAGGGAACAGAGACCCAATTTTCAAAAATACGTCGGTCACTGATGACTATCCTGCAATCCCAACCTTTACAAATGACAATAATTCACCTCATCGCTGAATTATTTGTGACGCCTCGTAGACGAATATTCTATTGCAAACATCAATCCTTAATGTATCTTTAAACTGTAATGATCTATAAAAAAAAAGGAATGTGCTACCAGGCCTATCCTGGCCAGAAGTTGTTTTGCATGGAGTATTTGTGTAGGACTGTTCAATTAAATGACATTCCTTTCGATAACCAAATATACGGCATACCACGATTTATTTGTTTATATTTCCAGAAACAAATCTAGCAGCCCTTTTTTGCACCCTCTCCTACTCCTGTATTTGATTCGTAAAATGAGGGTCCCATACTACACTACCATATTCGAGCAATGGTCTGACCAAAGTTTAGTAACCCAATTCCTTTACTTCTCTCGTACATCCCCTCATCACTCCCTCCAACAAGTGAAGAACTTTGAAACCTTTTCCTACCACCTAGTCCAATGTGTCCTGCCCAGTTAAGCTTGTTATCAAAAGTAATGCCAAGATATTATCACAGAAATGCAATCAGTGACGGATATGATAAAGGAGCTGGAATGGGAATTATTGCAAGACAGGAGGAGGATGAGGAGGGTCATGGGAGTGTACAGGGCATATACTGGCGATGAGGCATGGAAAGATATTGCAATAGGTATTAAAAGTAGTGCATGGAAGGGAAAAGATGACCATGACCACAAGCTGGCACTCGACTTTCAGGCACAAGGGTGTGGGAAGATTCTCTTTTTTAGGTAAGGGTGTCAGGGATTGGAATGAGTTACCAAGAGAAATGATGAATAATTTACCGAAAACTTTGAAAGAATTTAAAGATAAAATTTGTAGAGGGCAAATGTAGGTGGGTGCAGATAGGGGGAAGATGGGTGTGTAGGTAAATTGCCACCGGAGACTGTGCTCCATTGCAATTAAATTAAATTAATGTTAAATTAAAAAAATTATTTGTTTATATTCATAATTCTAGTTATAAAACCATTTGAATATAGCTCTTCATGCAAAGTAATTATTACCCTCCTTCTCATATCACTCAAATTTCTAGATGTGGCTGGTGTAGCGATTGGCACTGAAGCATACTACTCTTTATATATAAAGATGAATGTATGTTTGTTTGTTGGTTTGTTTGTTTGTTTGTTCTTCATACAAATCCACAGTTTTTATCCGTTCTCGATGAAACTTTGCACACTTATCCTTTGAAACAAGGAGAAAAATACTGTCTACATTTGGTTGAAAAATTATCTGTATAAATAACAAATTTGTCTCATAACTTCGAAATACGGCGGTAGACATGACACTTTGGATGTGGACGACTCCGTAGCGAGTTCCCCGTAGTGGCCTGGCAGCTGAGTGGCTAAAGCGCTGGCTTACGAACGTCGTGGTCTCCGGTTCAAATCTCCGTCGGGGATAAGATTTAAAAAATTGTTTTTCATCGTAAGAGTCAGGCCTGGGCCGTAGGTTATTCGGATTGAATGTTAAACCGTAGATATTAGAAAGTTAGGGGTGCAATGCGAGGCAAATCGTAGGTATTCTTGCAATGTTGTAGCTGTATACTTTTTTACGTTATAATGATCCCTCAGGTTTTGTTCGCAGTAAGTGTGAACCACAGTAATATTATTATAATTAGGGATGTAAGTCTCTGTCTTTTTGATACGTTATGACGACCAAATGGCTATATCGTTGTGATGGAATTTTATAAGGAAATCTGTATGAAGGGCACAGGATATTTTTTCCATTATGATTAACAGTTGTAGTCACGAAATTTTGAGACCTTATCGAATGGTGACAGAAATATGTTGGCAATTGATTCTCATAACTTGGAAATACGGCGATAGACAGACACGTTGGATATGCACGTCTTCAGACCGTGTTTCCGTGTAGTGAGCTGGAAGCTCAGTGGCTGAAGAGCTTGCTTACGAACGTCGTGGTCTGCGTTTGAAATCTCCGTGGAGGCCAAGATTTTTAAAAATTGTTTTTCATCTTAAGAGTCAGGCCTGGGTCGTAGGTTATTCGGATAGAATGTTAAACTGTAGATATTAGAAAGTTAGGGGCGCAATGCGAGGCAAATCATAGGTAGTCTTGCAATGCTGTAGGTGTACGCTTTTTTACGTTATAATGATCCCTCAGGTGTTGTTCAAAGTCAGTGTGTGAGTGTGAACCACAGTAATATTATTATACATACTGAAGTAAGTCTCTGAGTTTTTGTTACGTTTTGATGACTAAATGGCTATATCGTTGTGATGTAATTTTATAAGGAAATGTGTATGAAGGGCACAGGATATTTTTCCCAGTGTGATTAACAGTTGTAGTCACGAAATTTTGAAATCTTATCGAATAGTGACAGAAATATGTTAGAAATTAATTGTCTTCAAGAGGCAGGTTCGACGGTACAATGATATAGTGATAGCTTTCATGTCATATTATGCCGATTCGATACAGTTTGGGACTAATCCTTCGTTACCAAAAACTTACAATATTTAATTCTGGCAATAAAATTCTTAATCCACGCGTACGAAGTCGCGGGTACGAGGCTAGTGTTTGAATATAACTCGCACATTCGATGAGGAAGTCTTCTGGCAGGAAACGATGCATATTTCCTTGTATTGTGACTTCGGAATCATCTGCCATCGAGATAAAACTACATTTTCCTTCATTAGAGCCTAGACAAAGCAGTATCAAAATAAAATTTTGTAATTGTAAAAGTTTGACAAGAATACTGCTGGATTAGATTCGTTTACAATATGATAACTGCAAAGAATTATCTCGTATCGATGTGTGAATAACTTTTAAATACTAGGCGCTGTGACGCGCTGCAGAAAAATTAAACAAGAATCATTTACTACCCTAATCCTGCCTAAGAAAAGATAATATTTTAAAAAATGTCCGAGATAAGTTTTCAGATATTGCTGTGATAATATATGCGTCAAATACCTGTCAATACAGAAATATATATATATAACTTGTGCATATTTAAAATTTCTATTTTACAGTATTTTGGAATTAAAATTTCACGTCTGAAAACTGCACATCAGTTCTTCTTTTATATACATTAAGCATTTTTAATAATTAGGGCTAAACGCCTCGTTACTGTCGAGGTAAATAAATATAGGAGAGAACTGTGAACAAAGAACATGAAACAAGTTGATTAATGCCTTCCAGAGGAATCATCCTGGCATTAATCTGCAAAGGTTTTGAGAAAACATGGAAGACGAAATTTGATAGCCGACAGGAATTTGAACTGGCGCAATAATTCTTCTCACTTCGGGAGCCACCATGGCATTTTCTACAAGCAAGAATGGTCTTGGAAAAAGACTGCTGTCAGTCTTACAGTTAATGACGTTGGCTAATTCCATATGCAGTGGAGCTTTTTTTAAAATTCTTATGCCTGCATTCTGAAGGAAAAGGATGATTGCTTTTCAAACTGGAATACGCTGGATATGTAAAAGTAAAATGATGTTATCTTCGAAAAACTAATTGAAACGTTACATATGTGGTTATAAAAGGGTGTATTATGGTTGTTTCCGGGTTCGTGATAAACGAAGTGATTAAGATCAGGCATCTTTAGTTGATCTAATATTTTTTCGTCTACTACTAGGCTGCAAAAATAGTTATATTAAAATGATTCATGGCCGAGTCAGTCTATAATTATTGTTCCTATATATCTATATGTTACGGTCAATTAAAAAATCTGAGCGTAGTGGACGAGCGATAATGTTCTGGCCTGGCATTCGAGAGGATGCGGGTTCAAATCCGTTTCTGGCCATCCAGATTTGGATTTTCTGCAGTTTTTCCAAATCACTGTAAGCGAACGTCGGTATAGTTCACCAAAAAGTCCATATTCCCGACTCCCATGACCTCAAAGTCGAGATGTCAAGCTGGAAACAAATTTAAAAAAGTTCAGAAAGTTCCTCGAGGATATACGGTTCTAAACCTGTATAATTCTTTCGTCTGTTATCTGTGTGAGCCTCAGGTAGCAATATAAGCAAGTTAGTTGAACGAGGATGAGGAAAATCTCATGCCTGAAATGTCTGATAATTTCCTTGTTCTGTGGGCCTACGGAATTGTCTACCGTGTTGGCAAACCACGACCGCAGACACATTCACAAATTCCTTCGCAAGAGTCCCGACCAAGATACTTAAGCTGGCGCTAGCAGTGTAGGGGCTAGAACACTGTCATCGCATTGTAAAGGCCTCCTGCCATATCCCGTATATCCCTTCCAAACCATTACCCTTTCGGATAGGAGGTGTTAAGATGTTACATTTTTGGGACGTTTCGAAGGCGTCCAACTTGCCTTAATGATTGATAACATCATGTAACATCTTAACACGGCTGGAAGCCCGAGAGAAATTTATTAATAATAATAAAGGTCACTGATTCGAGTTCTTCTGCGCATATTGTTGCTTTTGAATGAGTGTAGTGTTCGTCTTGTGTTGACTTCACAATAGAGTTCCACATTACCTCAACAAAGGCTGCCACTATAGTCAGCAGGTTAAATGGTCAAAGGCACGGAAGGTCATAAAATATTTACATCAGTAGATGGAGGCATGTCAATTTTCAATAACGTGCACACGTCCACTTCCAGTTTTTTTTTTTTTTTTTTTTTTCCTTCTTCTTTTAAATATCTCCATTATCACGGAATATTGATCAATTAATTTTGTAATCAAATAGTGCAAGTAGAAAATTACAAGACGCAATGAAGGTATGCTGAAGTTAAAATCCTCGAGAAGTAATTTTCAGAAATTTTTAATGACCTATACATATTAGTTCAATGTTGTTTTTCAACGTTTTCATCGGTCTTCTAATTATGATGAAGTAACTTTAATATGTTATTTGAAGTTGTTTCTGTTACTTTCGGCAAATGACTGTCACTGTATTTGTAGGTGCTCGTAATTCGAAAATGGGCATATTTCGTGTACGGATGGTCATATCCACAAATTTTATTAGAGCTAATTCTACTGAACAAGTGTTCTTCACTTCCTCAGAGCCACTGGTAAATAAACACTTCCTCGAAACGTTTGTCGGACGGTTACTTCCTCCTTGCGTCTGAACTGAGCCAGCATGAAGATCTTCTTCTTACGAAATAACCACGCATAATGTTAAAGAGATTAAATCCTATACACTCAACTGAAATTAAATACCCCTCCCGTGTGCACTAAACAGATTCACTATAGTACGCCTACTTTCCAAATTTTTTATCCTAATACGTGTTTAGAACTCAGCCATGTTACTAGTTGGCACCAAATAAGGAATATTTTTTTGTGAGATGAGGTGGACCTGTGAGATATTTTTGAAGGCAGCCAATTGCCTTTTGGTTCAATAAAATTGTCTTTAAATTTTTAATGGCATTCCTCCCGATAGCCATTCATCCAGCTAAACCGTTTTGTGTGTTTATCCTGTGTACTGATGTATTTCCAAATGCTTTTTGCTCATACAATTGAAAGACGATGCAAGACATACCACAATACCTACTTTAACACCCATGCCTCTGGCCGGAATCGCACCAGTGACCGAGAGTCCCTGTAACGCCCAAGCCATCCCATCCGGAAGGACAGGGGTTGAAATCTTCGTGTATCCATCCGTATTTCGGTATTGCATGATTAATCGAAATCACTCCGTGAGTGTTGGGATGATTCTCTGGTATGGCCAAGGCTGAATTCCTTCCCGAAACATGCCCCAAGTCCTTTTCTCTCTATAATGATTTCCACGTCGACCAGCCCTAAAACAACACCGAACTAGAGTCTCTCCACATGTGGAAATAGCACTCTAGTCCCTTCGCTACCATGTTCGGCCGTTGAATAAGATAAATCCAACAAGGAAAAAGTCTAAAACACACCACAGAGATGTAATTATTTTTATTTGAGCAATTATGTTTTGCTTCTAGCTTTACATTCTAATCGAGGTCATTAGAGGCAGGAAAGGAGTGAGGACAAGTAATGGGAGGAATTCGTCCATGGCCTTTTGAAGGAACAATCCCGGCATTCGCCTGGAGTGATTTGGGGAAACCATCTAAAACGTTTACCTGGATGGCTAGATGGGTATTCGAACCCACGACCTCCCGAAAGCCGGATACCACATACCCACCACGTAATTTTTTTTATATTTTTTTATTTTTTTTTGTCTTCGTCATATCTTCGGCGGCAATGTGATATGAATCCTGATAGTATTGGAAACTAGGATCGGGTAAGAATTTCAGCCACCGCTTTTTGAAGGAACTTTTGTGGAGTTCAGCTGGAGAGATTTACGAAAATCATGGAATACTGAAACTGGATCCCCGACGGGGTTTGAATTCGCGTCCTCCCGAATGCCAGGCAACAGTGTTACCTATAACCCATCGGGCTTGGACGGCAGGAAATAAAGCTTGACAGAAAATTTTATAGAAGTATCAGTGTTAGTTAGAAACAAAGAGAGAGATGATAGTTTTACTACTTCCATCTTCCAGATTTAAAATGTGGAACCGCTAATTCACATTGCAGTCGGATTTTTTTAATTTATTTACTGTTCTTAATGATTATTATTACTACTAAAACTGTTGCTACTGCGTTCAAGTTTAGCTTACCTTCTAAATATGGTATGATGAAAACAAAATTAAGGTGTTAATATTCCGCACCATTTAATTTTCTGGGAATAGTTTATTTATATCTCGTGACTTAGTTTACCATTAGAGTTCTTTCGTGAATGCTCTTTCTACTTACCCTTAACCTTTATGTGTATTTGTCACACGCACAGTTCTATAACGCTGCAGCGTTAGAAAGTGTAACTAAGTCCATTCAAACTCTCTTATTGGTTTTCCGTGCGTAATTTAGCGATTCTTTTCTGTATTCGCCATATAATTGCGTTTGCTAGCGAATTGTTAACTGTTTATTCGAGGAAAAAAAAATAGGCAACGGTTATCAAAATTACGAAAAAAGTGTTACCATCTCTCTATAATTAATCAATTTGGTTATTTAAATAATTATTATGACTAAAATGGTGATATTCGTGATTATTTTTACTGCAGAATTCCGAATTTTCCCTCTGAGCGTCTGGGAGTTTCTTGCTGCGCGGGCTCATTTTTTTAGTCTTGGGTAAAGTGCTGGGTATGAGAGGTCTATTTTATCATGAATTTAGTGTACCACCTACCAGTTATGCTGTCCCATGCGGTATTCGTGTCTAGAACGAAGCATAATCGAAAGGCGAGGGGTCTCTCGAATTCTGTCCCCGACTGTACATTGTGCCTCTCAGTTTTTACTTGGTTACCGTAACGACAATCGTATTTATACTTATTTCTTCCATTGCTCATGTTAACAAATTTTGTTTTCCTGTAAACGCTCCCCTAATGTTCGATGTGCCTATGTCAATACATTAAAAACCATTTGTGTTTTCCTTTTCTGTTGATTGTGTCGTGACCGTGGAGACCGTCTTATCCGAGGCTTCCTTCAAACTTCTTAGTAGGATTGATTTTACATAGATGGGTTTTCAGCTCATCATAAAACCCCTAACCTGAAAGACTTGAATTTTTTGTCAAGGTTTCCCTTCCACTGTTTTTAGGGGCTAGAGATCCGTTTTTGACCCATTCTGGTATGCTACACTTCTGATAGAGTACGTTCCCCGAAAGACACGCGGCTTTCTCCTTCGTGGACGCAGGAGTAGGATTTGCTAGCAGAGCTGCTAAGAGAAAATACGACAAGTTTTACAAAGATTTGTTGTTCTTCTCACTGGGTATTAGGTAGGAGCCTCAGAGACCGGACGAGTCTTGCCTCCAATTCTGTATTCTCTGCCTCTGTCACCAAGCCTTAAAATGCAAGAAGAATCCTGAGATGAGAACTCCCATTCGAGGTTGCTGGTTACTAATATTAAGTTAACCTACTAGTGTTTGTAAATAACTGAAATTTTATTACTAATCAGATTTCAAATTTCTTTCCACTGGTGTGTTATATTACTTTTTTTTTAGTATGTTTATTTTTTTCTGTTAATAGTAGTTTTAATTTTTTCCTGAGTCAAATTTGTGTTTGCAAGCTAACCGCGCGCAGTTATTCGATTTTATTGATTCTTCCCATACCTAAATAATTACTTCATATTCCTTAATTTTTTATTTGGCTATCATCTTCTTGCAAATTTCCACGTTCCGACTTCCCTCTATATTCTAAAAATCGATACCCCCTAATTCATTTCATCTTCACAATATTAACCTGCACTTGTTCGGTTCACTCCATTGGCTCGTAGCCTGAAGATGTCGACGGCTGATAAGGGGGTGACGGGTTCGAGTCCTGCTGGCGGAAGAGCTTTTGCCGGCCCCGCTAACTTACAGCGCTAGAGAGTTGAAGTCCGTCCTCGGGCATGCCTGGTTTTAATTAAATGTTGTGTTCATCTTATATTGTCCATACTGTAAAATACGCTGTACTGGGTATAAAAAACTACACCACATTAAATTCCCTCTTTTAAATATTCGTCAGTGGAATCTTTACCGCCATTATCACCAGACTTTTCAGATCACTTCCCGCTTTCTTTCACTGCCGAGCCTTGGTGGGTGAGCGGTAACGTTCTGGCCTCGCATTCGGGAAGACGCCGGTTCGAATCCCCATCCGGGCATCCAGATTTGGGTTTTTCATGGTTTCCCCTATTCATTCCAGGCGAATGCCAGGATGCTTCCTTCAAACAGCCATGGCAGAATTCCTTCCCGTTCCTTGTACTCATTCCTTTCCCGCCTCTAGTGATCTCGGCGTTGACAAGGAAAAAAGCCATAAGCAAAAAAAAAACAAAAACAAAACACAAAAAAAAAATAAACCATGAGGGTGAGATGATATCATTTTGATTGGAGGTCTCATTTGTTTTTGACAAGAATTTCAATGCTACTCAATTTCTAACACAATTACAAGCAAACAAACCTCTTGACACTGTGCCAAAATAGAGTTTTCAATCTTTTAAACACAAACAAATTAACGAATTCATCTGTCTCCATAGCTGATGATAGATGATCGTGGTATACATCACAGCCACTAGTAGGTCAACTGGTCCAAATGACTCCAGACTGATATCCGGAGGCAGAGAGTAGTAGTTGCTTTACTAGTACGGCAATGCCTTCATTTCTTTGACTTTTCTCTGCCTGATAAAACAGTTTTAGAGTGCATGAATCTATAACACAGGTTCGACGTACGAGCTGCTGTCTGTGGAGTTGGGGGACTGTACCGGGATCCCGTGTCACCTTCACGTCGGCCAAACTGTAAACGTCAACTCCACCTTCAAGGCGCGTGAGTACACTTTTACATTCTTATACGAAATTTTCATCATAGCAAGTAAGACTAATTGGTCTATAACCATTCAAGCAAGGGGATTTTGTAAAAATGGTATTACTGTCCTGTGTATTACAGGATACACAAAAAAAATTCATCTTTAGTCTCTGTTGTTAAAGGAAAAAAAGAAATAAATAAAAACGAAAATAAAAATAAACAAAACGTATTAATTTAACTAACAAAAATATTGCTGTCGTTTATAAATGAAGTGCATTTTTTGCAATCCACAATCTAAGGAAAATTTATAGTCATTTGAAAGTTTTTGTAAGTGAAGTAGATTTTCTGAAAAGAATGGCAACACGTAGCCAAGTTTTCTCCCTCATATTATTTTGGAAGGTAGAAATCAGAATAAGAGTGCCACGGGTGCCACTGGTTTTTATTATTCTAAAGAAATATACTGTCTTCAAAAATTAGATTGTTTGTAAATGATAAAGTATGGTACGGTTGAACCACAGTTATATAAGACTTATAGCCACAGAGGAGTGGTTCCAAATTAATAGTACGTGAGGTTGCTTCAAGGGGTACGTGCGGCTAGGGTAATTACTAAGATGTTTAAAAATATTACGCTTACATTACTATCGCCAAAATATGTTTTAAGACAGTCAAACTGCATGTGTGAATTACATTCCTGTAATGCTGAGGTTGTGCGAAGCACTCGACTGGGATGAATGCAGCTGCGCAGGTATCAGGGGTACGCGAGGTTCAGCTCTTTCCTGAAGTGGTACTCGTCGTACTAACTGGGAACCACTGCTGGATAGGATATCTAGGTGGATAGGTCAGCATTGAATTAAAGTAACTGCTCAAGAGAGGCATAGATATAAAAAGGTTTTGTCGTTCTGCCCTGGGGAATTTAGTTTTGAATACATTCACCGTAAATCATTTCATAATTACCTAAGATATGCAGAACGTGTTGGTGGGGTGATAAGGTAGGATTACAAAGTATTGTATGTATTAGAGAGAATAGTGAGGTGATGTGCGTGGTAAGTAAGGGAAATGTGCTTTGAAACTGTGGTTAGTTCCTTGCTTGTGATGTAGTATTGTACCTACAATACGAGTTCAAATACGAGATTTGAAGGGGACGCACTTAAGAACAAATATATTTGATCCTGAAATTACCTTAGAACACATTAGGTAACCCGCATGACCAAGGAGCTGGGTTAAGAGTCATAGAAACTCACGAGACAAGTAAAGAGGGTCCTGGAACTAAACAATATTTTTGGGAGAATGCCCGGAAAACTATGTTGCAGGAAACTAATGAATAGCCGTAAATTGGAATTAGATTTCAGACTTAACGAAGTAAAAAGTTTTAGTTTGTAGGTAACAGATTCAGGAAATCTACTATATAATTTCACAAGGTCACCCACTCACCTCGATAGCTATTGGCTGGAAAATGGTGACGTCATGGGATAGCCTTCGCTCGCAAAACAGCGACCAGAGATATTATTAGAATGAATTCGTGGTTATGTCTACAATTTAATAACTAATCAACTACTACAAAATTAATTGGCATAATAGATTCATTAAGTTTGCTTTTCATAGTTAAAAAATTTTAAACAAATTTTGCGGCTGAAAAAACGTGGATCTGCTTTTCAGTAACATGTTACTAATTAAAGCAACTTAAAAAACTTAATAAAATTAAATTATTCTCTGCTGTAACCACGAATGCCAATTGTCATTTCGGCTTAGGATAAATTTCAGTTTAATAACAACTTTCACTAATGTTGTTGCTTAACCAAAATTTATGCATTACGGCTTATTTGCTTTTTACGAATTTTACTGATCACTTTCGTTATTGTTCTTTATTCATGTTCGCCGTATGTGAGTTATTAGGTTATTTTAAGTGGACAACAGACCAAATGTGTCACCGAATCGACTATTCTGGCAACTTATTTCTGCGGAGTTGCTCAACTGCTTTATAATATGGAATGTGTATTAAGTTCTCTGGCCGTCACAGATACTATGACTCATATTTATATTATGAGTGTGTAACGAACGCGTCTTGTGACCGCTAGTTACATTAATAAACTATATGTCTATTATTTAAAATGTGGAATATTTTAGTGGGCATTTGGGCACAGTGTACAAGTGTGGAGCGGCAGATCTGAGGAATGCCAGCAGGCCGGTTCCTAGAATTAGCGAGGGGAGAATAGTGTGTGCCTAATGGAGGGGAGATTTGTGCGTGCCAGGTAGACAAACAGGGTGATCGGTGAAAGTTTTCTGTTTTGCATGTGGCACGACGAACGAGGGAAGGAATATTCTATGCCGGCCGGCCAGCACGTTCGGACGATGTGCCCAAATGCCCACTAAAATATTCCACATTTTAAATAATAGACATATAGTTTATTAATGTAACTAGCGGTCACAAGACGCGTTCGTTACATATTTTTTTTTTTTTTTTTTTTTTTTTTTTTTTTACAAGAAATCACAAATGGTTTTATTTCAATTAATACATGACATATATAACAAAATTAGTTAAAATAATCAGCTGTCCTTTTGTGGGCGCCAGGGTATTTTATATAAAATACACAAAATTTAAACAGTAAACGAAGTCAACATTTTGACTTCACTTCTGAAAAAGATGTTTGCTCCGGGCTATGAGAGTTCTTATCTGCAGGGTCGTAGCTGGGCAATGCTATGAACTTGAAAGTCTAGCTAGCACAGTGTCCTTCTTTGGCGATGTATAATTACCGAATGTACATGTCTGCCGCAACACATTGGATGACGGTCGTCTCTGCTATGGACCAGTGTAGCACAGTTCCTCAGATGTCGTCCTTTGCCTGAGCTCATCTGCTCAAACAAAGTAGCGGGTGTCCGGATCCAGGTAGCAGCAACAGTCCCACTCACGAATAGAAAGTCCAGAAATCACATCGTCCGAACGTGCTGGCCGGCCGGCATAGAATATTCCTTCCCTCGTTCGTCGTGCCACATGCAAAACAGAAAACTTCACCGATCACCCTGTTTGTCTACCTGGCACGCACAAATCTCCCCTCCATTAGGCACACACTATTCTCCCCTCGCTAATTCTAGGAACCGGCCTGCTGGCATTCCTCAGATCTGCCGCTCCACACTTGTACACTGTGCCCAAATGCCCACTAAAATATTCCACATTTTAAATAATAGACATATAGTTTATTAATGTAACTAGCGGTCACAAGACGCGTTCGTTACAAGTGTTTGCCCAGTCCAATAATAAACAACGTGATGCTTTCGAAGCAAACAGATTTTTTTAAAAAAATTTGCAGAGTGATCTTTAAGGGTCAAATACAAGTGAAGTTCGTATTTAAGCAAGTTCGAATTGTACGACTTTTGAAACAGTTACACGATAGCGTGATCGCTCCTGTCCGTGTTTAATATCTACCTCTATTAATGCTTCTGAGTTCTTCAAGCTCAAGAGAACTTATTTTATTCATCCTAAGGGTGAAACACAGGTCAAGCATATATTTGGCCAGATCAGATCAACCTGTCATGATCTTTCATCGTAAAAATTGGAACTATTCTATACCCGTGACGATACGCAAAAAAACAATCACGGGATTACACTAGTAGAATATATTATTGAGAGGGCTGCTGAACAACACAGAGAAAAAATTTAAAGAAAAATCTTGCATAAACCATAACTTAAAGGCCAGTTCACACTAGCGGTCAGCCAGATCAGCTCAGCTCAAAATCGGCTCAGGTAAAAATTTTCATATACAGGTAATCCGATGGAAGCATTCCCTCTTCTCAGTCAGCTGAGGTAATGGCGCGGCAGGTCAACCTGAATATCGAGCCAAAGCTATTTCGCCTAAGACACCAGAGTCACCGGATTCGTCCCCGCCTCAGAGTCCTACAGACGAAACCACCCCAGCCATAGAAATGGTTCTTTATAGTGGGAACTGGAACGTTCAGCTCACCCAGCTGCACCTCTGCACTACTGAGCTGCCCTATCTCTACTATGCAGCGATCCTGAACAAGTTTCAGGAAGAAAGTATAACTTAAGTATATCTACCATCAAGTTCTGACAAACTCAAGCTATTGACTCTGAGCAAGAAGTCATCACATAAGGGCCTTCAATGTTACAGACGCCAAAAAATCGGGCATTATGCTCATGAAACCAAAGAGAAGGAGTGATGTATCCGATACGGAGGGGAACAAAAGGCCACTGAATGCTCACGCCCAAGAAAATATGCAGTCTGCTGCAATTCTGACGGTCCCCATGCTGCCTGCTATAAGAGATATCTATCATTAAAAACATTAAAAGATAGCAGAAAGCTGAGAGGTGGTCGACACACGCAGCCTAACCAAGCCAAGAATGACAAGGCCGTACCTCTCAACACCCAGCAACAAATAACAACCAGTCATCTTCTGCCTTGCGCCCAGCTCCCAGTAATCAACAAAAACGCACCATCATGCCACTCGTGATCAACAGCACGGAAACACCCACGCCAGCAAAAACAAGGGCGGGTCGTTTGAAACTCCCCATCCAGCTCATGGAGCCACGCCAACTGGCAGATGGCGCCTGACCTTGAATCAAAGAGACAGCTGTCACTGCTGTCAGTACCCTCCAAACAAACTAGTAGCCCAGTTTGCAACACTCATCGATCTGCTGACTAAACTTATTGCACCATCCAGCCGTGAGAGCTTAACAAGTATCGATGTTAACCATTTCCTCAACAAACCCTAAACCAACCAAGCAAATGAGTGTGCTGTTCTACAGTGAAACACTACCTGGATATCGCAGGTACAGAAAAAACATATTATCATTAGGACAACCAAATATGATCTGGAAGGAGATGGCAAACGTGCAAGAACTTTTCCATACTCTGGGACAAACGTTCTCCAAAGAGACTACTGCCACGAAGTCGCGCCGCCACCGATCAACAACGGTCAAGACTTGGCTAGTGTGAAGGTATAACTATCCGGTCTGATCAGATGAAAATGGACGACAAATGTCTCATAGCTTGTTCAGAGTTTCGAAGCTGTATGATTTTGCTCGTAAAAATGTTGCGATTCATCTCTCAAAACTACACTATAGGCAGAGATCATAAAAAATGAAAGCAAATAAAAATTATAAATTTGCACAATATTGTACAACAAGTAGAATTTTAGCAAATAGTTGATTACTTTATATTATTAATCTGTAAAATAATGAAAAATCCATTCATTGTTCTCTTTTATTTGTTAATAATCAACTATTTTGTCAAACTGAACTTAAAAGTAATATTTAAACAATTAATGGTTCGAAAATATAATTTCATCTGACTTGAAATGACCGACAGTGGTAATGCTTCTTGGATCATAAGCTGAACCTTTGTAAACAGGCCTTTTTACGGTCTAAGGAAGTAACTGATAATACAGTTTCTGGTACCGGAATAATAACCTACAGTATCTATAAAATTTATAACACAGTTCTTAAGAACTGATATAGTTACTGTATTTCATGTTTTATAGGCGAAAAATCGCTGATACGTATTCTGTATCTTCTAAAATATCCGTTAATTTGAGAACGGAACAGATGACGGCTGAAAATGTGTTTTGTAAATAAAATTATGTGGTGTAAGCGTGTAGATAAGTTAGAAATGTCCAGAAATATTTTCTCTATGTAGTAATTTTCTCTTAATTGTTTTTGAAAAAAGTCTTTGTTAGAATTACTTACAACTGTATTGTAGCAACTTAGAAACTAAATGCGAACTTACCAGGTAATGTTTCAGCAACAGAATATAGAGTGGCTTAAGTTCTCAAATTGCATTTTATTTGCACAGGAATGTGAATTTTTTATTATTATTCCTGTAAATTTTTCGTGTGTATTTCATTAGGAACCGTGTCGAATCTAGAAGGTGTGTGGGGGCACTTTCCTTCGGCGGCAAAATCGTGTTTGAAAGGGTGGCAAACGGTAAATTCGTGTGGCAGTGATCTTGGATGGGAGGGGGGGAGGAATGCGACAAATTAATGTGGCCCAGGGTGTCAGGATCGTGTTTAAAGGGGCAATCTCAAAGTTTTTGCCCCTGCGCGGAAAATTCGTACATCCGCCACTGATTAGGAATAAGGTCATCAATGCCAATATGGGTAAAAAGATTAGTTACTTTATCGTAAAGTTGTGAATCCTACCACTATCGTAAAAAGTTATGAGATTTCTTGAACTCAGAATTAAATAATGTTGAAGAAAAGTCGGATACATAAAAGCTCCATGGAAGAATTGACGTAGTGATACGTGTCTGTAGACCTGCCGCTAGCAGCAGTAAGATCTGATGAAGTCAGTCAAACCCTAAGAATTCCAGTCACATCAACAAATATATTTGGTATGAAAAGGTTTCAAAATTTTGCACTTGTTGGAGAGAGTGATGAGGGGATGTACGAGAGAAGTAGAGGAATTGGGTTCCAAAACTTTGGTCAGACCATTGCTCGAATATGGTAGTGTAGTATGGGACCCTTATTTTACGTATCAAATACAGGAGTTGGAGAGGGTGCAAAAAAGGGCTGCTAGATTTGTTTCTGGAAATTATCGCAGAATGCAATCAGTGACGGATATGATAAAGGAGCTGGAATGGGATTCATTGTAAGACAGGAGGAGGATGAGGAGGGTCATGGGAGTGTACAGGGCGTATACTGCCGATGAGGCATGGAAAGATAGGTATGAAAAGTAGTGCATGGAAGGGAAAATATGACCATGACCACAAGCTGGCACTCGATTTCAGGCACAAGGGTGTGGGAAGATTCTCTTTTTTAGGTAAGGGTGTCAGGGATTGGAATGAGTTACCAAGAGAAATGATGAATAATTTACCGAAAACGTT
This sequence comes from Vandiemenella viatica, assembly GCA_031002005.1. Classification (NCBI taxonomy): domain Eukaryota; kingdom Metazoa; phylum Arthropoda; class Insecta; order Orthoptera; family Morabidae; genus Vandiemenella; species Vandiemenella viatica. The sequence continues at coordinate 100,334,759 of JARYHS010013630.1, read as the reverse complement.
GAAAGAATTTAAAGATAAAATTTTTAGAGGGCAAATGTAGGTGGGTGCAAGATAGGGGGAAGATGGGGGTGTAGGGAAATTGCCACCGGAGCCTGTGCTCCATTGCAATTAAATTAAATTAAAAATATTTTTTCCTGAAAATCCTCTGTAAAGGAAGTATAATAGCTAAATAGGCAAAACATATCATCAATCGCCAAGTTTAATGTGACAATAATTTCTTTTAATAGTTGGTTACAACTGCAAAAATATTTTTTTTTTTCCTGAATTACCAAGTTCTTAATGTAGTGAACAATCGGCCAACATTGGTTGCTGTCGGTACATCTACTGGTTTGTTGCAGTGTCGACGTCGACGAGCGTGACGTCAGATCCGTACTTCGTTGTGAACGAGGCGCACGCAGAAGCCACGGTGATCGAAGACAGCTGCGAAAATGGTTGCGTCATCACAGAGGGCGAAACCAAACACCACTTCGCGAAGATATACGTCAGCGCCTTCCTGCCGCCGGTGAGTGCAGCGCCCGGAATCTGAAATAAAATCTCAAGTCTGCCCAGTATATGCCACAGGGTTATCTAGTTCTGACCGAGCATGGTGGTGCAACGGCTAGCGTTCTGGCCTCTCATTCGGGAGGTTCGAATCCCCGTCCGGGCATCCAGATTTGGGTTTTCCATGGTTTCCCAAATCACTCCAGGCAAATGCCGGGATGCTTCCTTCAAAAAGGCCATGGCCGAATTCCTTCCCATTCCTTGCCCCCCATCCTTTCCCGTCTCTAAAGACCTCGCTGTTAGAGAGACGTTAAGCAGATAAAAAAAAATCTAGTTCTGAGCTCAGGTAGCGGATTTATTATTATTATTACTGGCACATGGCCAACAGGGTAGAAGGGGTGGTGATGCTAATGACGTGATTCGTACTTGGGATTGGGACATATTACTCATTGACATCCTATATTGTGCTTTGGAAGAATAGAGCGGAATGGTCTGATATGGGTTTCACTCGTTCACTTTAATATTAATACAGCACACAGAGCAATATATTACACTTAACAACAATCACTACATACAACTACACAACAGTGCGACAGTATCAACATCAGTGCGACACTGGGAGGAAAGTAAGAAATTAGGAGTCCTACGTCTGTGTCCTGTCTGGCAAGCCTCCTCCTTCATTATCATTGCTGAACGTCCTAAACAGTCCTCGTTAAATTTCATTTGTATCATGATGTGCTAAATTCAACCTGCTTTTCGTCCTCTACCTCTCATAAATTATTAGTGAAGCGTTCGTCAGACCCTCCTGCTGAAAGGCTGTATCCTCAGAATGTTGTTTAACAAGAACTTGTAACAATCGATTTACGAAACGATCATTTTTCTTATAAACGTAGAGCTACTCTCTCACTTTTCTCTTCCGGTATTTCTGCTGTATGAATTCTATCTGTAGGTAAAATGAGAGAAGGCCTTCTCGTTGGGTGAATTTCAGACTAGCAGTATTACACAGTCTTTCGGTAAAAGAAGCTGATGTGAAGGGAACACAAATGAAGCGAAGAGACAGAAAGTACAGTAAAAGTCCGGTTACCCGTGTTCCGATTATCCGAGCCGCCGGGTTAACCGAGGCAAATTTGGTCAGCCATGGCGTGGGATGAAGTAAAACAGGAAACGCTTCAACGATCATGGAGGAAACTTTTCGGTATGGAAAAGCCTAAAAAGGACGATTGAGATCAACAAGATGTCAATGAACTGACACAGTTAGCCAACCAACTTCCAGTCGCAAAAGAAATTAACAATGAAGATATACAGGAGTGGTTGTTGGATGACGATCAAAATCAGCTTAACGATGATTAAATTGTTAATATGGTTGTCAGTGGACAAGGAGAAGAAGACGAAGAAGATAAAGATGAAACTGTTCAAAAAATTTCTCATGCTGAAGGTTTAAAAATAATAGAAGCAGCACTTGAGTAATTGAGCAACAGGAAGAAAGCATAGCAGCCGACATAATGATGCTAAAGCGTTGGCGCTATACTTCCGCTAAGAAGAGAAACAAAATTATGACACAGAAGACAGTTAAATGTACTAAAATCAACTTTATTGCTTCACAAATTAGTTTTACACTATAAATAAATTGTATTTTTGATTCATAGTAATCTCTTTCCTTGACCTCCGGTTATCCGAGTTTATCGTTATCCAAGGTGGTCCCAGTCCCGTTTACCTTGGAAAATCGGACTTCTACTGTATATTCATGCGAATCTCAGTCAGCAGTAGGATAAATGCAAGTTATATTTAAATTAGTAGAGAGCAAAAGGCGGGAAGAGAAACGGAGAAAGACGGGTGTTATGGAGATTGCCACCAGAGCGTGCACTCCATCGCAGTTGTATCAATTATTTTATTTTATTTTATTGCAATGGAGCACACGCTCCGGGATGAAATTCACAAATGAGGCCAAATTGATAGTGTTTCATTAGTCCTGTCAAGGGCCTTTGACAGACAGGGTCATAAAATGGTGGTAAACAAGGTAAAAATTAATGGATTGGATGAAAAGGTGATTTGCTGGTTAGAAGAATTCTTAAAAGGTAGAAAGCAAAATGCCAGAGTAAGAAATACATGATCAAAAGAAGTGGAATTAAAATTGGAAATGCCATGGGGTAGTATATTGGGACCATTACTATTCGTTATTTAATGAATGATTTAGTTGTTGATTTACTACCAGAAGTTAGGTTGTAGATGACATAATGCTATATAAAAGGATCAAAACGGTAGAGGACTGTAAACAGCTGCAGGATGATCTGAACAGGATATCTAGTTTGGTTGGTAAAGATGGAATGAAGATAAATACAAAGAAGAATCAGTTTATTAGATACACATATAAAAAAACTAAAGGTTGATTATGATTATAAAGTGGTGAAAGAATTGCTGATTGAAGACTTGAAATGTAAATACTTTGGCATAACATTTGATAACAAACTTAACTTTGCAGGATACATTGGAAAGGTAACAGGATAAGGTTACAAAATCCTGCAGCAAGTTGGAGACAGTGATGAGGGGATGTACAAGCGAAATAAAGGAATATGGGTTGCAAATCTTTAGTCAGACCATTGCTTGAATATGGTGGTGTAGTATGGGATCTAAATTTTTGGTATCAAATAAAGGAGTTGGAGAGGGTGCAAAGAGGAGCTGCTAGGTTTGTCTCTGGAAATTACCGCAGAACACAATCTGTAACCAATATGTTAAAAGAGATGGATTGGGATTCACTTGAAGAGAGGAGGACGGTGAAAAGGGTGGCGGGAGTGTACCTGGCGTATACTGGTGATGAGGCGTGGAAAGATCTTGGTGTAAGAATTAGAAGTAGTGCATGGAAGGGAAAAGATAAAGATGAGCACAACCTGGCACTCGATTTCTGGCACAAGGTTGTGGGAAGTTTTACTTTCATAGGTAAGGGGTTCAGGGATTGTAACAAGTTGCCAAGAGAATAATTTAACAAAAATGCTGAAAGAATTTAAAGTTGAATTTGTAGATGACAAAAATATGCGGATACAGGAAAGGATAAGAATTGGTTTGTAAGGAAATCGCAACCGGATCGTGCGCTTCATCGCAATTAAATTAAATTAAATTGAAAAACAGTAAACTTGAAATAATTTAAAATATCTGTGTAGCTCATAATGTTTTCCGTGCAGATTTATTATGAAGGATGTGTATTTGTCAGTTTCACATTTGTTATTAGCATGATTTTGGAATATTTAATTTGATCGTTAGGAGCTGTCATGATCCGATCCAACATTATTTCCTCCGATAACTTGTGGCTTCTATCAAATTTATAGGTTTTTGCTTATCTATGCTTCATGAACTTCTTGGCGATCATCGGTGATGTCTTATTTTCGGAGAAACATATTCAAAGACTACACAAAATGTTGTCAACTGCCATTGTTCGTGCTAATTTTTTATTCTCTTTGGTATTTTATTAATCTTGGATCGATGTTTTTTTTCATATTCTCGCATTTAAATCGCCTGATATAATTATTAGTTGTATTGACCGTAAGTCGTATTTTATCAGACTCTTAATATCTACTCAAAAATTAATGTCTACCTCAAAATTTTAACATTAATAATTCAGAGATAATTGACTCTTCTTCTTTTTTGCTTATGGCTTTATGTCTCGTCGACGTCATTAGAGGCGGGAAAGGACTGGAGGCAATGAACGGCAAGGATTCGAACCCGTGTCCTCCAGAATGCGAAAAAGTGTATTGCTTACTTTGTTGCAATTGAGGCTACAGTTGATTATATAATGGTGTATAACACGGAAGGATATATTTGTAGATTTCGTGTCTGGCTGACAACAATGGCTTTAGTTAATCAGCTTTACCCATCGTGCAAGTGTTATTCTCTGTTACAGATACAAGCTGGACCACACCTAGGAAAAAACGTCGCAGAAAATAGAACCGTGGACAATATAAAGTCCCGTTCACACTAGTTGTCAGCTCAGCTCAGCTCAGATAAGGTAAAAAAAAATCGCTACACACGTAATCCATTGGAAACATTCCCACTGCTTGGTCCGCTCAAGTCAGCGCAAGGCAGGTCAACCTAAGGCCCGCCACCTATCAGCACCTGAGATAAGCCGAGCTGAACGCCAGTGCAAAAGTCAGATCAGATCAGATCAAAATGGACGAGGAACGTCTAATAGATCTTGTTCGGGGTTATGGTGAATATAAGGTGATTTTAGTAATAAAAAAATATTGTGATTCATCGCACAAAACTGCACTGTGAATAGAGATCGGAAAGGTACTCCTAAAACGTAACCAAAAACAAATTATGCACCAAAGTCATGGGTTAAATCCCAATCTTCTTCAGAATGCGTATGGAGTGATGGCATACGACACTACTGATGGTGATTTTCCGTTGCATGATGATGTTAAGTGACATGGCACGGCATCTGATTTCAACCTCTTCCGTTCTTTATATTTCTTTTATTCATGACGCATACAACACACTATACATGCACGCTTATATATTCTTCTGTCACTGGGGAAATCAAGTGGAAACCAGCTCTGACAAGACATCGCCTTGGAGGAGTAACTCACGACTAGGGATTGCAATCCAGCAGTGCGGGATCCCGCAATCCCGCGGGATCCCGCATCATTCACGGTCTGGCGTATCCCGCACAAAATTAAGCGTATCCGCAATCCGCAAAATCCGGCGGAAACGCGTGTCAGTCTGCGTGACTCGCTGCCCCACTCGGTCTCTGTCGGATATTTTGCACTGTTTGCCTGTACCCTTCCAGTTGGCATTTGACTCATGTGAACAAGCGTTTGTTTTTGTCAACCTTTATCATAATAAATACACTTTTACGTATTCATCCAAACTTACGTTTGTTTCGAGTACACATTTCTGTAATTTGAGTTATAGTGCGTATTTAGTACGATTTCTTAACTATATAATTATTTTTTAAGTGTCGCACACGTTATCTGAAGTAAACGGTTACAGATTTTTATTCGTGGTTTCATTATTCCCATTTTCTGTATTTGCAGATAAAGTAATTGTGACAATTTTCAATTTGCGGCTGAAAATTTGATTATTCGTTGATATGAAACTAATGTTACCGTAATTTTAACGTACATATTTATTTAACAGCTATCAAAAGGAAATTGTATATCCTTTGACTTATTGTTGTTTTGGCCGCTGCCTCAAAGCGTTTCTTTGATGAAAGCCACCTGCTTACATGTGCCACTCAGGCTTTCGATTAATCCCTCTTCTCCTGGTTATTATTTCGACTAAAGGTAAAAAAAAGTTTTAATGAAATTTTCACAGGTGTATCGACGAATTGTGTTATAGTAAAACCATACTTCGACGGCTGCCTCCACCGTCTTCCTCACGTGTGTAATTTTGTGTGTTTGCAATGAAAGCCGGAGAAACAAACTATGAGGATTTCACTGCAATCATTCGCCGAGAAAGTCTCCTTTCTTACTAAAAAATAATAATTTCCACTATAAAAACGTCGTTACGCCACATAAGTAAATCTGAAATACTTGACAGTTTACGTGTTGGTGAGTAGTTTCTTTTAATAACATTGAATCAACTGTAATATAAATCAAGGAATCAGGAGATATAATAATGAATCACGCAAACAAAAAGGCCAAGTCTCGTGCTTGTGCAGTGACAAAAAGTTATGAGATCTTGTTCTGAGCCAAGTCTACCCTTTACAGGATATATTCACTTCACTTTGTGAAATGGAATGCTTTTCTCGGTGTTATGGAACGTTTATTTAGAATTAAAAAAAAAAAAAAAAAAAAAAAAAAAAAAAAAAAAAAAAAAAAAAACTCTGGTAACTTGGCCATTAAGCAAACCATATTTTTAAGCTTATGTGATGTATTGTAAGGCATATAATATGACCTAAGAGTCAATATTTTCCATTTTTATTATTTATTTAAAAATTGGTTTAGATTAAAAAATAAAAATGTAATCCTCGAGATACACTTAAGACACGCTAAAACGTTTTAATGTCATTTTGCCAATCAAAATATTGTTAACTGTTAGTTTTTATCATATAACATAATTTTTTTATTAATTTAATTATTATTTAATTTATTAACGTTTTAAGTAACTATGTTTTAAATATATGCGTTAAAAACTGTTTGTACCAATCCCGCACGGATCCCGCGGGATCCCGCGGGATTGGCGCAAATCCCGCGCGGATCCCGTGGGATTGAAAACACTGCGGGATTGCAATCCTTACTCACGACACCTGCGTCACCGGAGTCACATCATACCAAACCCAGCAACACGCAATACCTTTAACCAGTAGCGCTTGATACCTTTTCCAACAAGTATTTCTTGTCTGTTGCATGGCAACAATGTGATTGTATATAAATTGTTAGCCAGTTTTATAAAAGCAACAAACATTAAGATTTAGGCAAATAAGTCCTTTTTATAATGTGTTAATTCCTGTATATAAATAATAATTTAATGTGTATATAAAAATCTCCTTTATATTTTAATTATACTGTAATTATTGTTTGTGCACTGTTGGTACAGAGTCCTCTATTTAATTGTTTTACTAATCCTTCATTTTGTAAACATGCATGTATTTTTTTTTTTTGAGAAATATTCCAGCTGATGGGAAATTACTAGTTTATTATAATTACCCTGTAAATTTGTTTATCTGTACAATGCTTTACTCATTTGTACCAAGCCAATTATCTGTATAAATAGCTGATGGCTGTATAGTGCCATTTGGCGCTTCAGGCCAAATTAAATAAATAAATAAATAACATTTTTGGATTATGTTTATTCCAAAGCAGTTGAACACAAGCAGTTGAAGAACTCTCGCATGTCTGAGTTTGTAAGTGCTACATTAGTCATAATCAGTGTATACATGTAGTTTAGATGAGTTGCGTCCTGTTGCAGGTTCACGGTGAGCTGGTGTGGCAGATGTACAACGAGGAGCAGAACAGAATCGTCTGCTACAGAGTAGATGTCGAAATCTACTGGGACTAGAAGGATATACTCGCAGTTATTGAGTCTGTGTGTCAGAAAATAAATTTGATCTTCATCTCAATCGTTTAAATTCATTAAAATTGATCATATTTTTATTTATTGTATCTTATCATTTCAAATCACATGACTGTATGATAAACCATCATTCATTATACACTATATTAATATAATTAAAAATTTTAGTGTCTTTTGTTTTGTAAACTATTGTATCAATAGCTCGGAATGCATATTGCAACCAACGTTCCTTCTCCCTTGTTTGTTTTACAAATGCAATTGTATATAGAAATTATAGTTAAATGTAAGAGAAAACATTCTTTCTTAGCTGTCGACTATTTCGTCGGTGAACAGAGATGACTGTTCTAATAACACTGACATAATTTCCTTGCCTTTTACGGTATTATTTTAGTGAAGACGAAAGTAGAAAACCGTTTGCGGCGGTGATGAAACTTTTACCATATTCTATAAGAAACACTATCGGTAGACACTTTTCTTGTGACAAAAGTTAAATGTTTAAAAATGTGAAATAAGAACTACCAGTGACAGATTTTATTGCCGTTATCAGTCTCACGACTCTTTTAATGCAGTTCTCAGTTCCTTTCTGTTCTGAACTAATCTCGCCATCTAAACATACTCATTGCAAGCTGTGTTCTTTGTTATCTGATTTATGTATTCTAATCAGGGGAATCTACTAGCCTCTCCAACCAACTTTCAAGCACACCTTAACTTAGTTTTCGGGAAGGGCGATGTGGCAACTGAAAGGTTCCAGGCGTAAGAAATCATCCACCGCTTGCTAAAGCTTACGCAGAGGGGAGGGGAGAAATGTAAAGTGGTCCAGGGCACCTTCTCGTCCTGGAGTTTGGACACGGTCTCGAATCTGGTATAATCAGGAATTATTGACGGAATGGGGAGGCAGAAGACAACAGTACGCTTCTATATTAAAGACCCAAAAAGAATTAAGAGGTAATCACCTCAAATTGCTTATGAAACGATAGCTTCTTCCTAAGGCCCCAATCAGTCTGTGTGTGGGAAATGCTCCGGGAAGAATTGTCCAAACAGAGAAACATTCTGCGAGTCGGAGCGTGGAACGAAATAGACGCATGAAGAAGCCTTGAAGTTTGCAGAACTTAGAAACTATTATTCCGATGAGAAAGAAACTAAGCTCGCGCCAGCCACATTATTATTAGTGTTTATGCTAACTTCACAAGCAGCGATGATTAAATTTAACTTTTTTGGTCTGATTTTTACGACTCGTCGACATCGAGGCTATTATAGCCGGAACAGAATTAGGAGCAAGCAGTTGGAACAAATTCATTCAAGGCCTATTATAGGAACCGTACCGTAATTCATATAGAATGATTCCAGGACTCATTCAAAAATGGAAATATGTACCTAGGTTGGAGACCACTCAACCACCAGGCTAGGTATCAAAATTGAAAAAATACACTGAAGTGCCAATAGTCATTGGATAGATCTATGCAAATTATCCTGATGACGACAGCACCACAGAAGAACGTGGTGTAAATGTGTAATGCAGTATCTGAACTCTCATTTGCACTCTCGTGAGTCGTGTGAAAGGTTTTCTGATATGCTTATGGTCGCACAACATGTATTAACAGACTTTGATCAAGGAATGGTAGTTGGTGCTAGACCCATGAGGCATGGCATTTTGGAAATCGTTCGATGATTTAACGTTTCTCGACCCACGGTGTCAAGAGTGTGCCCTGGAGGACAATCCGAAAAGAGAAATTGAAACAAGAAGGAGGAATGCTGTGGAACAACTGTTCAGAGATTAGACTCTAACTCGCTTCTGACACTGTTCGGTATCCAGCTGCTGTCTTTTCAGTAAATAGTATATATTTCTTCTACTCTCTTATCGGTAATGAATGCATGATTTCTTCCCCCCCCCCCACACACACACACACATACACACACTCACACACACACACACACACACACACACACAAAGAATCTAACTGATGCAATGGACAGACATAAGAAGTGTGCATTTAATTTTATGACGCCATAGTGAGATGAAACTTATTTTATAGCCATTAATGAAAACTACAACAGAAACGAATAAAAGCAACTCTCGGTGCGTCGCGCTGGGCGACAAGCAATTGCGCATGCGCTGTTAGCCGGCTGTATACACGCAATTTCGCATGCTCTTCCGGCCCAATCAAACTTTTTATCTCAATTGTTGTTGCTATGTTGCTATGTTGCAATTCTGAGGACAGACTGCTGTATGATTAAACACAATAACTGATATAAGTCGTTAGGATAGCGCCAGATATTACTGAAACTCAATGGAAGTAACGCACTTTATTTGGTTCTCTAAGTAGTTCTGGAGCAGCTCGACTGGTGTAACACAACACTTCGTCGAATATATTTAAGTTGCCCGTACTTTTAATACTCTTAATACAGATACAAACTAATATTAAGTTTTCTAGATTGCTTATTGTACACTATCTGTTGTCCGGTCGCTGATGAAACTGGATTTAGCATAACAAATAATAAGAGTTTAATTATTTTTAATAACCCGTATAATGAGAAAGTTAGTTTAGTGCACACAAAAGGTTTTAATACAAGTTTCGCATTAAGAAAATTCGGCCACCCATTACCCAACGATACAGTTCTACGTGGTCGAAATTCCTCTGTCAGAAAATTGCAGGTTCGGACCGATAAAATCGTGCTGTCAATGTTGTTAACGCTACTTTTCTGTAAAGAAAATGTAACAGATGTTTGACAGCTTTCACACACAATACATCGAGTTGCAGTGAATAATAAATCGCCGATCAGACAGGCTTTAACCGTGCAAAATTCTCTTAGTTGGACAGCCTTCAAACCACCAAGTCTCGGTGCAAGATTAATGGTTAAGAATACAATGGGCGCGTCCTCTAAATTAAAACAAATTTTTAACGCCCTTTGTACTAAAGGCGGACATAAATGTGTAGTTAAATGACTGCTGTTCCTCGGTCAGACAATGCACTGTTCGACTGAACTCTCTCTGGCTCAGATGCATTGTGTAACACACTTATTGGCAGTTGAAGGGTCGTTCCAGCATTACTTTATACGACAGTCAGACAGTGACATAAATTTATTATCGTATTCAGCTAGTAAATTGCCCGCAACTTCGTTCACGTGAACTGTTAATTTACGAACTCCTCTCCTAAACAACGCCAGAAAGGGAGGGGGGGTGGGGGTGAAAGTAATTTATGTCCTCGGAATAATAACATGTCGCTTGTACGCTGGAACGACAAACATTTCGACTGCGAGAAGTAACGTCTCACGAAATTGATACTAAATCATAAACACTATTATTTAAGTTTGTCGAAGTCACATCAAAATAAACATGCCGTATCTTATTCTACTCATAAGACTGTGATCTGTCATTGTATTTAACGTCATTAAAATTCTACCTCCAGTTTGAATCTAGAATCTTTTGTAGCCAATTTTAACACCAAATTTAATTTAATTGCAATGGAGCACAGGCTCCGGTGGCAATTTCCCTACACACCCATCTTCCCCCTATCCTGCACCTACCTACATTTGCCCTCTACAAATTTTATCTTTAAATTCTTTCAACGTTTTCGGTAAATTATTCATCATTTCTCTTGGTAACTCATTCCAATCCCTGACACCCTTACCTAAAAAAGAGAATCTTCCTACACCCTTGTGCCTGAAATCGAGTGCCAGCTTGTGGTCATGATCATCTTTTCCCTTCCATGCACTACTTTTCATACCTATTGCAATATCTTTCCATGCCTCATCGCCAGTATATGCCCTGTACACTCCCATGACTCTCCTCATTCTCCTCCTGTCTTGCAATGAATCCCATTCCAGCTCTTTTATCATATCCGTCACTGATTGCATTCTGCGATAATTTCCAGAAACAAATCTAGCAGCCCTTTTTTGCACCCTCTCCAACTCCTGTATTTGATACGTAAAATGAGGCTCCCATACTACAGGGAATACCGTTCAATACAAAATGAATAGGCCTACTAATTTCTTAGCACTTTTGATCTTAGTTTCTCAGCGTTTCATATCACATCAAAATGAAACATACCCTGTTTTCCTCCCGACACCAAGGTTATACACTATTGAGAACACCATCAAAGGCTAAATAGTAGTTTTTGAACGAATCACGACGAACGGACAAACACACAAATTTTAAAAACACTTGATTCCTTTTTCGCAACTTATGAATAGGCTAGTGATCCAAGTTCATTTTTGCAATAATATCTTAAATATACAGACCTTTTTACCAAATTTGTAGATACTCCTTGTCCACTCCAACCGTATTAACATTATCCGGAAGAGTTTGTTGAATTACATGTCATATCGTATATGTCAGAGGCGAATCATAAACCTCAGCTGGAATTATGACCATGAAAAATTCACAAAAAAGTAAAGAAAATTGTGGTAGGTACTTTGAATCTCATTCTAACAACTGTCGTGCATTCTTCGAAACACCCATCTTTTTATATTTATTAATTTATTTAAATGTCTTATGGCCACACAACTAGTTCAATGTTTTTCGTCTTAGCGCAGGTGTACATCATTTAATCTGTAGGCCTATTTGATTCTCCGAGTGTGTAGGCCTATGTATTGATTCTTGTTATGCATATTATTCCTCATTTAGGTAGCACAACTATACGGGGAACACACGTCGGACACAACACCTGATTAAAAACGCCCAAGCCCGATATCAGAATCGAACCGGCGATCTCTGCAACTCAAGGTTAATACCTTGTTAAGTCCTCACGCAATCACTGAACAGTTTTGTGTTTCTTAAATACGGAGATTTCTTTTGAATTAATTGCTAAAGTTAGCCATTGGAATTAACAAGACAACGGATTAAACATCCTAAGCCAATGTAGTTTACTCGTAATTACAGCTGAACTCGGCAGCAGGTATTAAAATGATACAATATGTAAAGCGACGGGTCGGTCTTTCTTTTGATTGCGTGAGACACCTGTTTCGACAACAGGACTGACGTCAGTGATGTTTCGCTGAACACACTTTCTCGTATAATCGTCTACAAGGCTAACGAGTTCCCAGTTCTTAGAAATACTCAAGTTGCTAATTATTCTACCAAGTCTTGTTATTACGATCCACAATGACTTTAGACAATTGTTTTACCAGAATGTTTCATGCTTTACTAAGGTTGAGCAGAATTTCATTTTCTGTTTCTATTTAATAAAATCATGGTTTTGTAACCAATGAAACTATTTCGGGTTGCCTTGTTATAATTATTAGAAAAATGATTCAGAAGAAGAGTTCTTGGTCTGATCAAGACTGTTTTCTCTCTTTCAGTTTTAGCTTTATTTATCTTATTCTGTATTGTTTCACTTAGCAGCGGCGACCTTAGCCATTGCGAGGCCTTGGGCGGCAGATCTTTGCGAGGCCCTTATCCTTTGTACAAAATATGATAGTCGCAAGTAGGTATTTCTGATGATCGACGAAAAATGCAAACATCATAAAAAATATATTTCGAGTTTTAAAATATTATATTAGAAGACTTATTGAAAGTTAACAAACATAAAGACGACAAATTTTTAAGTATAAACTGAAGTACATTATGGCCCTGAAAGATATACCCAGGGATTTATAAATGATGTTTGCGGCTTTTCCTGAGACTAAAATATTTAATTAAAGCACAAGAATCTAACGAATGAGCTATGTCATTTTCAATTCAATAATAGAAAGGGCCGAAAACCCATCTTGTGGCATCGAATTCCTCAAATATGTTTTGATAATTTTTAACTTCTTTCTGCTGACGCAATTGAATTACGTCTTGTGACAATAATTCTCAAGGCTACTTCGATAGTGGGGTACACTTCAGAAATTCAGTTAATGTATTTTTTTCTATTATTACTTCAGCACCGAGCTAACGCCGTCGTTTTCTTCTTATAGACAGATAAACATATTCAGTTCTTCATGCAATTCTTGTCCATCAATATCAGATGTTTCTCCTGCGGTTATACAAATGTGACATTGGATAAATCTAAATGAGAAATTTTGATTAGATAGTTATTAATATATACTACACTAACAATTAACCAAATTTATTTTATTGTTATCACTAATATCTAAATATAAAATATTTTCTAAACATCAACTTTAATCAGCTCGGGTAGTTGCGCGAGGCCCCTCCAAGAGCGAGGCCCTGGGCAATTGCCCTGTTCGCCACCCCCTAAGGCTGCCTCTGTCACTTAGTAAGCAGTTTCTACTTCGTGAAATGTCCTGAAAGTTTTCAGTGAGATATGCCTTTATGTATAAATATTGATGTAAAGTTTCATCCCAACCAGACAAATAGAAATTAATGTACTAATGATTTGCGAACAAAATAATTGAATTGCAATGGTGCACATGCCCCCAGTTTCCAAACACACTTCCCTTTATATGATTTCTCTCCAAAAGGCTACAAATTGAGGAGGCTTGATGACATAAGATTATAGACATTAAGATCGACAGTTAAATGTTTTTATGATAAGTGTCCTATCTGCAGAAATTTACCAAAAATTGATCTCACACCATTTCGTTTCTTCTTTTTGCAATCACAGTTATAATTTCTTTCCAGTTATTCTTTTTTTTCTATCCAGTGTTAGGTTTGTTGGCCTGATATGGTCTCAATCCATTTTTACGCTGGTCTTCCTACATCTGCTCTGCATCTGGGTTGGTATTTGAAGATTTTTCATGGCTTTCGGTCCACTCCCAGGCCCCGGATAATGGATATCACCCATTCAGATGTTGCTAAAAGTAGGGAGTTTAGTTTAAATGTATCTCAGCATTATTTTCAAAAGTTTTTATTAACATTCAACTTCTCCTTACACACAAAACTTCTTAAACTATTTTTCATAGATAATTTGACACTTTGATTGACTAAATATGTACATTTCAAATTACAATAATATTTACAATGACATCTGTTCCATATAACATCATACAACAACAGAAACTAGACTGCAGCATTCATGAACAACCACATACTAAGTGTTAATAGCTGAAATAATGTTCTTTGCTGCAACTTGTAATTTTTCTTTTGTAATAGGACACTTGGCATACAATAAATGGCAGTCTTTCCCATTCTTCGCATTGTCAATAGCCTCCTGAACAGCTGTCCCTTTCACAAAACTTTCTAACCATTTGTTGCTGAAAATTAAACAGTAATAAAATCTGATTAAGTTTTCTTACATTGAAAATTGCTTACATTTTTATATATGACTTATGTAATATTGTTACTAAATATTTTCTTTTCTTATTCCCAAATTGGCAGGGAGTGGGGTGAAGACATGTTAGGGGGAGCACAGGGTGCGAGATAACTCCACCGCCCATGTGGAGGATACCCTAGTTCCACCGTCGAATGCAGTACATCTCTTACAGTACATCTTAGAGTTGAAAACTTTCATTCTGACAACACATGCACAGTGAATTTCCTCTGAGATGTTATTGTTAGTACTGAGAATAAGTATTTATGTTTATAAAAATAAATTGAAGTTGGGGAAGGGGGCATGGGAATTTTTCCTTTAGCAGAAAGGAGGCGTGGGAAAAATACTTTGCGAAACTCTATGATCATACAAAGAAATTATCAGTTTTTTTAAACATATTAAACATTATTTCATGATTGAATTTATAACTAACTACATGCAGCACAAAACTCGACTCACAAAATACCCTTTGAAAAAACTGATATAAATTCGAAGTTTTGTATCAAATTAATTATAAATTATCAGTAGAATGGAGTGGACATGTTCAATCTGATTACATTTAATAACATTCTCAAATTCGTGCACAGTACCAACATTAAGATATTTCAAAAATTATTTGTTTAATACGAGCCATTATGTAAATCAACATTTTAATCATACACATTACTATTTTATACATTTTACAACCACTGCAGGGAAACATAGTAACTATAATAGTTTGAAGTTGTAGGTAATAGAGTTACAGATTGGAATGAGTTATGAAAGAAAATGCTCAAAGATTATACATTAAACCACTTACATTTCTTTGTTTTTAATTATGGCTTAGGCTTTGTTGACGTTACAGTCATTGCAGGTGGGAAAGGACAGGGAGCAAGGAAGTGAAGGAATCTGGCCATGGCCTTTTGAAGGAACCATCCCTGCATCTTCCTGTAGTGATTTCAGGAATACATGTAAAACTGAAATCTAAATGGCCGGATGGGGATTCAAACCCATATACCGAATACAAGGTCATAACTTTAATGCTTGCCCACCCTGCACAGTAAAATCATCAACCTGTTCTGGAGCAGTTTCCAACCATAGGACAGGTCTGCTATTATAGTTTGGAGCATGTCTCTTCGTCAAACTACCGGCTTGCTAGGTCCGTTGTAGCTTGATGACAGAAGCGAAAGCATTGCTATCTGTCTGAAAAATGTGTAACTATGTTCAGTGTATGCTAAGTTTATTTTTGGTTTGTGTAATGTGTGTTTTATGAGGAGGGACTGTTATGGAATTCACCTTGATGATTGTGGGAAAACCCTTAAAAACCGCAGTCAAGACGGCTGGTAAGTGAGGACCATGTTTAGATCCAGCTAGTCAGAGCATCTCTGATCCAGTGTGTGGAGCCTTAATGCTCTCAGCCACACTGGAAAGTGATAAAACAGTTATGCTCAGTTAAATATAAGTAGGTGAGAGAATTCACAAACTCAATTGCAGTTGATAAGAGTAATTAATAATTATATAACATGTCGAGCAACTGGTTTGAGGAGAGAATTACATAGAACAGATTAAGGATTGTAAGTGAAATATAAGGGCAGCAACTTTTCCAAATATATTTAAAAAAAAACACAAGACTAGAAAATTAAAGTAAATAAATCTTGTTACTACAAATGTAGATAAAGTAAAAAAGTGACTAATGTGTATGAGATATCCATACTACACCTAGATATGATATTTAGATTATATCTGGAAACTTGCTGAATTCCATTTATCTGGAAATATGACATAGTAATAACATTTCATAATGGGTGGGGAAACAAACAAGATTGATAACTACAACTCAATTAATATTACCTCAGTGGTATGTAACCAGATGCAGTGGCTGTTTTAAAAACCATATCAGGGCTGTCTGTGAGGAAAGAAAGATCTTTAAAAATCAGCAAAGTAGTATAGAAGAGCTTAGAGATTTGTGTGCATATGTTTTGAGATAAATTGTGCAATGGAGGCCAAGCTGATAATGTAATACTGGGCCTCTCCAAAAGTGAACCATAGAATGACAGTGAATAAATTTCAAATAGAACATCTATTCAGATAGGTCAACATGAAATGTATATAAAGATCTAGAAGTGTCGGCTTGTTAAGTAGACTGGAATAGGATTCATTGCAAGACAGGAGGACGATGAGGAGGGTCATGGGAGTGTACAGGGTGTATACTGGCAATGAGGCATGGAAAGATATTGCAGTAGGTATGAAAAGTAGTTCATGTAAGGGAAAAGATGACCACGACCACAAGCTGGCACTCGATTTCAGGCACAAGGATGTGGGAAGATTATCTTTTTTAGGTAAGGGTATCAGGGATTGGAATGAGTTACCAAGCGGAATGATGAATAACTTACCGAAAACGTAAAAAGAATTTAAAGTTAAAATTTGTGGAGGGCAAATGTAGGTGAGTGTAGGATAGGGGGAAGTTGGGTGTGTAGGGAAATTGCCACCGGAGTGTGTGCTCCATTACAATTAAATTAGACAAACAAGAAAATTGAAATTCTTGCTTATTGCTTTATGCCTCATTGATGTTGAGGTCATTAGAGGTGGGAAAGGATGGGGGGCTAGGAATTGGTAGGAATTTGGCCATGGCCTTTTAAAGGAAGCATCCTGGCATTCACCTGGAGTGTTTTGGGGAGATCATGGAAAAGCAATTTGAATCCGTGACCTGCCCAATGTGAGGCCAGAGTGTTATCCGCTCACCAAATATGCTCGGTGCTTGTTAAACAGAAAATGTTAATATCTTGGCCTATAATTTGACAGTAAACTCTCAGGTGAGCTGATCACAATTGGGGGGGGGGGGGGGTGGTAGTGAAATCATTCAAACTCCTGCAGCTAATCAAATTGTAATGAGGGAAGTGTGGTAAATGTGAAACACAAACTTAGAGAGTACCTCAGAGTAATATGGGACCAACATTATGAGTATTAAATACAGGAATTGTTGCACTGGAGGGTGGCTAGATTAGTTTCTGAAAAATACCTTAGAGCATTGTCAGTAATTGTTAAGGTAAAGGAATTGTGCCAACAGTGGCGTAGCTAGGTCAACAAGGGCCCCGGTGCAAAAAAATTATTTTGGGCCCTCAGGCCAAACGGGCGACCTTTTTTTTGGCTTTGCGTGCTGGTAGGGGCCCCCTGAACTGAAGATGGGGGCCCTTGAATTGTTCTTAGGGGCCCCTGAGCAGTGGTTGGGGCCCTCCCTGAGCAGCGAGGGCCCTTAGTGAGGGGCCCCTTAGACGACGGTAGAGCTAAAAGGTCGCCAGTTTGCCGTGAAGGCTCGTGGGCCCTCTAAACTACGCTTGAGGGCCCCTAGAGGTGCGCTTAGGGGCCCCTTGAGGTATGCTTGGGGGCCCCCTGAGCGTGAGGGCCCCGGTGCACTGCACCGCCTAGCCCCATAGTAGCTACGCCCCTGTGTGCCAACAGTTAGGGGAACAAGAGAAGGTGGATGAAAAAGAGTCATAAACTAATGTCGAGACCTAAATGGACATTGGAAAAAGAACCTGGAGTAGTATGTGAAAAGCCAGAAGTGACCTCAAGCATAAATTAGCAATTGCTTTTGAGTGGAAGGAAGCTGAAAATGTTTTATCTGTAGGTATAGCTGTCAGGAACTGGATAAATTATCAAGGGTCATGGTGAACAATTTACCTTGAACACTCAAAGAATTTTAAGCAAAAGTCCAGGTGATGAGAAAGGGATAGTTAAGGAAATTGTATCTCACACATAAGCTCCATCCCAAACCATAAATTATAACATTGATATCGGACTACATGCCACAATTATTTCTAGTATAGAACTTATATGTTTCTAATACACCTTAATTTCAAAGCTGAATATAATAATTTGTTTCTTGCAAAGGATAGAGTGATTTGCAGCATACTTAGTTAAGGATAGAAAGGAAGGCCAACACTTACCACAGAAGAGGGTAGACAGGTCTACTGAAGCTGATTTTAAGAGGGGTAAATGAAATTTTGGGAATGAAATCTCATTTCAGGACCGGAATGGAGAAATTTATAGACCTGCCTCAGTGTTTGGTTAACAACTTCTAAACCAAGGAAATACTGAAGGGAAAATGTGGAGTTGTGGTTAGTACAGACTTCTGTTTGTTATGACGAGTTGAGAAGGATGTTGTACAAGAAATTTGTTTGTGGACCAGTTAGGAAAGTAACCTCTGGATTTGATGGCTCACCAACTCCTCATATTTGGGGATTTCAGCCAATTTCTCGCTTCTATATATCTATTAACTTTGACTTGTGATTTTCCCTCCCCCATAATACATACTTTGTAAAGAGAAAACATATACCAGTGTTAGGGTAAACAGTTAATCATCTTAACTCCAATCGTGTTACTCATGTGCCTTTGGATATTCAATTGTTCTAAAACTCTTTCAGCCACCACCTAACTTGATTAAACCCGAAATTAGGAAATGTAAGGTTCACATATTAATAAAAGTCACTGCAGCTATGTTAAAGTTCAAAGTTCACTATA
Source organism: Vandiemenella viatica (assembly GCA_031002005.1). Taxonomy (NCBI): domain Eukaryota; kingdom Metazoa; phylum Arthropoda; class Insecta; order Orthoptera; family Morabidae; genus Vandiemenella; species Vandiemenella viatica. The sequence goes on along the minus strand of JARYHS010013630.1, from coordinate 100,315,581 downwards.
TTCTCAATAAAAATGGTACAAGTCTGAACAATCGATAGGCAATCAGAAAATCCTCACCAAGTTCATTGACTGCAAGTTATGAAAAGCAAACAGACCAGAACAAACCCCTTTTAAATAAAAATCACATTGAAAATATTTTAACCTGTTCAGCTACACTACACAATTCTAAGATGACTGTCCCCACACATGCATTTCCATGCTGCACATTCCACTTTAAAGTGCCAAATGCTACACAAAGTAACATAGTCACACTCTAACTTATTCTGGAAGACTGGGGGCGGGGGAAGCTTATGGCCGCTATTTATAGAAAAGCCCATGGGAATGCTACTTTTTCCAGTTTCCCATGTAAGCAGTCCCCTGATCTGGTAAAATGTTATCCTTAAAGCGTTTGGATTTTGTCATACTTATGAGCTTGGTAACTCAAAATGTTTCTATTGATCTGAAACTTTGGTAGCAGTTAGGAATATTAAAAAACGTTAATTTTGATTTTATAAAAATAAAATTTAGTTTCAATAGTTTGACTGTAAACAATTATTTTCTGATATTCCAAAACATGTTCACAATTTTGCAGCTACGAAGCTGAAATAACTTTTATTTTACTTGTAATTGACTACTCTTTTATTTGGTACCAAAAACTCCCTGTTTACTGTTTTCTACCAGGTTGTATGAAAGTTGAGCGAAAATGTTGTGAAATTATGCATATACTCTCTGATATCTTTAAAACCTACTTTAAATGATTCTACGTATTCCAAAATGACTACTGAGCGATTTTGAAGTCACTATCTGTTTTCTCCGATATATCATGAATTTCTAAAGTAGACGCTGCTTCAGGATGATGCAACAGTAAATACTAGCTTGTTCAGATACTTTCACCAAACTGTAAATATCTGATTTCTAGCTTGAATTATGTAAAAAAAATGACTTTAAAACTGATATGTAATGCTATTCAATTTAACTCGCTGTTCTGAGAACAAATTTTGCTATGCAGTTACAAAATTTTTAGGTAACGTTTATATATATATATATATGTATATATCTACAATGCTGACTGCTTAAGTTATATGGAAACTCTCTTCGCCTAGTCCTAACCACCCTGTCCTTCCTCATTTAATGCAGTAGTATAAGCTTGTAGCCATCTCTCTTACTAAAAAAGGATCTTGCCTGAAAATTTCATATAGTTGTGTGTGTGTGTTTTTTTAATTATTATTTTTTAATGTGCCATCAAACCTTCTGCTTTTGTAAGTGTAGACCTTCTTCTCTATCCTTAATCAAATGATAATAATTCTGTGTTTAAGATAAAAACAAGTGAAGCATGCATCAAATTCTGAGTTAAAAGATTTAATGGTATGACACTAATTATTGAAGTTGCAGAATGTAAATAGGAAATGGCATGTAATCTTTGTTGATGTTAAATGTACATTTATGATTGTCACTGAGTGTATTGAGACTGAAGTGTTCTGCTATCAAATATAATAGGGATTATAGGTATTGTGCTAGATTTGTATGTTTACTTAACACTTTAAATATTTTGTGCACATACTCAACAATTTTATTCCATATGAAAATTCTATAATAATTCATTATGTCAGTAGAATGAGATATAAAAAACATAAAAGGAACATCGCCAAATATATAAGCGTCCAAATTTCCACTTCAGCTACTGAAAATATTCTGAATAAGAATGGTGTAGAACTAAATGATTTAAGATCTTAAGATCAGTTCAATGGAGTGTTCTCTGGTTTACTGCAATAGGAGATCCAAGAAATCTACACCTCTCTTCATTAGATGTTTTGTTTAAAATAAAACACAGTAGGAATATAAAAAATGATTGCAAAAGTGTATCAGTCATTCACCAAAGCATGAAACATAATATACTTATATAAGAACGAAGTCTTTCTCGGCGTTGAGAATGTATAAACTGCTCTCGGGTGACTCGATTTTTATTATTCAAGTGTGAATGAGAAATTGCTTGTTGAAGATCTCAGATCTAGACATCTTGGGCAATTGGTGGGAAGAAGTTACAAAGTAAAAGAGTAATGGTAATGAGAAGTTGTTCCGGAGAAGTGAAGTAATTTGGTTACAAAAATTTGGTTAGACCTTTGCTTACTTGTGGTGGTATAGTATTGGAGCCACATTTTGAGTATCAAATACAGCAGTAGAAGGTAAGATAGATCTGTTTACGAAAAATATCACAAAACATAATCAGTAACTGACATGATAAAGAAGGTGGATTGGGATTCATAGGAAGACAGGAGGAGGGTGAAGAGAGTGCTGAGGATGTACATGGCATATATTTATGATTAGGCTGGGATGGATATTGGTAGAAGAATGGAAGGAAAAAGTTGACCATGACCATATCTGGGCACTTCGTTTCAGACATAAAATGTGGGAAAATTTTCTTTTGTAGGCAAGGTAATCAGGGATTGGAATAAATTACCAAGGAAAGATAAAAAAAAATTACAAAAGCACTGAAAGAAATCAAAATTACAGTGGGTTGGAAATTGCACTCAAAAAATTGAAAACTCAAAGAATTGAAAAAATGAAAAGGGAAAATTGCCACCAGGGCATATGCTCCATTACAATTAAATTACCTCAAATCAAACTGAGTTCAATTGATTAATTTATTATTATTGGATGTGAATTATTATTGAAAATCTTTGTGCAATTTTTTTTTTTTTTTTTTTTTTTTTTTTTTTTTTTTTTTTTTTTTTTTTTTTTTTTGAGAATTTAGACAAAAGTGATAATGCTCATTTGTTTTCAGACTATAAGTTTTTCCCCTTTTAAAAGTGGTGGTTGCAACAGCTTCAGTAAATAAACAAATATTCATTTTGGAAATCACTAATTGCTAATATCATTAATAAGATACTAATGCTAGTGCTAAAATATTTTAGTACTTTTTGGCCAATCCACTTTAGTCTTCTTCTAAGGCAGAACTGAGATGTGTTTCACACATTCTACTGAAAACAACTGAGTTGTGTTTAGTAGAACATGTGAAGCTAAAAAACTAAATATTACTTATGATTATGGGGTGGATCAGTCAGTATTACTTGTTGGAGGCTTGAAGTGTAAATATCTTGGCATAACATTTGATAACAAACTCAACTGGGCAGAGCACATTTGACAGGTGGTAGGAAAAAGTTACAAAAAGCTTCATTTACTGGAGAGGGTGATGAGAGGATATACCAGAGAGGTTAGGGAATTGGGTTACAAAGCTTTGGTCAGACCATTGGTTGAATATGGTAGTGTAGTTTGGTTATCAAACACAGGAGTTGGAAGATATGCAAAGAAGAGCAGCTAGATTTGTTTGTGCAAATTATTGCAGGACCCAGACAGTAACTGATATGATAAAGGAGCTGGACTGGAATCATTGGAGGAAAGGAGGAGGGTGAAGAGAGTGCTGGGAATAAACAGGACATATATTGGTGCATGTGCATGACCGTGACCTCAAGCTGGCACTCGATTTCATCTATAAGAGAGTGGGAAAATTTTCTTTTGTTGGTAAGGGTGTCAGGGATTGGAAAAAATTACCAAGTGAAATGATGAATAATTTACCAAAAATGCTTAAGGAATTTGAAATTAAAATTTTTAAATTTGAAAAGTAAATGGGGAAGGAACTTAACACTCTGATTATAAAAGAAATTTTTAAAAATAAAATAAAAAGCAGTAGTTATATGCCTAGGGGAATTGCTACCAAATCATTCGATCCATCAGAATTAAAATAAATAAACAAGCATATTTCTAAGCAGTTACACCTTAAAACAGAGCCACAGCAAGATGCTGAAATGTTGGCATTTAACACTAGAGTGCACGCGCCCCTAAGTACTCCTTGAGCGCACGCGCGGGCTACAGGCGTAGCCCATTTTGTACGATAATTAATTTTCGGAATCAGACAAAAAATATATAAAACTGAATAAATAATTACTAAATATCTTTATTTTTATCATATTGACTCATAAAATTAACAAAATTTTGTTTCTTAATTATAATTTGAAACATAAACGTAAACTTCTTAAAAATCAAATATTTTTGAAAGGTCTGAAATCTTTTAGTCTTATTTTTATTTAGGAACATCATATTTATTATAAAATGGGTTTCCAGTGTAGTGATTGAACTAATTATCAAAGTGATTGATAATAATTCATTCTGTTGGCATACATTCAGGACAGACGACAGCCTGAAGTTGGTTACAAATGCGCCTCATACATTTGCTGCATTGCTTGCGTGTCCTGTAAGCCCGAGCCCTGCTGCTAAAAGAACATCGACCAATTCCTCCCCGAATAGGCTTATTATGTTTCGGGGGCTGATCTGCCAATCCTAGAAGTAGTCTGCCTTTCAGTTTTACACCTTTTAGTATATTTTTCTGGGATATACGACGCTCTATAAAAGGTCTTGCAAGATCGAATCCGACTTCTTGAAGATATTGACGACGGATCACTTTCATATCAGGATTGTTCGTCAGATATATTACAAGACCGTTTATATTCGCCATGTTTACAAAATTGTAAAACAGTGTGCGACGCAATGGACAACTGTTCCGAGCAAAGAGGTATTCTTTAGACATTTTATCAAAAAAAAAGACACCGTATTTTGTGTGGTTATAAAATCTGATGATATCAGGTTTTTGAGCTTCACTAGTTGCATAATCAATTTTTAGCATGATTATGGAGGGTAGACAACATCAAAACTACTTAATTTCGTTTTGTCATTCTCCAGCAACCATCTTAGTATTTGGGCATAGCTCTCATTACCCACCATCTAAAAATGACAAAAATATAATAAAGTTACATGAAAAATACATAAACACAAACAACACACATAAAAAACAGTTATTGACATTACTTTTTGTAGTATTAATACAGAAAATGTATCATATTTACCTCAATTTTGTCACTTGTATATTAAGTAATATACTTCCTCCAACGCTCGCGCGGGCTACAGGTGTAGCCCATCAACTTTAAGGGCGATTTATGCAGATGTCCTTGCGCCGTGAGAGATGGCACGTTACTGGCGGGGGTGGGGGATAGTACTTGAGGAATACACTGAACGATTAATCTGTAGCGCGCAAAGTTTATATAATATACGACAATATTACACATTGGGCTACATATGAAGCCCGCACGTGCACTCTAGTGTTAATGCTAATATCTGGTGCAACCTAGGAAGCAAGGAAATTATTCTCCTGCTTGAAGTCACTTGATTGGGCCCATAGCATTTGCTGACTCTTGCTACATGGCTTATCCGATACTAAAGCTCATAAGAATCCAACAGTAAAATATGTTTCAAATCATTTTCGTGTAATTTGTTAGGGTCCAGCCGTATATCGGGGCCGGTTATCGGTTTGTACACCTAAACTTGAAGTCTTCCAAAATGTTGCCAAAAGTTCGGGAAAAGTTCTATAACCGTGAAAAACCTTGGAAAATTCTAACTGTAAAGATGAAGACGGCCACCACTTACAGAATTAACCCCCTGTAAGTAAGGTACTAAACTAGAAATGAAAGTCGAAGTCCAGATCACTGAAGTATATATTCTTAAAATTTTCACAGAATTTACATAAAGTCACAGTTAGCAATGGCAATCGGAGAAAATCATTTGCCGAAGATCACAAGTCATGAAACAGAACAGACCGCACCACCCCGAATGAGATTGAATGTTAAAGTTCACATCGATGAACCCATGTCGGAAAGTTCAAATTTCTACAGTTGCCTATCCTGTTAGTAATGGCGTCAGTCAGCCATGCTGCCCGAATTCCGGTTTCCCATCAGCCACCACGAGCCGGTCTCGCTCAAATCCGCGAAACCACGAGCTACGTGCTCTCTCGACAAGCTGTTCGAACAGACTGGGGAGAAACCCTGTCCGGACTCACTTTTATCAAAATGGCCTACTGACCTAAACAACAGTCTATATAGAACCAAAATTTGTCAACTACAAACTACCAGAAAATCACAAGATGAAGAGCTTAACAAGACAAGTATAGTGATGTGGTTGGTTTTGGTTTTAAAGCTTCCAGACCGGTGTAAATTAATTTTGAAATTTGGTTAATCAGAAAGCACATTTGTTTAGAGTATTGCGATATGTCACATCCGAAATATGGATTTGCAAAATTTTAAAATATCAAGTTTATACTATTTTTAAAGTGTTCCCCAGCTTCTTCTGAGTTCAGTGGTGTAAAAATCTTTTAAATCGGTTATGGATATCAAAAGTTATTGAATTTCTAAAATCTGCTGGTTTCCTAAGTGGTGCAAGAAATAATTCACTTTTTGTTTAAAGTCGGTTGTGGCCTGAAACTATTTTTAAACCATACCTTTATTTAATTTAAGTGCTTTAGAAAAGTTTTTAGTTCGTGAAATATGTTAGTCAGAAAGAAATCAAAATTACAAGTTGGTTGCTACGACGTCACCTGGAAACGGTTTTTTTATTTATTTATATCTTCTGATTATTAGTTAATGGCTATTGGAAACTTGAAGAATATTGGCTTGCCAGTTATTTTGCTTGGTTAAATCTACTTTTAAACCTCTGAAATTACTTAGATGTGCTGAAATTAATTATTGAACTCAATCCATGTGGTGATGCTTTAAAAATCATATTTCTGCTTTAAATCAGTCTGGAACCGCGGGTTATTAGTGAATTTAAATATAAAACGGCGAAATTATACTTCTGAAAGTGCTTTGCAGTGATCAATTATGTGGAATATTAGTGAAATGGTTGTTTAACCAAACCTGTTTATTTTACTTCAGAATTATTATGGATTACGCTCATTTAGGTAAGTTTATGGTTTATATTTTATTAGAAACTTCTTATTTATGGTTGCTATGTGTTGTTTATTTACTTTTCTGAACCTAAGTGTTGTTATTTCGATTTCAACTATAGTATCATGTACTGAATGTAAACCTCAAACTTCGTCAGATTTTAACTAAATATTGAAAATAGAGAGTAAGGTAGCTTACAAATTTTCGGGTAAATAGTAGGATTAAATAGTAAACTTCTATCACCAAAAATTGTAAACATTGTTTATATAAGGAGAAAAGCTTATTTCCTAAGAGAATTCATTCCCTTTATATACGGAGATACAATAGGTGACCACGATTCAAATGAGATACAACATTTTAGGTTTATGAAATACTAAAGAGATATTTGAGATTTAAGATGATTCAAGCCATGTGGTCAGAGAAACTGCTAATGTAATCTTTTCATTCTACAACTCCAAATTTTTAAGTGACAGTAAAGCTTCATAGCTCAAAAGATGCAGAAAAATTTGAACCATAGCATGTCAAAATTCAGACTCGGTATGTAAAATAGAAGTAACCTTTTTGGAAAGAAATGAAGATTTTTTAAAAAAATGTATGAGTTTGTTACAGTGCAGAATAAAGACTTGAGAGTATGTTTAAAACAAAATAGTTTTTTTTTCTATACACACTGATTGATTTTTGTAAAGATTTAGGTAGTATTTTGGCCACAAAAAGGAAAAGTAAATTTTAAATTTAAACGTGAAAATAGCGGGTAGGTGTCATAAAACGATATTATAAATTTTGGAGGAAAGAAAGAATACTATATTAAGAAGCGTAGATAGCAGACAAAAAACGTCATTATCATTGGAACTGGATTCTGTAACGTTTGGCATGCATTTCAGCTCCGTATCAGCAGTACTTTTGGAAATAAAGAATATCGAAGGTTTTTAGTAAAGACACAATAGCAGTTTTCCTTAGGAAATACAGGTATAAGCAAGCTCTATTATATATCCAAAGTTAGAACTAACACTTTAGCTAAAAGACTTTTCAAATGAGATGAAATTTTAAGTTTTTTTTTTTTTTTTTATTATTTTTTTTTTTTTTTTTTTTGTAGACAAACAGTTGTATTTAGGGGAAAATGTGTAAGGAATTGATTTAATATTCAGACTGAGTGCTACCATCCACAAAATTTTCAAGAAGAGTGGAGAGAAAATAAGGTTTATAATTGGGCAATTTCTGGGAAAATTTCATCAGCTATCAGGTTTCTACTTAGGGAGGCCATGTGACCAATTTGCAGACAGTCATTCTGAAGCTTTGATAAAGTGAGGTTGTGTCTGCATGGAGCAGTTTTTCGCGCCATGCGTTAGGAGGAATAGTGACCAGGAAGTATTGTAGAGGCATCGGCCATTGTCACCTAGTGGAAGTGAAGCCTTGCTCTCAATGTAGTAGAACTTTGGTTAGTTGAGGGGGTGATCAGGAGTTTCTTGCTGCAATCAAAAATTTTGGAGAAGAATTCTGATGCTTTAATATTTTGGTACTAATGATGTACATTGTTTTGAAGAATGTACAGTTGAACATTCAGTAAAAGTGTACAGTGAAAGTTTATCTCCTTGGATTTTACAGGGGATTGATGATCAAAAGACAGTGAACCATTAGGCTATAGTAATGGTCATAGCTTAAGAACGAGATGTATGGATAGCCCCCAAGCAACAGATCGTCTTACAAATTGACTGCATCAATTACACAGTATTCTAGTGTCCTCAGACAAATTTTAAGTTACACGTAGTCAGGAGCTTAGAACAAAACAAAAGAAATTGTTATGGAATATAATTTCATATTTATTGTTTTTAATATACATGCCTACAGAGTTAAGATTATCAAAAACAATTTTAAATCCACACTGATCAAGCCACTGAGTGCTTTCTATCCCCAAGAGTTTGAATGTGATCTGAGTATTTTGATAGTGTATAGAACAATCAATAATTCTGTCCATAACTGTTTATAGATATGTCAGATTCATAATAGCGCTATACAGAGCTCTTGCTCCAAATCCAAATTATCTGCCATGAAAATGAAAAATCCTGCAAAACTTATTTCACAAAGTTGCTCTTGTGTAAATTCAAGTAAATGAATAGCTTGGGGAGTATATCAAGTAAAATTCTTTTTATCAGTAGTGAGATTTTTAAATGTAATTTTAATGGTTTTTTTTTTTTTTTGCATGTGTCATTTTCTTCAGGAAGAACTTTTGTCACTGGTAAATAATATTGACTGACTTCTCTCTTGGAAGATATTTATACTTCATGAAACCTCTTTTATTAAATAAAAATTAAAAAAAGATAAAATGGAATGAAAAAAGGGAGAGTGCTGAATAAATATTTTCTGGATATTTGCAACATAAAACAGATAAATGTTTTGGTTCATAACAGATCTGACCTTTAAAATTGTGTAAAATTAAAACTAGACATAAAAGTTTAGAGAAAAGTCTTGATATCTTAGGATGAACTCTGTAAATGACACCAAGAACTGGTCTTTTAAAAAACAAAATCTCGTATAGAATTTACCTTATAATACCGTCAACAATTTTTTCGTAACTGCCAGCACTGCCAGTTTGGACTTTATTCAGAGTATCACTGATGAACCAGCAGGTCAACCTTTGTGTACAAACAGCTGAATCAATATTGTTCTCTCTTAAAGTATCATCCACACGTTTCAGTATACTTCGCACACTCCCCTCTTCTTCTTCACCTAAACCCAAATAAAAATAGTAAACAAATAATAAGAGTATTGTAAGCATCTTAGAATTTTACTAAATTCTAGCCTCACACCTTTAGGCATTAGGGGGAAAGCTGACTCTGTAGTAAAAGATAGTTTTCATTTCATGTATAGGTTATGGGAGTGAAGCTTTAGATACAGTAACCAAACACACTAAATAAAAACCCCTTTAGGAACAATAAAAGTATTTAAAAGTAAATAAAAGTCCTAAAGCAAACCTTCTATAATAGAAAGAAAACATTAGTTTGGGAGGAAATAGGTTAAATCCCCCAAGTTCAGTTTAAAATAATAAATTTTGATATAGGTTAACTTCACAGTTTCTAAACCAATTTGAATGCAGTAAAGACATTTAGTAGTTGCTAAATGCCGGATATAAACTTTGTATTATAATAAATAAGCTTTAAACCAACCGAAAATTAAATAATCATTAGTAATACAACTTTGGTATTATGAGCTTCTACCTTGGAAATATTTTGTCATTTTTAAACCGATTTACGAGCAAGAAAGTGACTCAATATCTAATAAACCAACTAAATTAATTTTCTGTAATGATATTAACACCTTTTACTAACCTTAAAAATGATAATCCAAAATAATCAAGTTCAGCACACAAGGAATTTCTAATATTTGGTATTTCACTGTTTTTATACACTTTAGAACGGAAGAAAGTAGTTTTAATGAAGTAATAATACAATTAAAATATAAATTCACTAAAATTTCGTAGTTTCTGAACGTTTAGATAACTTAAATCAATTTTTTAATACTTCGTTAGATGCACTTCACTTTTGGTAATTTTTATCTCAAAATCCTAGAGAACATTCGAAATAAAAAGTAGATTTCCGGGAAGACCTAAAAACTAATATCACATATAATAATTTCAAGCAATTCCACGTAATAGAACCGATTTTATAGAGATCTTAAAATTTATTTTTCATTGCAGCCATGTGGGCAACTTAGAAATATTTTTCAACCGATCTAAAGTAGATACAGAGATAAGACAACTTTCAGAATACGTAGTTTAATTCAGTGAATCCCTTGGTAATTTTATATTTGCGATAAAAGTAAGAGAAATAAAGTTATAAAATTAAAACAGAAATAGCACTTTGGTTACGTCGTAGTTAAACTTTCCCTGCACCAATCTTAATAAAAATTACACCAATAAACTCAGGAATTTAGTGGAACACGGTAATAATAATATTGTTTGCATAAATTGTGGCGTTAATAAAATGACGAAATATAGAAGTTTCTCGAACAAAAGTAATTCCCCAGAGTAGGAAAATAGTTCACTACTACACTAAGATCTTTTAAACCAGATGCTTAAAGTTAATCACTAAATATCCATTATTTCACAATTAAATATGTAGAAACACTGTCACACCTAAAGTTTTGCATAATTGGTTAGTTACTGAGATATTTCCGATCTAAATCGTTTAGGTGTCAGCAGAAAGTTGTATTTTGGCTCTGACGTCAGCGAGGTTATAAATCAGAGGACGGGGAGATGACGCCAGGCTTTTCCGGGTTTGAACGTTGTACTAGTAAGATGTTATAAGCGTGTGCTCCGACTTTGAGTTGGTACTACCGGTTCGGCCATCATGGAATGTTGGCTTCTAGGGCGTGGCACTTGTTTTCTTAATAAGAACTTGTAATTTTCATCGGGGTGTTGGTCGGTCTTTACTTCTCTCCACAATCTGTAATTTTTGGATAGATTGTTCGATTTGCCTAAGCAACTTAAGAATGCTGTTTGAACTTTGAATTTCATTTTAAATAAACTTGAAGAATTTTTGGAAAAGTGAACTGTTTCATTTCTGTAGCTGCTATCATACCTTTTCAATATTTGGGGTCTTGAAATATTGTGGCGACCTGTAGCGTTCTAGTTGTATCCTGGCAACATGGTCAAACTAAATTAAAATATTCAACAAGTTTTCATTGAACATTGAGGTGTGATCAAGAGTTTAAGCTAAGGCACTTAGGCGATACTCTACCCCGGTATCGGTCTAGTTCCTTACAGTATTTAATACTGCAGTTTAGTTATGGAAGAAGAATCCTATGGTAGTTCATAGTACTGCATTAATACTCAGCTGGCCACATACATGATTCAACTTATAAAAGAATACAGAATGAAAACATCATTAAAACAATAAGATTAAAAAACGAAATTCTAAAATTTTTGAATTTCTGTTTTGAAATTCATGTTGCAAATAAGGTACTATGACACTTAAAACAGAGCAATAGCAAGATGGCTGAAATGTTGGCATTTAATGCTAGTATCTGGTGCAACCTAGGAAGCATGGAAATTATCCTCCTGCTTAAAGTCAATTGATTGGGCCAACTAAAAATAATTGATGGAAATTGTTATGCTAATTTTTAATGTTGAATACTATAGTTTGTAGCAAGTTGAGCTGTTTATTTGTATTGTAAATTTCAGTCATTCATTTGTAATGATTGCAGAAATAATTGTAGATATTACAGAAAAAAGTAAATACTTAGCAAATTAAATAGATATAAGAAACAGTAGAGTAACCTAGCGGACAGTAGGAAAAAACATGAACACAGCATATTTATAAATTTGTAGAATTAAACTTTTGCTAAACAGTAGAGCATGGATTGAATCAGAGAGCAAATGAGGTTAACTGTGTATACTAGGAAGATTGGTAGTGGAAGTTCAAAATGTGATCAACTATATGAGAAAAAGTGGACTGAAAAATAAATGCACAAAAAAAAAAAAATATCTTTCTAATTAAGATATTACAAATTAACAAATATAGAAGATATACATAGAAAGCTACAACAAATATTAAAATTAAAATCAAAACATAAACACTATTAATAGCAAGCTCAATATGTTAATGGTAATGGTAGGCCAGCTCACATTTCATAAGTTCAGAGAACAGTAGAAGCTGTTACTATTATTCGTACTGCCATGTGAACATTCATCATGGTGGATAACTGATTGGTAATCAGAACAATGTTTATAGTGGGACATATGTTGTAAGCTGGTAAATGACATGATTTCAGAAGTGTCATTCTCTGCCTTAGGAAATTGTGGGACTGGTGGTCGTGGTGGTGCATGGGTGAATAAGAAGAGGGGAGTTGTGCAGTGTGTTCTGTTGCACTGGTGGTGGAGACTGATTCTTATTGACCAGAAAAAGATTGAGGTTAATGGAGTAACTCAAGAAAGTTTGGTTGGAGCGAGCAGAGCAGGTAAGAAGGGAAAGGGGAGCGGGGGCTGTTGAGGATCATGTGGAGGAAAATATTCCATTTCAGTGAAATCATAGCCCTGTTGTAGGATTGTTTGAGGGATTAAGATCTTGAGAAGTATTTTGTAACAAGGACTGGATGGTGACTAATCTTAGCAGATGCTTGGAAGTTTTGTGGTAAATGCTACTTAGCTGACAATGGATTAAAATCAAATAAGGAGTAAAAAAGAAAAATAACTATGGAGCAAGTTGGGAGAATGTGGGATGATATTCCATGTCTGAAATTTAATAATTAGTTCTACTGTCCAGGGTAGCAGTCTGATGTTTGATGGGGCTGCAACTCTAATTTTCCACCCTGGTTTGGAAAATTCATAACTCTGTCACCAGTGATAGACTGTGTTAAATGTAAGTGTCACAGGGACAGATTTAGCTGCAGATGACAACAAGAAGAAGTTTTATGAATAAGCCATTAGGTGCTACATTCAAGGAGAGACTGAAAGAATAGGATGTATGAGTGAAGTTTTCCAAGGTGGATGGCATAAAAATGGTAATGTTGCTAGCATGTCCTTCCTCACTGCTTTGGTTCACTTCAGTTCAATCAAAAATTTATTCTCCTTTGATTCCAATGTATACCTCCAGATATGTGGCTCTACCAGGAAAACCTGCAAGGCTTCATTCTATGTCGACCTGTTCTTGAGGCATAGGGAAGAACAATTCCAGAACTATATCCACTCAAATCCCCTTGTGTAGTTCAAATACACCAATGACATAAATGGCATATTTATAATCTGGACCCACAAACAAAACAGATCCTAAATATCTCCAATATTGAAAACAATAGTTGTTCCATTAACTTCAGCTGGACCTACTGCAACACACATCATGATACTCAAAGTGGTCATTTCCACATGGAAAAGTGGCCTATTTATCTCTGTTCACATACAGCCACTAACTTGCAACAATACCTACTTTTTGACATTTGCCATCTCTTCTGAACCAAATATTTTCTCCTCCTTATAGCCTTTCCATCCATAGAAGCTACATCACTTATGATAAAGAATCACCCAAATATCTATCTAAAGTAGGGGTTCCAAAAGTGTTCCAAGCCAAGACCTCCTACAATCAAAAGAAAAATCCCCCCCCCCCAAATCCAGTACCGGATTAACAACGCAGCAGGAGGTAGCAAATGCTATGGGACTCGCGCCTTCTAGGGGGCCTTGTGCCTCCTAGGGGGCCCACACATAGGCTAGCTGGTGACCTTTTTTTTTTTTTTTTTTTTTTTAGCTCTACTACGGGCCTCGCGCTTTCTTAATCTCGCCCTGCCCAAATCACTATCATATTATTAATAAGGTATTGTTCAGTAATAACAGTGCCATCTCAGAGCAAACTCACTAAGTATGTGTTGTTAGAATAAAGGTTATGAACTCCAAGATGTAGAAAAGGAAACAGTTCTGTGTACAGCTAGAGGGCTGTGCCTAGGATGGTGAAGCTAGCTCGCAGCCTTCCACACTTTCCCCCCAACATGTTTTTATATCACCACAGCTTGGGAACCTGTAAACTAAGCTCCCATTGCCCAATTCTATGATACTGGTCTTGTGCAAAAATAAATCTGTCTTGTTCAACCAACTCTTCACACAACAGCCCCCATCCCACACTATAAAAATATAGCCCAGTATTCATCATCCAGTTATCTCTGAAAATGAGTACATTAACCAAATCCTTCCTTCATAACAAGACATCCCACAATACAACTCTGAAATGTGACTCATTCTGTACAAATCCTGCCCGCTGTTCCCCCTCCCCATCCCCAACTCTGAACATGCTTAGCATCTCAAAAACTACCAGATTAAACCTTCTCATGCAGTAGATGTTGTTGTTGTTGTTGCTTTAGGGCACATCAACAGCGGGGTCATTAGCGCCCCCATGCAGTAGAGCTCACTGCTCAACTTGTAGTAAGGATTCATCGACTAATACATATTTTCAATCACACCACATGGGAAATTTTCCCCAAAATTGGAAACAGTGCACGCAGAATGTCTGTAAGGAATGAAACTGGTTTGATTTGCAACATGTGTTGAAGAGATTCAGATGAATCTCAATTAGTGAGTTGCACACATGCTATTTCAGATGAATTGTACAAATGGGCTCAACAGGTTATTGTAGTACTAGATGTGTCTAAGGAACCAGACATAGTGAATAATAAAATGATGATGAATATACCATTAGGGTGAATCAAATGAAGGTTTTTTTTTGAGTGTATGAATAAAAATTCAGGGAAGGAAATGTGAATTTCAAGTTAACTGGTATGCCATAGTGTTTTACATTTACCTCACTGCTGTAGCTTATTTCAATTAATGATTCTTTTGCTAATTTGCAGCCAGAATTGAAGTTGTTTGTAGAAGTTGTATATTAGTAGATATAGAGCGATATGGATGTATTGTTAGTTGAGTATCTCAGTAACAAGCGATATGGAAAATAACCCATCACTGACAAAAACTCAGCCTGTGGACGCTCTGCCTGAGGAGGCATAGCAAGTGATGGCTGAGCTTGTCGAAACTCATGCTATAGAGGCAGAAAGTAAAGATAGTGGGTTGGAAGAAGTTGAGAAGGAAGGTTGGGAGCTGGCAACAGGTCGTAGGAGAAATCAGTTTAATAGGATGAAGAAGCCAGACACTTTACAAATTGTGGGGAAAAATAGGTTTGACCTGTTGCCAGAGTCAGGAGTAAAAGAGCCTTGTGTAGATGTAGGAGTATGTTAGATGCGGCAGGCCTTTAGGAATAAGGGCGTTCAAGGTAATAATGGGAAAAAAAGGGTTCTGCTGCTATGTAGTAGCCATGGGTGAGGTGTAGGCCCTCTTTTGCAGGATCTGTTAAGTACAGGTTACGAGGTCACAAGTTTTTTCAAACCTAGTGCATCATTAGGTCAGATAATAGAGGATATAATTCACTTTGTAGGAGTTTCACTAAGGACAATAAAGTAGTGATAGTGGGAGGTGCAGGGAATGGTATTGATAGAAATACATGTTACAGTATAGAGAGTGACCTGAGGAAGGTGGTGAAGGAGGCGCAGCATACCAGGGTGGAAGTCATGCAGGTCCTAGGTCACCATGACCCGCCACAATTGAACTATACTGTGAGGTGGGTAAATGAGGAAACAGAAGTGCTACTTGGTAAAGGCATTAGTTCCATCTTGGGGGTTGTGCCTGTGAAAACCATTGGTAGGTGGGGTTTCACTAGGCATTGCCTAAACGTAAATAGAAGGGGCAAGGGAATACTTTCTGAGTTGTTAGCAAAAGCAGTAAAGGAGACCATTTCCAGTGATTAAGGGGTAAGGACTGTGCCTTTTTTAGGATAGGGGCTGCTGGTGGAGGGATGGAAATAGATGATCAAAGTGATACTGATTGTAGATCCATGATGGAAAAAATCACAGATGTTAAAGAAATAGATGAAGTTGCTGTAACAATAACTGACTGGGGTGAAACTGGGAAGGAGGAGGTTAATGCTGAAAATATAAAGCCAGTAATAAGGGTGCTACTGGTGAACTGTTGGAGTATAATGAAAAAAGTAATTTATTTGCAAACTTAATAGAGATGCACAAACCACAAGTAATAATTGGGGTAGAGAGTTGGTTAAAAGAAGAAGTACTAGACAGTGAGGTTTTTTTCCAATGATTACAGAATGTACCACAGAGATAGAGGAGCAACTGGTGGAGGAATTTTTATACTAGTTAGCAAAAAGTACAACAGTTCACTGGTGTTGATAGATCATGACCATGAGTTGCTTGTGGTAGATTTGTGGGGTAATAAAAAAGAAAAATTCAGAGAGTTGGCTGCTTACCACAGTGGAAGAATGACTGATGAAGATGAGGTTCTTGGGGAGAAATTAAATTCATACTCAGATGTCAGAGGTGAGAATAGAATGGTCATTATTGGTGGGGATTTAAATTTACCAGGTGTAAACTGGGTAGGAAATAATATTTATAACAAAAGGGAACAGAGATTTGCAAATACCCTAATATGTGAAGGAGGATTTACACACGTGGTAGAGCGGAGCACTAGGGGAACAAAATAGTTTCGATATATTCCTAATAGAGCCTGATGATAACCTTGTGAGCTGTCAAGTAACCAAAGGAATAAGTAATTATGAAAGAGTTCTGATGGATATTAGAGGATTCAGTAAAACTGAAGGAGGAAATAGTTACAATTACAAAAAGGCACAAATTTTGAATTTGAAGAGATATTTCAGAAAAAAATTTCAGCAAATGGAAGGAAGGCACAAGTACAGTAGATTCAAGATGGGAAGAGTTCAAGGAGATAATAGGAAAGGGGGAAGAAAAATTTATTCCTAAACAGAAAATAAGGAGAAGTAGAGAACCTGTGTACTATAATAGGGAGGTGAGGAGGTTATATTTGATAAGCTAACATTTTACTACTTGACCATCTCGATGTTGGCAGAAATAGAGAGATGTGTAGAATAATAGAGAAATTTGTAGAGTATACATTAAAACTAACTTAGTCTGCAAACCTAAGGTTGTTGGATCTCCAGAAGGAGGTATTCTTAGGCAACGGTTTGTTGGCCAGTACTTTCCTATAAGACCTACAGTTTAATGTGGAATCTGAACCACAGAATGTCCTGGCATAGCTCATATGATCAAAAATAACTTAAAAATTCATGGCCCCACTCAAATTTGAGCTCAGCTACCAGACCACTCAGACTTGTATTTACACACAAAATTTATTAAGCTTAGTCAGTTCTGTTCTTCTTTTGGAGATTTGAACATAAAAATACTACTTACTTCGTCCAAAGGATATCTCTGGTGTGAGTCCCTTGAAAACTTTTGGTAAGAATACAAGGGACGCTGCTGTCAGCACGCCACCTGCAGCCAAGGCACCCAAGTTGAGATCCACCAGGGCAGCACCTGGTGCTCTGTCACCTCCAACTGGTATCGATAAGAATGGGATGGCAAAACCAAGCTCCACCTGTCATTATTAAATTTCATTTTTAATTTGTGGTCATTCATATTCCACATACAACATAATGGCTTCAGAAACATAATAAGTATGCCATTAAGTTGCCAAATAAAATATTTTGCATTAAATTAATGGAAAAATACTTTTCCCTATCATTGAATGAGAGATAAATTAAGTGAACAGAAAGTCTGTAAAGGATTATCACCAAAAAATTATAGTTCAAAGAAGATTAAAAAAATAAGTTTTAATCATTTTGCAGAAAGGAAAACCCTCTGTGTATATCCAGTTCTGTGAACAAACATTAAAGGGCACACGCTCTCATAGCTACAGGTTGTAAGCAAAGTTCCTTTTTGCGTGGTATGGTGATGAGATGCAGCATTCATATATCTGGTGGTTTGTGTGGATTTGCATTACACTGACCTCGCTGTCCCACTTGGGGAACAGTAAATTGATCATAATATCTATGAGCAGATGTTAAAGGCTAACGGATAAAACAATTCTGAAATTAGTCAGACTCTGAATGCAGCCAGGTACACGAGGGCTACCAAGACAAACATGATAGCCTCCAACCAAGCCACAAACACTCCACACAAAGCAAAGATGTCATGACTCACACTGCTAAACTGTTAAGCAAGTAACGGCATGTTTGCCATGCATTCTGCCTACATTTTATTTATTTTATTTATCAATCTTGTTCCATGGATCCCTGCTGAGGAAGTACCTCTGGGATGTGAAACATGTCATTGTTGATACATATACACATAATATGAGTCATATCATAGTAAATATATATATATATTTTACAAATACAAGAAATAATAATAAACATACATTTTTGCAACTGAGTTTTGCAAATGTCATAATGAGTACAATTAATTATTTTCTTCAAATTCTTGAATGGAGTAGAAGGAGTTGCCAATAAGATAATCTCTAAGTTTTTGTTTGAATACATCTTTATTATCTGAAAGCTGTTTTATACGATTAGGTAGTTTTAATGTAGAATCAGCTCATTTGATCAAATATGACTCTTAAAAATTTTGGGCTCCAGCAGGATTTGAACCAGGGACCTAAATCAGAACTTTGGAAAGTAAGCACCTTAACCACTGAAACACCAGACTGCTGTAGGAAAACTGTTAATTAAGGTCAACATCAAACTAGTTTACAAGGCCAATGGAAAGATCAGTACCTAAACAATCCCACTACAAACTGTGGAACTGTTGGGTGGAGATTTACAAGATCCCTGGCAGCTGTGGATTGGTTTATATTGGAGAGTCTGGCCACAAAGGAGATGACTGGCTGCGAGAACATATCCACCACTACAAATCAAACACATGGACAAGTTGGCATTCAATTCTGGCCTGTCATACCATTGACTTTGAAAAAACTAGACTTCTTTTGAAAGAACGTCTGTGTTAACCAAGACAGATAATACAGGCATTGGTGATTGCTAAACACCCTAGTATTTATATCAAATCTACATGATCACTCCAAGTGAATGTGGGGATAGTTCCTTCAAAAGGCCAAATTCCCACCCATTCCTGGCCCCCAACACTTCCCATCTCTAAAGACCCCAGGAAGGGGGAGGGGGGAGGTGGGAGGGAAGCCCATCAGAGTGATGCAACCACCTGATTGGTTGGATCATACTAACCTTCCAGAGCATCAACGTTATTATGCTTAATCCTAGTCCTCACTGAGACTCTGAGTTGGCTCTTTTGTCTGTGGAGAATCCCATGTGTGTCTTGCTTGCATACCGGCTGCCCTGAATGGATCTGGTGTGTTGCGAGTTAGTTAAGACAATGTGTCTTCTGGAACCCATTCGATATGGGACTCTCAGACTCATGTGGTGCAACATTGGTCAGAATAGACGTGAATTCAAACAAGTAGAGGCTCTCACCTACACCTAAACTCACTCTTCGGTTCATATCAGGGATTGTTTTGTAATTTATTTTTACAATTGTGCTCTGGAACATGGATTTAACTGTACAGTTTGTAGAGGATATGCACTCTCATCGTAGTTTGTGGGATGCGTCCATCACGGAATATAAAAACTGAAAATTTAAAAGGGAGACATTGATGGCTTTGGCTGATAAATACAATGTGTCCATAGTAATAATAGAAACAAAAATTGAAAGGACAATTTAGGCACGAACACATAAAGATATAAAATACAAAAAACCAAAGTGTAGTTGTTTCTGTTATAAAATGTCATTTTTATTGCCTGTGGTGGTGGAAACGAGAGGAATGGGGAATACTGATGACTGATGAGGTAAATACAGATGAGCAACAAGTGAGTTGAATTTGAAAAAGAACATTTGTATATATATAAATCATGGCTGTCATTGGGTACTGCCGACAGAAGTAAATATCATACGTGCAACATGTCATACTTACTGCTACAGATATACTAAATAATAACAAATAATTCCATGTGATTGTAATGAACCAGTGTCCGGGTTTCTAATGGTTATGCGTTCCGCCTCTGTCTTAGCAGCCTTAACCTAACCAGGTATGGTTTAACATGGAATCCAAATCATGGAAGCATTCTGGTGTACTTCACATTACACAGGAAGCTCTGGCAGATGTGAAGGTTGGGTTAGTGATCTGTGAAAAAACCTGCCGAGACAGAGATTCGAACCAGGGACCTTTCATTCACCAGTCAGACACCTTAACCACAGAGCCTCCAGAACACAACAGATATACTATTAACATTAACATGTCAGAAATGTGAACTCATAAAATTTTACCCATTCAAAAATTGCCCAATTGTATAAGTTTAAGGAAATTATCATTGAAGTATATGCTACATCACAACTAATCAATAATAATTACAAAGTGGCTTCAGTCGCAGTGCACCATAGGATTGATGATGTTTTTACTGTACCTTAGTTGTATAGTATCCAACATATAGCTATTCCTAACCTTTGCCAATCAGAATCTTATCATCTGCTGAAAGAAACAAAATGTGAGCTTCAGAAATAAAATAATTATGTAATAATCCATCAAAGGCTCATCAATATCTGCTGGCTAGAGAAGGGTGTGAATGGGAGGCACCTTCATGAATCAACAATGGAACAGCAACGAATCCCGTATTGCAGTACCGGATTAACCATATAGCAGGAGGTAGCAAATGCTACGGGCCTAGCGCCATCTGGGGGGCCTCACGCCTCCTAGGGGGGCCACGCACCTAGGCCAGATGGGCGACCTTTTTTTTTAGCTCTACAAATTTACCCCGGATGGCAAAAATCAAGGGCCTCTTCTACACATTTGCTACGGGCCCCATGCTGTCTTAATCCGGTCCTGCCGTATTGTAGGTACAGTATAAGAAATATAGTAAGATTCACTGATTTCCCTTCCTTGCATTACTTTTAATTCTTGCACCAATATCTTTCCATGCCTCATCACCAATATACGCTTTGTTCACTCCCATGACCCTCATCACCCTCCTCCTATCTTCCAATGAATCCCATTTTAATTCTTTTATCATATCTGTTACTGATTGTGTTCTGCAATAATTTCCATAAACAAATCTAGAATCCCTTCTTTGCATCCCCTCCAACTCCTGTATTTGATACTCAAAATGTTGGACTCATACAACACCACCATATTCAAGCAATGACTAAACTTTTGTAACCCAATACCTTCAATTCTCTCATATGTCCCCTCATCACTTCCTCCAACAAATGAAGAATTTTGAAACCTTTTCCAACTACCTGCCCTATGTTTCCTGTCCAGTTAAGCTTGTTATCAAATGTAATGCAAAGATATTTACATCTCAAGTCTTCAACAAGCAATTCTTTCCCCTCCTTATAATCCCAATCAAACCTTCAGTTTTTTATCCAAGTATATAATAAGCTGACATTTCTTTGCATTTATGTTCATCCCATGTTTACCAACCCAAATAGATATCTTGTTCAGATCCCCCTGTTTTACGTAGCATTATGTCATCCGCAAACAATCTAATTTCTGATAGTATACGATCAACACAAACATGAATAATGAATAGCAATGGTCCCAATTGGGGAGCAAGTAGTCTTGCAGACAGAACAGATTAAAGGCTTAAATCTGGAAGATTATGATATTTAAGAAAAATTGCTGGGAATGTACAAGGCGTGTAAGAGAACTTTTGTACTGTCTAACCAAAGTTTTATATCGAAATTCCAATACATTTCTGGTAATTCCTCCCATTTCCTTCTCTAATAGCTGCAGGACCTTAAAACCATTCCCCTATTTGTTCTGCTAATTGACTTTTACATGGAATACTCTTCTGGTATATTTAAAGTTAAATGTTTTAGCAATAAATTCCTCCTCAACTTTATAATCATACAATTCTTTTATCTTTATATCTGTATTCGATATAAGCTAATTGGTGTTTATCTCCCTCCGTTGTTAATTTGCTGAGTTAGATATTTTTTCAGATCCCTCAGAGAAGCATAATACTCTCCTGTTATCGTGTTATACAAGATTAGGAAATCTAAAAACAACCTTAACTGTAACGTTAAAACAAAAATATAATTATTCATTATAATAATAAACAGAAATAGTCCTAAATACTACTCATGTTCTCAGTTCCAAGTCTTTTGATATTTTGTTGTTTAATTTAATTATTTTAATTTAATTTAATTGCAATGGAGCACAGGTTCCGGTGGCAATTTCCCTACACCCCCATCTTCCCCCTATCTTTCAACATTTTCGGTAAATTATTCATCATTTATTTCTCTTGGTAACTCATTCCAATCCCTGACACCCTTACCGAATAAAGGGAATCTTCCCACACCCTTGTGCCTGAAATCGAGTGCCAGCTTGTGGTCATGGTCATCTTTTCCCTTCCATGCACTACTTTTTATACCTACTCCAACATCTTTTCATGCCTCATCGCCAGTATATGCCCTGTACACTCCCATGACCCTCCTCATCCTCCTCCTGTCTTGCAATGAATCCCATTTCTGCTCCTTTATCACATCAGTCACTGATTGCATTCTGTGATAATTTCCAGAAACAAATCTAGCAGCCCTTTTTTGCACCCCCTCCAACTCCTGTATTTTATACGTAAAATGAGGGTCCCATACTACACTACCATATTCGAGCAATGGTCTGACCAAAGTTTTGTAACCCAACTCCCTCACTTCTCTCGTACATCCCCTCATCACTCTCTCCAACAAGTGCAGAATTTTGAAACTTTTCCCATCACCTGTCCAATGTGTCCTTCTTAGTTAAGCTTGTTATCAAATGTAATGCCAAGATATTTACATTTCAAGTCTTCAGCAAGCAATTCTTTCCCCACCTTATATTCATAATTAATCTTTTGTTTTTTATTTCTGTATCTAATAAGCTGACTCTTCTTTGTATTTATCTTCATCCCATGTTTACCAATCCAACTAGATATCCTGTTCATATCACCCTGCAACTGTTTACAATAATTTATCATTTTGATTCTTTTATATTTTAAAACCTATCTCTCAAGAATTCCCAAATCCAGCAAATAACTTCTGGATCAAACCTAGTAGTTTTAACGAGCATTATATCGTTGACACTGCCAAATGCCATGGCGAGATCGAGTGCTATTCCAACAGCGTGTCCATCCTATATAATTTTTTCCAAATATCTTGCACATCCTGAGATTCACCTGAGAATTTAACCTCTCACAAACCCACTACCTAACAGTAAAGTAAAACTGATAGCCTGTAATTCTCAACCCTGTTTATCTCCCTTCTTTATGAATCGGCACTAATATCGCATTTTTTTATTTCTCTGGACAACATGAAGTATTCGGCTTAGTAACATTTCTGTGTATGTAACGATGGTGTATCCACCTATTTTTAATACATGTGTAGTAATATTATTCACATCAGGCCCTTTACGATTTTTAACATACATGTTCAGGATCGTTTCAAATTTAATGTTGTGTTCACTTTCACTTATGTGGAATAGTTTCTGATATTTTCCTCCCATTCCTGCATGATTGTTATCTACTAGTCTCAGAAATAATGATTTTTTATTTATTTTATGAAAACCCTAATGCAACTGTTGTTGGAATTCGATTTATGGCGGTGTAGCATAGCCATATGATAGAGGCTGCTTCCAAAGTCGATGGACCGGGAGATCGAGAACCGGCTGTGCTATTTGGAATACGGCCAAGTGGATGTTAAATTTCCCTCCGGTCCGTGGGAGTACTGTGGAAGACCCCAGAGTGCATGCCGGCTACCGGAAGTCAATTAAAAACGGCCGCGAACCCAACATGTGGCACCCACTAGTCTTCCTGGCGCAGCCGAGCTCATCGGGCACGCCACCCATGTGCGAGCTTTTCTCGAACTCCCTTTTTTAATGTTGATCTAGAGTTGTAAAAATGCGAGTGTGATTTATAAAGGATTGTTAATGTGAACCGTTTTAACTAAGGATTCTGCAACCTTTGGGTACATATATGTATAGAAGTCCGATGAAATATATGATCACGACTGGTGTGGGTAAAGATTTTGAACTCTATTAAACTTACAATAGTTAATTTGGTTATTCTTTTTTGTGTGATTCTTCTTGACATGGTAAAGTGTGTTAGTAAACAGAATTTGCTGCTTCAAACATTTTCATAAAATGTGCTAAATCCCACCATCCGCGAGCATTAGTGTGCTCTACCAAGAGAGAGAAATGCGACAGCGGTCGCGTTTCTTCTCTCACCGAAAGTAAACAAGATTCCAGCTATAGTTGCATTAGTATTTTTACTTGATAATAATTCGTTATTTTAACAAGCAACTGCAGAAGAAATAATTTATAATAATTACTTATCAGCTGCTTAATATTTGCAGCTTTCGCATATTCCCGTTAAATTCTTCCCGGGCATTATTTGCAGTTGTCTGAATTCCACTCTTCAACTGCCTAAAATAGACATACACTACTGCCTACTTTTGAAGCCTCAGAAGGCATGTGGTAGCACAAACTGTTCACTGTGAGTGTCAAACTATCAAGGTCAAGCAGACGACGCGTCCGCGCAGGGATACACCAAAACTCAGTCCTGGGCCCAGTGTTGTACTGCATCAAACATCCGTGTATACGTAGTTATATGCAGACGACACTGTGTACTTCACACCTTCCTGGAACTAAGTCATGATCGCATTACGTCTCAAAGCTGCTCCAGAGTGGCTGGAAGAATGAGCAACCCACTGCGGTGGAGGGTGAAAATAAATGCCGAAAATCACAAGCAATTGTGTTCCATCACCAAGGCTTCTAAACTTCAACTTATTCAGCAGAAATACCCCTCAGAAGACTTGTTTTCTCTCTGGAGTCAACCTCGAGCAGAGACCGACTTGGAAGCAACACGTAACAGGTGTCAAATCCAGAGTGGAAAACAGGCCGGGCACACTTTATCTGGTCGTGAACACGAACTCGAAATTACCATCACGCTGCGGAGTACAAGCCTACCAAGTCATGATTCGACCAGTAATGGAGTATGCCTCTCCCACTTGGGGATATGCCGTTGAAACACACCAGGAGAAACGGTAGGTGCTACAAATCAGAGCCCTCTAAAAGTCTTACATCTGTCACTTTGCTTTCCGACGACAGACCTTCATGTGTTAGCCAACGCACTGAAGCTACAAAACAGAGTCAAGATGGCAGCACAAAAACTCTGCATGAAAGCAGCAACAACTAATTCCGAAATCATCCAAAATATCGGACAGTATGAAGTAGAAAACTTTCGGTTGAAGAGACCGAGATCACTACTCGAAATATGAATCAACAGCAGAAGAACAAAAACCAACAACTAAAAGAAATCTTGCAACAACTATGCCACTATAATCAGCAAACAAACGTAGGTGCAGATGTTGCCAATTAGGGCAAAAGGTACCCCTTGCCAGAGACAGAAATATTGCTCTCCTTGGAGGAAATCATTGCAATTGGTGGAGTATTGCAGAAACGGAGCAATTTGTCTGACATTCCAAAGGGCATGGTCATTGGCCTCAGTACCAAGGGTGGCAGCATTTCAGAAAGTGATAATTTTGCTAACTGTTTGCGTGCCTTTGTGGTAAAAGTCTACCATGCATTGCAAAAATGTCACTGTCCAAAATCAGGGACATGGAAATGTGGTGCACCACGGGCCATGTATGACACTGGTAAATGACGCCTGTGGAGATGAGTTCGGGGAATAGACATAGAACCATTGACCAACTGACCTACCAGATGAACCAAGGGGCTACCAAACGATATCTTGAACGACAGCGTTGTGTCTGGGGAATATTTTGTGCCATTCCTGGGTACACTCATTATTGTGGAAGGCATGATGGTCAAACAGAAGAAAGAATCTGTCTTTGCAAATCATGTCGATCCCTACATGTAGATCGTTTTTCATTAGCATTTTTTCATTTTTTTGCAGGACAACGCGACATATCATACAGCTCGCAGAGTACTTGTTTGGTTGGAAGAGCATCAGGATGAGTTTACCGTACTCCCATGGCCTCAAACTCCGCGGACTTAAGCCCAATAGAGAATCCGTGGTTCAACCTCGATCGGATTGTTCGCACCGTGTATCACTAACAACGCAACCTTTTGCAACTGGCCACGGAACCAGAGTCGAAACAGCTCCACATCCATGTGCAGGGTTCTTACTCTTTTAGCAAAAGAAAAATTAAGGCCTTTTAAAGGCCTTTTTAAGGCAATTTTTCATATTTTTAAGGCTATATTTAACGTATATTAAAACGTTATGAAAAAAATAATATGCAACTTACAGCAAAGAAATTAAAATATTCATGTTAAGATTATGATGAAATAATATTTGAGTTTATAAATTAATAAACAATAAATTTCTAATAAATTTACTTTTGTTTTCACACAATACAGTGAATATTGAAACTTTTTTCCTTTTCATATAATAAACATAAAATATAAAAACTACTATACCCCCCAAAAACTGACACAAGGGCAAAAAGAAATAGTACCACCTTAGTAATAAGAATTACTAACATATAAATAAATAATTTAACTTAATTTGTTTTTATACATTATAGCACATTAGCAGTTACATCAGAGAAAGGACTGCCAAATTGTCAGCTCAATTACTTATCAGATTTCAGGTATAATGTTGAATGAGGAAGACTCACCCCCCCCCCCCCTTTTTTTTTTTTTGAAAGCTACATGTAAAAGAACCTTTAAAGATGAAAAATTTTCCATAGGTTTAAGAAACAGGTTTAATACAACTTTTTCAACATCTTTTGAGTTACAGCATATTTAATCAAATATTTTCTTATATGAGTAAAGTTTACTTTCCAGATGAGCTACAAGATGTTATAAGGATAAACATAAAACATACTGGTAAGAGTCATTAAAATGTATGCAGGTTAAATAAAAAAAATATACACTTTTTTAATTATATTTTTTTTATTTTCACATTGTTTAAAAACAAAGGTCAATTCTCTTTTAAATCTTTCAATAGAGCCTTAATTTTACCTTCAACATCCTCAAATTCAGCTTTTTTAACTTTAGCGGTTTGTCGAAAACTATTGGACTGTGTGATGTACTTAACATCCCCTATAACCTCAGCTTTATCTGTTAGTTTATCAGCATTATCTTCAAGATCTTTAATTGCAGTTACTAGGTGTGCCTTTTACACTTCAAATCTTCCAAATCATCTAAAATAGATTTGCGTTTCACTCCCTGAATCCCTGTATTCTTTGCATTTTTTTCTCTTCCAGGTACCCAATACATTTTTGACAAGCCATAGCTGCCTATATCCTTAACTCCTTAGTTATTAACAACTTATTTTTGCTGTTTTTGAAATGTTGACTGACTAATCTTTGAGCCACTAAAGACTATTCTTTTAAATTTTCAACTTCCAACTGCTTGTTCACAGAGAAGCTTAGTTCAACATCAGCTTGTCCATGTGATAACAGCAACAATATTTTTATTACTTTGTGTACTCTGTTATAATCTTCTTTGCCTAGATACTTCTGTAAAAATATATCTAATCCTGGATTCTCATCATGTGGATTAAATGAGCTGAAGTGGTTTGAAGCAATAAAACAATATATACATAAGAAACTTGTTAGAAATTGCCAAGAAATGTAAGACGCAGGCATGTACGAAGCAGAACTACATAAGAGAGGATCTGTGCAAAGACTACTACTTGCTTGAAATATAAGCACTTTGACTCGCACTTAGTCAAGGTCGAGCCAAAGAGAAATCTGCAGATCGGCGCGTCGCCGGGATAGTGAAATTTACTATGCCGTATCTCGGTGTTAAAAAAAAAAAATCAGGCTTTTTCAAAGATTTTAAGGCTTTTCAGCAAATTTTAGGGCCTTTTAAGGGCCCTTAAAAATTAAAATGAAAATTAAGGCCTTCTTAAGGCTTTTTAAGGCCCGTAAGAACCCTGATGTGTGTACTATCCAGAACCTCACTGACTTTTATCCTATCAGTCTCGCAGAGGTCCGCGCTGCGAAAGGTGGTTATTCTGGCTAATGGCAGATGGTCACGTTAATGTGACTGGATTGTATAGTTGAATTACTCACTGGTCCCCCTCCAGCCATAATTTGCCTTGTCTTTTATCTGTGCTATTATTAATTCCTCATGATTTTATGTGCTCTTAAAAACCTAAATTCTTTATATATAAATAAAAACAGAAAATATTGTATTGTCTTTTTAACAGTATCTTTGGACTCCCCACTTCCCTGTGTGTTTTTCTTTGTTTTGAAATAAACCACACTTCCTCCATTTTTAATATATCTTTGAATTATTTCCATTTCTTCTCCAATGTATTGGTATACTTGAAATTTCATTGAAAGTTATTTACAGTCATAAAAATACTGTTTTTTTTTTTTTTTTTTTTTTTTAAATACCTCCAATTACCTTAATTCTTAGCCACTGATTTACTGAACTCTATATGTTAATAAAAGAAATTTAATTGCAAAGTTACTGATTAAAATGCAGGCCCCTACATTTGATTAATAGTTCCTACGACAATTTATTATGAACATTTTTCAGTGCCATATCATTATTTCCACATATTTTTTTTTCTCCCTTTCTTTCCTTCTTTCTTTTTTAACTTAAATGATCCAAATATGCTGCAGTAAGATGGTAGAGCACAGAATGACAGACAAATTACTCTGAACTGCAGAATAATGATATTCGGACAATTTTTTATGGTAATCATTTGCAGGATATAAAATTATGCTTTATGGCATCACTAGGTGCATATAAATTATCAATAATAAAACTAATAATGACCTTGATGTTAATCAGTAAATAATTATCACATAACGTGAATCAAGATAAAAGTATTTAGAAATTTATAAAGTAATTGACATTTATTAATCTTGAAGGTCTTCTATCGGTTAGTTTTAGCACATTCAGAAGCTTTTCCTGGTTGTTTAGGATTCTGTTTCATGAAATATTACTTATCTAATTTTATACTTACTTTTATATTTGTTGGTCCTTTAGTGAAATGAAAGATATGTCCGCGGGTACTTCTATTCCCTTGGTAAGTCACATCATCATGCCAATGTTCTTCGGAGTAATATTCCGGCAACCTAAAATATAAGCAGCTTAACATGTAATCCTGCGTAAAATATAAACTTACAAAGAATATTAGTTTTTAAGACATACCCTTGAGAATAGTGTGACTGACTATTTGGACACAATGCACAGGCCAGAAGGAGAAATACATAGACTTTCCGAAAACAGGCCATATCTGCAAGCTGCATCTGGAATATAGAAGAATAAAGTTTTACATTTAAAAAAAAAAAAAAAAAAAAAAAGAGTAAGATGAATTTGTTATATCTAAGTAGAATATTTCTTAAATCATGATGTCGATGAAGAATAATAATAAAAAATACAAATAACAATAAGAGATAACATTTAGAATGAAATTACTTTAAGAAAAGGCCCTCTCGACTCAGTATTTTGTAACAACCTAGGTGTAAGTTCACCTAAAAGTGAAGAGATTTCTATATACAGTTTCTTTCAAACTGCTTACCACTAAACTACATTATATAGTTATAAAAGGATTGATAGTCATTGGAGACAGCCGACAGAAGTGAAAATATAAAACTGTGAATATCATACGCTCAACACGTCATAGTTATATCTACAGATATACTAAATAATAATAATAATTCCGTGTGGCCATAGGGTTTCTATTGGCTACGCATTCCACCCCTGTCTTTACCTACCCTGCAGTTAAACGATGAAAGCATTCTGGCATACTTCGCATTTTGCAGCAAACTGTGCAGAGGTTAAGGTCGGTTTAAGGGTCTATGAAAATCCCCGGCGAGCAAGGATTCAAACCGGGGATCTATCGTTTGCCAATCAGGCACCTTAACCACTGAGCTACCAGACCGCAACAGATATACTGTTAACATTAGCATGTCGGTGATGCGAACTCATATGATTTTTACCAATCCAAAAATCGCCCAACATGCCTATAGAAGTTATCACTTCAAAAACTAAAAGTCTAACTTAGTCCACAACCCAAAGGTTGGTCGAATCTTCCCGAAGGAGATATACCAAGCTATTGTGTTCCTTTCATCGGGTTTAATGTGGAATCAGAACCACGAAACATCCCGCCATAGCTCCTAAACATTCTTACTCATCACGGGATCTGAAACCGCGACCGGAAAGAGAAATGCTCGGAAGTAGGCACCTTAACCGCTAAACTACCAGACTACGTGTGCTGAGTACTAACAGTATCGGATTTGTATGAACAAAGTTGACAGAAATTAAGGAGATGGGGGAAAAAAGAAGAGAGGGTATATGTTTTTGTAAACAGTATTTTTCTATTTGTTTTAAAGAATATATATACAAAGTTCCATCAAAATTGGATAAAAACTTGTAGGATAACAGAAAGATCATATAATACATATGTTAATGTTATTCCTATATCTTTGAAATATTAGGGTTACCTTGAAAAGTACCCATAGCAACAACAACAAAAAAAACAAAAAAAACAAAAAAAACAAAAAAAAAACAGATATAACTAGGAGATTGCCTAGGTTTGTTAGCGCCTAAGGAGAACTTGCGAATAAGAAGTCCAGTTATGTAATTAATGTGATGTATTTGGAGCTTATTAAAACTAAGTTAAACTGTGCTGAGTATAAAGACTATCAGTTCATTTATTTAGTTTAGCTGCACATTCAGAAAATAAAATAAATAGCTCCACTTCACAGTAAAACCATGAAGGTATTAAGAAGTGTAAAAGGCACAATAAATATAAATAAAATCTCTTTGGGAATACAATAAACTGTGTGTTAGTAGGGAAGAACATTGCCAAAAAACACAAATATTCATTTTTATGTATTAAACATGATTATAACAAATACTTTCACTGCTGTCCAAGCACAACACGTCATAAAATTTTACCCATCCAAAAAACGTCCAACGCGCATATCATACGTCCTAGCATGTTGGTGACGGGAAGTGGCGAAGTCGTAGATTTACCTACGTCCAAACATCGCCTAGCACTACTATAGAAGTTTTCACTTAAACAAAAAAAAAAAAAGGAGAAGAAATTTTCAAGCATAAAAAAAACCACCTGACCACTTTCCACTTAGCGCATTATATGTGGAAATTGAGGACAGATATGCACGTGCTAATCCCAGGCCATTTAAGAGTGTCTGAAAGCTAACATATCAGACCATTGGACACATTTGAAGTCATCTCTGGCAGGAGAGGTAGGAGACGCTGTATGTCTGATGCTTTCCAGCTGGAGACATCCAATGTGTTTCGGCCATTGGAGGATCTAGATGATGACTTTGAGGAACGTCAGGTTTGACTGAATGATCTGGGATTTTGTAAAGTAAAAGGAAACACTTTTCAGTGGGTATCTAAATGCAGGAATGTACTGTTACTTGGAAGCAGTCATGGTAGGGGAATCAGTGAGATGGTTCAATCTAACTTGAGGCCAGATTATGAAGTCTGCAGTATTTTCAAACCAAATGCAGATCTTGGAAGTAGTGTATCAAAAGTGGAAGACCCAGGCAAAGATTTTTCAGAGGAAGATTGTATGTAATTGTGGGAGGACCAGGAAATAGTCCTTATAAGGATCTCAATTATTCAATTGAGGAAGACATTGCTCACATTTCCAGGAACACACGTCAGATGAATGTAGGATTTTTGGGTTTGTTTGAACATTATGATAAACCATGGATGTGGCATAACATTAGGAATACAAATTCATCATTTCCAAAGAGTTCTCCGGCAGCCAGAAAATTCACACATTGGTTCGATAGATGTGACCTGCATTGGTAGGGACAGTTATACTTGCCAAGAACTCCATCTGAATTTCAGAGGTAAAAGGAAGCTTTCGCTTCTTATTGCTGATGAGATTAGGGGATGCCAGGTGAGTGATACAGGTATTCCTGATATAAGTGGTGTTAAGTCAAGGCCTTTTTTAAGGTAAATAAAATAGATGTAATAAGATGTATAAAAGAAATTAACATCTCTGCTGATCAAAATTGATTGAAATTTAAAATTCCAGCTGACATACCAGAATGTACTAATAAAATAAACAATTCAGTGATTGAATCAAACTACCACTATTCTCCATCAGAATATAAGAGGCATATTTTGTAAAATTGATGACATTACCTTATGCCTAGAAGAGGTTCAAAATTCCAGAAATTTTAATGTAGGTGTTTTGTACATATTTGAACATCATTTGTCTGACACAGGAATATCTCAGCTGTCTATACCAAATTATAAACTAAGCTCTCATTTCTGTAGATTTAAAATGGGGAAAGGGAGATCCTATTTTTGTTAAAAATAATAATAAATGCACTAGTGTAGGTGTGAGTAAGTATTGTATACAACAACACTTTGAATGCTATGTTACAAAACTGAAATATGGTAAGGAAGAGCTCATAGTAATAGCAATTTACAGGGCCCCCTCAGGTTAATTTATACTGTTTTTATCTCAGTTAGAGTCTTTGCTGCTATGTTTCACAAATAACAAACAAATAGTTTTATGGGGAGATTTTAATGTTGACTTTCTTAATCACAGCAATGAGAGGCTAGATATGGAAGCCTTGATGTTGTCTTTTAACTTAACAGCACTTGTAAATTTTCTTAGAAGAGTACAAAATAATAACAAGACTACAATTGATAATTTTTTATGGATATTTCTCTCTACAGTAATTCAACATACTCCCAGTAATAAATGGTATCTCAGATCATGATGCCCAGCTGTTATGTGTCAAGTACAGATACTCTGTTAAACAGATAAAGAAGAGCTGAGTATATAGAAGAAATATTAATGAAAACAATGTAAAACATTTCATAGATTCCTTAAATAATGAACACTGGTCAAAAGTGTACACTGCAGAAGGTTTTAATCAAAATTTGATTCCTTTCTTAACATATTTCTAACACTTTTCAAAGGAAGTTTCAAAAACAGGAAATTGGTCAACACTCCAAACAGATAATTGGGTAGGGGATGGACAACTAAGGGTATTAGAGTATCTAATAAAACAAAAAGGGACCTTTACTCAAATTTAAGAGAATCAGGCAACTATACACTGAAAGCTCATTATAAACTTTATTCTAAAATACTAAGAAATGTAATAAGAAGGACAAAGAACAGGTATATATCAGAGAAAATAGAGAAATCAGGCAATAAGATTGAAACTATATGAAATATAATAAAACTGAAACAGGAAAATCTGTAAATAACTGTAAAGACATAAAAATAGAACAAAATGGATCCGTGGCTAGTGAAGTAGGGGAAGTTTGTGAAATATATTATAAACATTTCACTTCAGTTGTAGAGAAATTAGGCATAGAAAAGCAATACCCACATAGTGCCCTACGGTTTCTTCAGACTGCTTTTCCAAATAGATTTGTGGAGATGCATCTGCCACCAGTAACAGTATCAGAAATAAATAAACTCATGAAACAATTAAAACCTAAAAATTCTTCCAGCTATGACAATGTTTCAAGAAAATTACTGAAAGATATTCACATTGTATCAATCATGTACTTGCCCACAATTGTAATGAATCCTCAATGCAAGGTGTGTTTACAAATAGACTAAAGTATCCAGCTGTAAAACTATTGTTTAAATCATTTGACTGTGTAAATCATTAATTACCTTTGGGGAAAAAAAGGAATACTGTTGTATTTATGGAACCGCAGGTAAATGGTTTAAATTATACATAGAAAGTCGAATGCAAAAAGTTTCCATTTTTGATTCTTAAATAAGTAAAGATGCTTCATCAGACAGAGAGAAAATAAAACATGGAATTCCACAAGGTTCCGTCCTAGGACAACTCATTATCAATGTCCTTCCTGGAAACTTATCTGACAAAGTTAAGAGCTTTTTATTTGCAGATGACACTAACCTCACTGTGAGAAAAACAGCAAATCTAGAATTTAATGTAAAAGAAGTAGGCTACTTAGTGAAGTAGCAAATTGGTTTAGGCAACTTCAGTAAAATTAAATTTTGAAAAAACACATTATATTAGGTAAAAAACAAAAAATTATGCACAGTCTGCCTTACAAGTAAGCTATAATAATAACACAATTTTAGAAACAAAGAGTATAAAATTCCTTCATATTAAAATAGATGAGAAACTCTGTTGGCATGAACATATCACTTCACTACTGAAGAAGTTAAGTAGTGCCACCTTTGCAATACAAACACTTTATCTAACAGCAGATCCAGAATTAACTAAACCGGTGTACTCCTCATATTTCCATTCAGTGATGTCATATGGCATAATTTTTTGGGGAAGCTCTTCACAAAGTAAAAAGTTGTCATAGCACAGAAAAGAGCTATTAGGATGCTGTGCAGGGTAAACCAAGAACTTCTTGCAGACAACTTTTAAAAAAACTCAATACTGTCAGAATGACTTCTCAGTATATATTTTCTCTCATGTGCTTTGTCACAGAACATTAACCTGGATACATCTAACTCACAGGTACCCAATTTCAATACATGAAACAGACATAACTTGCACAAAACACAAACATCTCTGTTATTAGTATAAAAGGGAGTTAAATATTCTGGAATACATCTGTTTAATAAACTTCCCAAGCATATAAAACAGTATGCAGATAATAAAGATATATTTAAAGAAAACTGAGAAATTGTCTTATTGGTAACTCCTTCTACTCCATTCAAGAATTTGAACAAAATATTTAATTGTATTCAATTTGACCTTTTGGATAACTGAGTTGTAAAAATTAATGTTTATTTTTATTCTCTTCAATTGTCTTTGCAACATATGATTGTTTTCACTATGATTATGACTCATATCAGATAATTGAGGACGTGGATTGTAAGGGGTATGTAGAAATGAAGAGGTTAGCACAGGATAGGAAGGGATGGAGGATTGCATCAAAACAGTCTAAAGACTGACGACAGCAAAAAAAAAAAAGTATGTGTCTGTATTAACCATGAAATGTTTCACATCCCAGAGGTACTTCCTCAGCTGGGATCCAAGAAACAAGATTGATAAATAAATAAAACTTCATACCACTCAAAAAAGAGCTGTGTGTTGGTGAAGTGAATTAGACAGACTGTATGATAGGCGGATCCAACTGATAAACTACTGAGCATATTGGGTACTGCTGTAACTCGGGGCGCACATTGAGCTGCATGGTGCAGTAGGGGCAGCGCAGAGCAGGGCAGGGCAGCACGGATACAGAAACTATGTCAGGCAGTTGCCCACACAGACGGCCTCTTATTGACGGAGCTCCCTGTGTCTCAGGAGCCTCCTTAGACGACGGTAGAGCTAAAAAAAGGTAGCCAGTTTGCCTTGAAGACCCATGGGCCCTCTGAACTGCGCTTGGGGGCGCCAGAGGTGCACTTGGGGCCCCCTGAGGAATGCTGGGGGCCCCCAGAGTGTAGGGGCCTCAGTGCACTGCACCGCCTAGCCCCATAGTAGCTATGCCCCTGGACTCGAGTGGAGATTCGCAGCATAGTCTAAACCGTTATTTCCTCAACAACTCTCAAATACTCTCAAATACCTAAAAATCATCTTCGGCCTGCAATCAAATCAAAGCGACGTGGATTGCTGTCTTCAGGTGTCCTTTTGCAACATGACAATGCAAGGCCCCACACGGCCCATACAACAGTTACAACAATCACAGACCTGCATTTTGAGTGTCTTCTTCATCCACCATACTCACCAGACCTTGTCCCAAGTGATTTCCATATGTTTGTACCACTTAAAGAAGCAATGGGAGGAAAGAAGTTCCGTTCTGATGAAGAGATAAGCCACGCGGTGCATGAGTGGTTGCGCGGACTACCAAAAGAATTTTTTCCTACAGGAATTTATGCACTTTGTAAGCGCTGGAGGACATGCATTGAGCATGGGGGAGATTAACTTGAAAAGTGATACAGCTTTGTACTACTTCTGCACAATAAATAATATTTAAAAAAAGTATTTAAGGTTTTCATTTGACTCACCCTCGTATTATGACTGATATTGTGTATCACAGGTTGGTTGCGCACCAGTTTAATCAATTTTTTTTATTCCATAGTTGAAAATAATTATAAGTAAAGCAAGATTATAAATAAAGCAAGAAGAGTTACGGCAAAAACCGGCACGAGTGAGCTACGTGGCACAGTTTCTGTGTCGTGATCACAACGTGGCGCAGGTCACATGCGGCGCAGTACTGCGCTGCCCTGCCCTGCGTCTCAATGTGCACTGTTCCGCCCCAAAAGGTAGAGACACAGAAATAGAGCTGTAAAAGTAACGATGCATTCGTTACTGAGTAACGGGTTCGTCGCCTGAATCGAAGTACCGAATCGTTACTCACAAATTCAATTCGTTACTCGCATTTCTCGTATAGATACGAACACTTTCCAGTGCATAATTTGTATATAGAAAATTTGTATGGGTAATTTGAGATAGTTACTGTTTTTTCATTGATAGTTCATTTGTGAGGTTTATTGATTTCAAACATTTGTGGAATTTGTTTATTTTAAGAATTGATACCTTCTATTTTATTTTATAGTGTAATTTACAATATAAAAGAGTTGTATAATAGTTTTTGACATACATCTCTGCACTTGTTATGTTCTAATAATATTTAATAAAATTGCAATAGAACATACGCTCTGGTGGCAATTTCCCTACACACTCATCTTCCCCCCTTTTCTGCATCCACCTACATTTACCCTCTACAGATTTTAACTTCTTTCAACGTTTTTGGTAAATTATTCATAATTTCTCTTGGTAACTTATTCCAATCCCTGAAACCCTTACCTAAAAAGAGAATCTTCCTAGAGGCCCATTTAGACGACCCGACCTGGTCTCCCTAAATCGTGGCCACGCCCCTTCGGCCCTGAAATCGGGTCGTCTTAAGTGATCTCCTGGTCACGTTTATGCCGCGAGACCAGGTAGGGAGGTCGGGTGGAAATTCCATCCGATTCAGGGTAGAGAGGTGGGGGTAAGTCGGGCTCCCACCACTCTGCCCTGAAAACTGGCCGTGTAAATCCTCGCCCGGTTGTGCTCACACTGCCTGGTTCCCCGTTTTCTATTATTTTGAGATGGATGCATCCGATAATCAAGAAAAAGAAATATTGATAGAGTTGCTGGAGGTGTACAAGACCCACAAATTTTTATGGGACACCTCATATAAGGTTGCCAACTAATGTAGAAAAAAATAAAGTATTTTTGCCTTTTGAAGAGGAAAATAAAAATCACATGAAAGGGGTAAAAAATTATAATTTAGCTATTTATTGCCATAAATACATATATTTTCGGGCTCACGGGACTAGCTATTAATTTTTTCTTTCATTTAAAAGTGATACAGGTGGGGCCAAATTCTAAATTTAGTGTTGTAAATAAATGAAAACTCATTTTTAAATTTAAAAACGCTCTGTTTCTCCCTCCCCACCATCTTGCATTTATTTCGTTCGATCATAAGCACTATCATGTCGTTCGGAAATTGATTTGTATAGTTTACCAAAAATAAATTATTTCCGAATACTTTATGGTTAGGATAACGTATACCGGCCAAAAATAAAATATCAAACTTTATTTAGCAACCCTATGCCTCTGACCAGTGCGGTACATTTTAATTTTATATTACAATTTATTCAACAGAAGATTATACTCA
This sequence comes from Vandiemenella viatica, assembly GCA_031002005.1. NCBI lineage: Eukaryota > Metazoa > Arthropoda > Insecta > Orthoptera > Morabidae > Vandiemenella > Vandiemenella viatica. The sequence goes on along the minus strand of JARYHS010013630.1, from coordinate 100,277,880 downwards.
CAATATTGTGAGTATTACTGAAAATCGATATTGACTGACTTAATTGTCTAGCACCAGGTAACGCAATAGTAAAACCCAGAGTGCACATTAGGAAAGAATTTATTTTGAGGATGCCTTCTTATCCGGTTATATGTTCTCTCCCACAAATCTTTATGTTTTTGAAATTGGTTAGGTTCCTTCAGTTTTGCTTCCTTCGGAGTTACTGGTGTGTCAATTATCACTATCGCAAACAGAATCTGAATTACTTCCCATTTTAAACAGTGTAAAAGAAAAAATGCAGTTGAAAACTCCAACCTCAAAACGACGAGAAACAGAATAAACCACAAATTATCCACTTATCAATCCACCGTTCCGTTCAGAAATAATGGCGAGCGGACACGATTCGACTGGAGTATAACAATATGAATGATCCGATATGATTGCCTCGACTGCGATCAAAGGATGCGAGCGAACAAAATATCTCGGGCCGATAAGCACTTTTTCTTGCACGATGTTGTGAAATTAGCAGAACGACGTTCAATTACATGTATTGTACATTTTATTAATAGGAAAAAGAATAAAATGAAGTATGACACTTTTTACAACGTATAGTTGCAACCCTAACCTCACATGCCCTCTATCATAAAAAAAGACGCGAGAAATGAGGCATTTCATATATCATCCGCTAGAAATTCCGTAGATCTTCACCATCGAACAACATCTAAAACTGCGACTGAACGTATGCCTTTTGTTAATATAATTGCTTGGCACAAGACTTTTTTCTTTTTTCTAGTCTTTTCACACTATGTCAAGCAGTCAGGGTTACACCAAGAATCTGTGGTTTAATTAAATATGGGGCCATACATATTTAAATTAAATATAAGAAAATTAACAAAATTTGTAACCAACTAATTTTATTACTAGTATTACTATTAAATCGAACGTACAAATTTCAGAGCAAGACAGATATACGCGTGGTGGTAGGCCGCTAGTACGGTAGTACCAGATCGGGCCGGGCGACGGGTCGTCTAAATGCAACGCTCTGTCGACGGGAGGAAAGTGAGATCGGGAACGGGACAGGGTGATCGGGAACGAGTCGTCTAAATGGGCCTTAAATCCTTGTGACTGAAATCGAGTGCAAGATTGTGGTCATGGTCAGTGGCGTAGCTAGGTCAACAAGGGCCCCGGTGCAAAAAAATTATTTTGGGTCCTCAGGCCAGATGGGCGACCTTTTTCTTGCTTTGTGTTGCTGGTAAGGGCCCCCTGAGCTGAGGATGGGGCCCTTGAGTTGTGCTTAGGGGCCCCCTGAGCAGTGGTTGTTGGAGCTCCCCTGAGCAGTGAGGGGGCCCTTAGTGAGGAGCTTCCTGTGTCTCAGGGGTCCCCTTAGATGACTGTAGAGCTAAAAAAAAAAAAAGATCGCCAGTTTGCCATGAAGGTTCGTGGGCCTCTAAACTGCACTTGGGGGCCCCGGTGCACTGCACCGCCTAGCCCCATAATAGCTACGCCCCTGGTCATGGTCATCTTTTCCCTTCCAAGCATTACTTTTAATTCTTACACCAATATCTTTCCATGCCTCACCATCAATATACGCCTTGTACACTCCCATGACCCTCTTCACCCACGTCCTGTCTTCCAATAAATCCGATTCCATCTCTTTTATCATATCTGTTACTGATTGTGTTCTGCGATAATTTCCAGAAACAAATCTAGCAGTCCTTTTTGGCTGTTACAGAATTCCATAAACAAAGAACAAGTTACAATGACTTTATTCCTTTTGCCTGGTGTTAGTTATTGTATTATTACCGCAGTACGCAACAATTAATCTAATCGCATGTTTGTCCTTTACCTTTGTTATTGATTTAAAAGTTTTGAATACTGATAGTTTTAAAATGAAACAATTAACGCGGGAGTCAATAGTATTTTGCCTGCAGGCCCGAATTGATGGTATGTGCACATTTATTCTATCAAACCTATCACAAAAAGATGAAGAATTTACAAAAATAAATGAAAACCATAAAGGAAGACAGTTGTGAAACTCCTATTTAAAAACGAAATACTTTGATGAGATTATAATATTTGTTAAATATATGTTCCATTATCACATCAGGCTTCTATGCAGGGTTTTGAGCAGGCTACTTTAAAAAATAACCGTCATTAGTTATTGTCACTAGATATGTCACTCTCAGGTGAAAGGTCAGGTCTTTTTTTTTTTATATGCAAACGGGTTTTTGTTTTGAAATTAGATTATTCTTTCGTATGTAATATTCATTACAGTAAATCAAGTGTACATTCAGAGTTTTTCCTTAAGATCCATGTGCTAATTACTTGACTTTAAGTACTATCCAAATGTACAACTTACCTAAACTTATTTTATTAAATAAACAATTTACTTAAACTTTACCAAGTACGAACGAAGTCGTCCCGTATGCCATGCAATGCTTCATGCTAGTATTCGATTGTACCGAGAGTAACGAAACGATACGATAGTAACGAAGTTATCCCATACGCGGCGCGACTCGGTATAATGCTCATGCTATGGTTCGACTACCGAAAGTAACGAGTAACGATTCGAAAGTAACGTATTGATTGGTTTAGTAACGAATACAGAATTTCTCGTTACTTTTACAGCTCTACACAGAAACTGTGCTGCGCCGCCTGTGTATACTGCGCGTCAATGTGCGCCCGGCCTAACTGTATGTAGAAGTATTTGTAGTAGTATCTGAATTTTATATGTATCGTTTGTATTTGTAACTGACCTCGAGCGTGACATTCTGGAGGAATCACATTCTGATCATCCTGATTTCGCTTTTCTCCCGTTTTCCGAAATAACTGCAGGCGAATGACGGGATGATTCTTTCAAAAAGCTAAGTCTGAATTTCTTCAGGTTCCCAATCCTCACTCGGCTCGAATGAACTCAACATCAACGAGCCATTGAAGTCTAATAAAAAAAATAAAGCAAAAGTAAGGCGAAGTATATGAGAATCATCAGGTACCTCGAAATACAATGTCCGCAACGTTCCTGTAGCAGCGATCAAGTAGGTCAACACGTGTGGAGACACCGTGACCTCCGGAGTGACAGGTGGTTGTTAATTCAGGCAGGCGTGCCACCCACGTTCACCGCGCTTTAGACAGCTTAACTATTGTCAACCGAATTGTTATTCTTCAGAGCAAAATGGTGTCTTTTCGCAGAAATGTATTTTTGCACATCATTCTTGTAGTATTTTAGTATTTACGACACAACGAATAGAACAGCGTATGTACTAATTCACTTTTTGACATCGGCTGGGACATTTACAAGAAAATACCAACAATTATAACGAACTATTATTTCCGTACAAATGTCTTGACTTTCCGTAACATCACAATAGAGCATAACGTTATATCAAACTTAGCCTCCTCTGTACACAACCCGCCCCTTGGTTCATGAGGTTGCTCCACCGCAAGGTGTCCGGCGCCAGCCAGGTGGTTAACTGTTTCCAATCCTTTTTTTTTTTCTTCGAGGTCATTAGATAAAGGATTGGGAGCAATGAACGGGAAGGAAGTCGGCCATGGCCTTTTTAAAGTAACGATACCGACATTCGCCTGGAGTGATTTGTAAAAACCACGGAAACCCCAAATTTTGATGGCCGGACCGGGATTCGAACCCACGTCTTAAAGAATGCGAGGCCAGATCGTTACCACTCAGCCATCACAATCTGTCCCAGTGCTGATGGTGAAGGGAATTTCCATCAGTATTTGGTGGTCCATAATTTCTAATCACCATATTGTGCATCAGAGTCGTAGGTTCAATCACAAACCTCTCCATAATGCGCGTGGAGTGAAAGTATACGTACGACATTGCTGGTGATGATTCACTATCTCCCATCCATTATCTTCCATTCAGTCACCACGCCAAACATGAATATGTGACAGCCATTAGTCACAGTACAGTAACAGCCACATACACTATCATCACTGAAGAAAAGAAGAAAAAACGACCAAAGTTGAATTTCCCAGGTAAACTGTCTAGAGCAGCCACTAAGCCTGGGCCAACGTATAATGGAAGAAATCGCCATTCATAACCCAATACTCGTAAACAGAGTAAATACCTATCTAATACTAAACATTGGCAAACCATAAAGTTTGGCTCTGCAAAACAGTATTTACTACTATGAGCTAGTTAATAACTCCCTTAGTAAGCAGGCGCGTACAAAAATTCCTATTACCATCAACCTAACTCTATAACTTTCAGATGCTAATTTTCTTATTGAATACAATATATCGTACAGCCTGAAAAGTAAACATTCAAATTTTCTGTTTAAAATTTAAACGGTTTTTGAAGGTATTGGGGTTTCAAGCAAAACGTTTGGCAGTTGTGAATCACACTGTTTACTCATTCTTAGAGACCCGTATTTATAAGTACAATTACACAACTCTTGTTCTTGTAGTCAATGACTTACTCTCCATCCTATGATACAGTTGTACTTGTCTCAGTTGCACCATCATATACCTACAACGTCATAATTCTTTTCAGTGAACTAAAACATCACCACTAAAGCCCTCACATCAATATCTCAATTATAAGTGTTTTGTGACTAAGAGAAAAACTAGCGAACCATGGCCTGCGATGTATCATATCACTTCTGGTCTTTGTGACAAGAGGCATCCGACGATCGCTAGAGTACTGGACAGGCTTAGAAAATACTAGCTGATACCCGCGACTTCGTACGCATGGATTAAAAATTTCTTTCCAGAATTGAATATAGAAAGTTGTTGGTAAAGAAGGATTGGTCCCAAACAACACCGAGTCGGCATAATATGACAGGAAAGCATTCAATATATCATTCTACTATCGAACCTGTCTCTTGAACAGAATCAAATTTAAAAACAGAAAAAAAACGAAGCTGAGGGGATGTGGAAAAGGGGGGGGGGGTGGTTAACTAAGGGCAGCTTTATTTCAACTTGGTCTTTTCTTCTTTCTTCAGCATGAGCATCCGATTCTTGGGTTCTAATTACTCTAGCTGCTCGTGCTCTGCTAGAGTTACAACTTAGGCCAGTTTAAGCCCGCAAGGCATGTAAAAAAGGAAGGCAAAATAAACTGGTGCCAGAAACATTTAAGCAGTAATAGGACAGAAAATCGACATCTATACTAAATAGTACGTTTTTTCTCTAAACGAAATTTATTAACAAATTATACACTAACATAATGCGCGAGACATTACAGACTAACACACACATCCGTCTCTCTGTCACCATTCGATAAGAGCTCAAAATTTCGTGACTACAACTGTTAATCATTCCGAAAAAATATGTCCTGTGCCCTCCCTACAGCTTTTCTTGTCAAATTCCGTCAATATCGGTATAGGCACTTAGTCGTCAAAACGTAACAAAAGTCAGAGATTCACGTCCGCATTTATAGTATTATTACTGCAGATCATACACACACTGACTGCGAATCACCCCTGAGGGATCAATATAACGTAAAAATGTGTACACCTACAGCATTGCAAGATTACCTACGATTTGTCTCGCATTGCACCCATAACTTTGTGATATCTACAGTTTAACATTCAATTTGAATAACCGACGGTCCAGGAGTGACTCTTACGACCAAAAACAATTTTTAAATATCTTAGCCTCCACGGAGATTTGAACCGGACCACGACCCAAATATCAGTAAGAAAGCGCTTTAACCACTGAGATACCTGACCGCTACATGGAAAAATAGTACAGAGACCTTCACACCCAACGTGTCTCTCTATCGCCGTTTAGTAATTTTTCGAACTTATAAGACAACATGTATTATTTATACAGATAATTTTTCAACCAAATGTAGGCAGTATTTTTCTCCTTTTTTCATAGGATAAGTGTGCAAAGTTTCATCGAGATTGGATGAAAACTGTGGATTTGTATGAAAAACAAACATACATACATTCATCTTTATATATATATAGATACTTCAAACATACTTAAAAAAAGATTGCATCTCAGTTTCAAGCAACAGAAACATACAAAACGTGGAATATAACTTCTTCGGAAGCAGTACAAGCAATATTCAAGCATTCAGTTTTCAGTGAGTGATTGTAGTGAGCCCAAGATCGTTTGACTGTGTGTGTTGACAGCTGCTCACAAAACAGCGATATTGCATCATCAGCTAAGTCTTTGTAGACTTAATTACTTTAAAAACTTTAAATATCATGTAAACTCTTACTATTATTGTTAGCGAGAATAATTATCTAAGATTACTCCATAAATAACAGTTTTTAAATTTCGGGTCATTGTTGCTAAGGTCTCTTTGCTAGTTATTGCACGTTTCACTTAATTAAATTTAACATAAGCTTGATAGTTAGATTAATTTTAATACTATAGCATAGGTAAACGTAGTGGTTTAAGTTATTTTAGTGTTCAATTCTTATATACCGTAAAAATTCAAAACACTAGTTCGAAATTCGATTGTTAAAGTTTTTGTTTCGTTCTATATTAAGACTCTATTCGGTTTAAAATAACACAGTTAGTTAATTAATTAGTTCTGGAATAGTAATAAAACAACTAGATATTATAAATAATAAACATAAGTATTCATATATAGCATCCAGTTTGTTTACAATAGGTTAGTAAAATATCGATATTCTAAGTTCCACTACCGATATCGCAATCGAGTTTACAACAACAAAAACGTACGTTCTAGTCATTAACCTGTTTTGAGTGAAATATAATTGTGTTTAATTGTCATCTAATACACTAAAATAGAAACTTCCTAGCCTTACTTTTAAAAAATAAAAACTTTCATAAGTAACTAATTAGTTGTGATCCACATCAGCACTAAATAGTATCGGCTCTTCATCATAAGTTCGTTCTGAAATTCATAAGCTTAAGTTCATTGGTTCTTAAGGAGTTGTATTACCTAGTTATTATTCATAAAGCTTCAATTTTATATATAGATATATATATATAAATTCAACAGTTTAGTCGAGTATAGCGCCTATAATATTTAATAAAAACGTTAAAAAATATAGTATAAACTTTATTAGAATACTTTATCAAATAAATTTAAGATTTGTTTAGAAGGCGTTTGAAGTATTTGGGAAAATCATGACTGGAAACTGTGGCGCCTGCCGTAGGTACGTTGCGAAGGGGATGGGTTGTAGTTGGTGTAAGAAGTGGTTTCACTGGGCATGTGGGGAAGAGGAAACGGGGGAAATAAATGAGGCTCTCCCATGGTTTTGTTCACTTTGTCTTAGGGATGATAGGATTTGGGAAATGGGCGAAACGATTAGGGAGTAGCGTGAAAGGATCAGGGTTCTTGAGGCTCGTCCTGTGGAGGCTGAGACTCTGCAGGCGTGGCCTGTGGTGGCCTCGCCTGTGGGGTCTCAGTCTGTGGAGGCTGAGCCTGTGGAAGTCCGGCCTGTGGAGGCTCAGACTGCACAGGCACAGCCTGTGGGGGCTGAGCTTGTTGAGGCTCAAGCAGTAGAGGCAGAAAGTAGAGATAGTGGGTTGGAGGAAGTTGAGAAGGATGGGTGGGAGCTGGTAACAGGTCGTAGGAGAAATATAGTTAACTGGATGAGGAAGCCAGACACTTCAGTAATTGTGGGGAAAAATAGGTTTGACCTGTTGCCAGAGTCAGGAGTAAAAGAGCCTCATGTAGATGTAGGAGTAGGTAAGATGCAGCAGGCCTTTAGGAAAAAGGACGTGCAAGGCAAGAATAGGAAGAAAAGGGTTCTGCTGCTAGGTAGTAGCCATGGGAGAGGTGTAGGCCCTCTTCTGCAGGATCAGTTAGGTTCAGGTTACCAGGTCACAAGTTTTTTCAAACCTAGTGCAACATTAGGTCAGGTAATAGAGGATATAGGTTCACTTTGTAGGAGTTTCACTAAGGACGATAGGGTAGTGATAGTGGGAGGGGCGGGGAATAGTATTGATAGAAACGCGAGTTATAGTATAGAGAGTGACCTGAAGAAGGTGGTGAAGGAGGCACAGCATACCAGGGTGGAGCTCATGCAAGTCCTAAGGCGCCATGACCGGCCACAATTGAACTCCGCTGTGAGGCGTGTAAATATGGAAACGGAAGTGCTACTTGGGAAAGGCATTAGTTCTGTGTTGGGGGTTGTGCCTGTAAACACCATAGGTAGGTGGGGTTTCACTAGGCATGGCCTACACCTAAATAGAAGGGGGAAGGGAGTACTTTCTGAGTTGTTAGCTAAAGCAGTGAGGGAGCCCATTTCCAGTGATGATGGGGTCAGGACTGTGCCTTTTTTAGATTAGGGGCTGCTGGTGAAGGGATGGAAATAGATGATCAAAGTGATACTGATTGTAGATCCATGATGGAAAAAATCACAGATGTTAAAGAAATAAATGAAGTTGCTGAAACAATAACTGGCTGGGGTAAATCTGGGAAAGAGGAGATAAATGCTGAAAATATAAAGCCGGTAATAAGGGTGTTAATGGTAAACTGTAGAAGTATAATGAACAAAGTAATCGAATTTGCAAACTTAATAGAGATACACGAACCACAAATAATAATTGGGGTAGAGAGTTGGTTAAAAGAAGACGTACTAGACAGTGAGGTTTTTCCTGATGGTTACAGAGTGTACCGCAGAGATAGAGGAGCAATTGGTGGAGGAGTTTTCATACTGGTTAGCAAAAACTACCACAGTTCACTGGCATTCATAGATCAAGACCATGAGTTACTTGGGGTAGATTTCTGGGGTAATAAAAAAGAAAGAATCAGGGTGTTGGCTGCTTACCGCAGTGGAAGAATGACAGATGAAGATGAGGCTCTTGGGGAGAAATTAAATTCTTACTCAGATTTCAGAGGTGAGAATAGAATGGTCATTATTGGTGGGGATTTAAATTTACCAGGTGTAAACTGGGAAGGAAATAAGATTAATAACACACGGGAACAAAGATTTGCAAATACCTTCATAAGAGAAGGAGGATTTACACAAGTGGTAGAGCAAAACACTAGGGGGCAAAATATTTTGGATATATTCCTAATAAAGCCCGATGATAACCTCGTGGGGTGTCAAGTAACGGAAGGAATAAGTGATCATGACGCAGTTCTGATGGATATTAGAGGATTCAGTGAACCAGCAGCCAAAACTGAAGAGGAAAATAGGTACAATTATAAAAAGACACAGATTTCAAATTTGAAGAGATATTTCAGAGAACGTTTCAGCAAATGGAAGGAAGGCACAAGTACAGTAGAGTCAAGGTGGGAAGAGTTCAAGGAGATAATAAGAAAGGGGGAAGAAAAATTCATTCCAAAGCAGAACATAAAGAGAAGTAGAGAACCTGTGTACTATAATAGGGAAGTGAGAAGGTTAAAGAGGTTGGTACGAAGAGAACATAACAGAGTTAAGAGACAGCAGGGTAGTAGGGAATATTTGAAACAACTAAACAAGGACTTAATAACAGCAAAGAAAGTGGCTAAAGATGGGTTTATGAAGAGTATTATCAGTGCAGGAGCACCACTGACTGATGCATCTCGAAATTTCTATGGCTATATCAGGAAACTGAGGGGAAGGGAGGGTGTAGAGATGCTCATAGATAAGGATGGAGAAGTAGTTACTGAGGATTTGAAAAAGGCAGAGATTTTAAGTAACTGGTTTAGTGAGAGCATTAGGGACAATGAATCAGAAACGGGAAGGTCTAATTCGGAGAACGAGCTTAACAATACGATTAGAAATGAAGATACTAAAAAATTTGAAATTCATCCTGAAGAAATCATGAAGGAAATAAGCAAGCTAAAAAAACATAAGGGGGCTGGTGCAGATAATATTACTACAGATATCTTAAAGATAGTCGGTTGTGACATTGTACCTTATCTTGAAATATTATTTAAATTGACTCTGGATACTTGCTGCTTACCACAAGACTGGAAAAGTGCGATAGTAGTACTGGTACATAAAGGAGGGGTGAGAAATAGAGTCGAAAATTACAGGCCAATCAGTTTGACTTCAGTGGTAGGTAAATTAATGGAAAGATTGATATGCAACCACATCAGAAATGTATGATGTATGTGAGGAACGTAAGTGGTTTTCAAGTAGGCAACATGGGTTCAGGCAAGGATATTCATGCGAATCTCAGTTGGTGGGATATATGCAAGATATTTCAGATGAAATGGACAAGGGAGGCCAAATTGATAGTGTAGCACTAGATCTGTCTAAGGAGTTTGACAGAGTAAGCCACAAAATGGTAGTAAATAAGGTAAAAACTATTGGAGTGGATGAGAAAGTGATTTGCTGGGTTGAAGAATTTTTAAAAGGTAGAAAACAGAAAGTTAGGGTGGGAAATGCGGTATCAAAGGAAGTGGAAGTAAAAATGGGAGTGCCGCAGGGTAGCGTATTGGGACCATTGCTATTCATTATTCTAATGAATAATTGTATTGATTGTTTGCTATCTGAAATTAGATTGTTTGCAGATGACATAATGCTGTATAAAAGGATCAAAACGATGGAGGACTGTAAACAGTTGCAAGGTGATTTGGACAGGATATCTAGTTGGGTTGGTAAACATGGGATGAAGATAAATGCAAAGAAGAGTCAGCTAATTAGATACACAAATAAAAAACAAAAGGTTAATTATGAATATAAGGTGGGGAAAGAATTGCTTGCTGAAGACTTGAAATGTAAATATCTTGGCATTACATTTGATAACAAGCTTAACTGGGCAGGACACATTGGTCAGGTGGTAGGAAAAGGTTTCAAAATTCTGCACTTGTTGGAGCGAGTGATGAGGGGATGCACGAGAGAAGTAAAGGAATTGGGTTACAAAACTTTGGTAAGACCATTGCTCGAATATGGTAGTGTAGTATGGGACCCACATTTTGAGTATCAAATACAGGAGTTGGAGAAGGTGCAAAGAAGGGCTGCTAGATTTGTTTCTGGAAATTATCGCAGAATGCAATCAGTGACAGATATGATAAAGGAGCTGGAATGGGATTCATTGCAAGACAGGAGGAGGATGAGGAGGGTAATGGGAGTGTACAGGGCATATACTGGCGATGAGGCATGGAAAGATATTGCAGTAGGTATGAAAAGTAGTTCATGGAAGGGAAAAGATGACCATGACCACAAGCTGGCACTCGATTTCAAGCACAAGGGTGTGGGAAGATTTTCTTTTTTAGGTAAGGGTGTCAGGGATTGGAATGAGTTACCAAGGTGAATGATTAATAACCTACCGAAAATGTTAAAAGAATTTAAAGTTAAAATTTGTAGAGGGCAAATGTAGGTGAGTGTAGGATAGGGCGAAGTTGGGTGTGTAGGGAAATTGCCACCGGAGCGTGTGCTCCGTTGCAATTAAAAAAAAAAAAAAAAAAAAAAAAAAAAAAAAAAAAAAAAAAAAGTTGAATTTTTATTTTCCCGAATTACCGAACGAACAAAACAATACTTATAGTAAAAGTTCTCGAATAGAAATCATTCACAGGCTGTTTGGGAAGACACTATCAGAATCCTGTGGGCAGGATCGGCAACGGGAATGTTGATGGTTTTCTTTGACTCCGGTAGGGTGCACTCGACACAAGGTCCAATCATTATGAATTTTACCACCTGGTGTTTATCCGTATCCTTGCTACAGACGAAACAGCTCATTGCACATGTCTCCTATCTATTTCATCAGATCGAAAATATTACAAAAATGCCAAGTATCAATTTGAGAAAACATTATGTGAAATGCGATGGTTTATCAAGTGCGAATTTATTACTAGGAAACAAAATAACATTTGGTATAAATATAGCACGTACATTTCAGATTTCATTTACAAACTATGCTCGTATACAGAACGAATACATGATCTGACAGACAATAAACACATGAATTGTATGCTTTCATTAAACACATTTCGTATCCTCTCTAGAACTGACATTTGCTATTGTCATCGACAAATGTTTGTTATAACTTTAGATTTTACTCTTTTCGCTTCATTAAGGTTAACTGTTATTTTGCACTCATTTTTCTACTTGCGTTATTACATTATCTATAAATTGCAGTCATATACAGTAATAAACATGGGATCATGTGTATTTGCAATTAACAATGAAAATTGATTATGCTAATGGGTCTTAAGTAACTAACCAGTTATCAGTGGCTGGAAATATTATTGGTTTGTTAATAATGTTTGTTCTGTTCCACATCCCCGAGATTTTTCTCACATGGGATCAAAGTGAACATATCTAAACCAATCTAGAAAAAGAATTTGTTAGTGCTTGTTGTTGTCACTGTTTCGTCCAAAATGCTTGCTGACTAGCCTATACTATTTATCTGAAGGTAAGTGTATTGCACTTTTTTAAAATAATAATAATAATTTAATTATATTAATAATTTTCCATATGAACTTATGCTCCGTTGTAAAAAGTCGTACGAAATTAACAGATAGAAAATACTTGTCCGAGATGTACAACAACACTCGCTTATTAGTATCGATACTAACTGTCAGAGACAATCGATTGCTTCCGTCGTAAACTAATGCGCCATTCTGAGATGGATGCCGCAGAACGAATTTCCCGTAAACTTTTTCCTCTTGATCCAGGCTGACTTTGAACCTAACCATGACCACCATGACAAAACGAACCTGTTTAGGTTGATATGATCCCTGTACTGAAAATTTTTGTGTAATTTTTGCAGTGCTGCTAACATTTCGCCGTTGCGGAGCGTCTCATATTTCGGCATTTTTTATCTAATTCGTGGCAGCTTTTCCGAAAAAGGAGAGCGCATAACGTTAAGAGGACATTATAACGAAGCAGTTACAACAATTTCAACAGGTCAGTACCAGTTTCGGACAGGTGAAGAAAGTCCTCTCCCACCCAGTTTGACTTAAATATGGAAAGAAAAAAAGGAAAAAAAACATGCAACAAATCGACAGTTCGTCATCAAATCAATTAATTGATTCAACAATTACTGGTTAACAATCTATCAACACAAACCATTGATTTAGTAGTTTTGGAAAAATAATTAAGTACCTACCACATACCGGTAAAGAAATGTATTATTTCCAGCCACTGATAACTGGTTAGTTACTTAAGACCCATTAGCATAATCAATTTTCATTGTTAATTCTATCCACTCTTTATAGAGTCAATACTGCGGTAGTTAAATGAATGGTATATGAGGGTAAACCAATGAAAAGATTTGGATTTACACCAGCGATTACAACTTCCTCATTTAATGAAGAAAATATACAATAAATTTAAATGATGACATTTGCATCATACTTATTTGTTACTTAAGTTTCCCCCTTCGTCAGAATTAGATGTTTGGTTTGTATTAGCTTTATGATGAAATGAAGAACAAATCTAACACTGCACTCGAGTCTAGTGGGTGATCGGTTACGTTCAAGCTAAGCCAGAATTTTGGAGGACACGGGTTCAAATTCCCCATCAAACTATTCAGATATCGATTTCCCATTGTTTCCCGAAATTACTCCAGGCTACTGCCGGAACCATTCCTTCAAAAGCCCATGGCTGAATTCCTTCCCGTTCCTTGCCCGTATCTTCTTCCGGCTCTGATGACATCGACATCGAGATCGATAAGCCGTAAAAACCGAAGCAAAAAACATGAAAATCGTCCACTGAAAACTGCCAGCCAGGGATGCACAGAAAGAAGATTACTGGAACAATTAACCATAGAAACTGCTAACAGACTGGATTGGAAACGAACAGCGATGAGTGTGAGGAAGGTGTTACTCACGTGTGGTGTGGAGTCTGCGAGTGGCGCTGCCCGCCAGCCGCAGGTTGTTATAAGCGCCTCCCCACCTCGCTACTCTTCCTACGCTGGGATTCTGGGTAGCGGGAAGGAGAGAAAACCTTTAATATTTGTTTACAAATCTTCCCAGCTGCCATTTTTTTTAGCTTGCAGTGGACAAGAAGACCACGCAAAACAAAAGGAGAAAGAATAATTACACAAGGGCGAAGAAGTTAGTCATCGCAAATTCTAACGTTTCTCAACGTACGTTAAAAATAGTTTCCGGAAGGAAATAGTTAAAATATTTGCAAGTTGAATCTTATCGTGCCATGAAACCGAAGTTAATAATCAAACATCGACATTCTTCCCACAGGGCGCTTTCGTTTTAATGTTCGGTTTTCATGTTCCTTTTCACAAGAGAAATTTTCAGTGTTGGTAGGAACTGGATCACCACCAATTCGGCGAAGTCTCCGTAATATTTGATTCCTTATATCGCTCACTTCTGATGAAGCTCATTCAGACCATGCAACTTTTCTCAGAATCTGTTAGTGTCACTGTTTTATTACTCTCTCTCGCTTTCGTAACTTAGAGAATTAATTCTAATATTAAGACAATATTTTCTAATTTTATCTACGTAATTTGCTATCAATGTTTCCCTTCTTCCGTAAAATGATCCAAAAAAGATTTCTTGTGTAAATTTGAGCCATATCTCCTACATTTTGTGAACAAACGAGTCACATTGCTCTGCAGGACGACAATTCAGATGTCCTCATACTCCTTCTTCCCCCCTGCCTGTAACAGGTTCCAAGACTTCAAAAATCTGAAAAAGTGACAACATTTATATATGTGTGGACGAAAGTTTTATCGGCGTTCGCGGATTATATTTCAGAATTTAGATAGGCCTACCACTTAAAACTATGTCTAAACCTTCTTTGCCTTTTAATTGTCATTAGTTTCTTGTCTGGTTTTAAAGAATGATCCATCTTTATTTAAGCTCTTCATCTGAATCCAACCAATACGAACAACATCCTTAATTATCTGTTTCATATATTCTAATGTTTCTCTATAAAATTCATTCCATTGACTATTGCTTCCGCTAACTGGTAAGCTTATTCCGCAAGTCTTAAAATATGGAACACCATTTTCACTCTTCTTTCAGTGGTACTCAACCCGTCTTTTTCAAAATACGTTAATTGCATACATTGTATGTCCACTAGGTTGTGAGAGGCTATATTAGCCTCTTCCAACCAAATGTCATCCTCTCCTTCACATGGTGCACCGCGTTTACACGGACGAGGCTCTGGCAACCGAATGATTCCTCGTATAAGTCACCCACTGCTTGGCAACGGCATCCTGAAAAGAGGGTGGAAGAGCGAGGAGCAATTCAGGGTACACTCTTGCCCTTGGAGGCGAAAACGGCCACTAAAAGCGAATGAATCAGAGATGATCAACGGCATGGGGACGCAGAAGGCAACGGGAAGCCACTGCATTAAAGACCCTTAGGGTATCCCGATGACATGTAATCCTGTCAAATTACGTACATAATGATGGATTCTTCCTGAGTAAAATATTCCGGAGGTAAAATAGTCCCCCAATCTGATCAACGGATGGTGACTGTTCAAGGAGTAGTCATCAGAATGGGTAGAAACATTCTACGAGTCGTAGCGTGAGAAGTTAGAAGTCTGATGGGTTAGGTAGTTTAGAAAACTTAAAAATGGGCATGGAACGACTGAAGTTAGATATGATTAGGATCAGTGGCTGGATGCTAACTATTTCTGGTCTGGGGAACACAGGATAATTAGCAGACAAGTTGTCAGTGGTGTTCAGGGCCGGCGTTAGGGAGGGGTAAGCGGGGCAAAAGTACCCCGGGCCCGAGCATCCGAAGGGGGGCCCTTCGTCCGGAGTGACTAACTAAATACAAATAAACCTTAAAAAACTTTCTTAAAAAAGGAGGTTTTTTATTTTTTTGCATTAAAATTTTCTGACTTTATAAAAAAAATCAAAGTTTAATGAAAATATTTTGTTGGGGGGAGGGATCAGTGAGGGGGCCCTAAGAACGCTTATCCGGGGCCCGAGAATTCTAGCGCCGACCCTGGTGGTGTTACTGGCGTAGGATTTATAGTGAACAATAGAGAAGGAAAACGGGTGAGTTATTATGAACAGTTTAGTGACAGGATTATTTTGAAAAGGGTAGAAACAAACCCTGTTCCCATGTGTTAATGCCAACGTCACAGGAGGTTGATGAAGCAAAAGAGGAAATACATGATGAAATTGAACCATTGATCGAATATGTGAAGGGGGATGAAAATATAACAATCATGGGTGATAGGAATGCTATAGTATGGGAAGGTAAAGAGGAGAATATTGTAGGAAATTTTCGTCTAACAGAAAGAAATGAACAAGGAAGTAGGTTGTTAGAATTTTTGTGAAAAATATAAAATAGTCATTGCGAACACACTGTTTAAGAATCATGTACGAAAGAAATACACCTGACAACGTCCAGGGTATACAGGCTGATATCAGCTAGATTATATCACCGTCAAACAAAGATTCTGGAATAAAGTTCTGGACTGTAAGGCACACCCACGAACTGACATAGACTCTGACCACAATCTGATAGTTATGAAGCGCAGGCTGAAATTAAAGAGAATAATCAAGCAGTGCAGGCCGGAGAGACCGGAAGTGGACAAATTGAAACAATGTAATATGAGAGAAAAATTTGCAAAGATAACAGATGTGGGTCTAAGAAATAACTCTGAAAGGCGATCAACTGAGGACGAATGAAATGTATTGAAGAGAGAAATAATCAAACCTGGTAAAGAAACATTAGGCTCTATGAAACTATCTGTCCGAAAACCTTGGATCACAGAAAAAAATTTGGAATTGTTGGATCAGAGGAGAAAGCACAAAAATGCTCAGGATGAAGCAGGAAGAGATCAATACAGATATTATAGAAATCAAATTAACAGAAAATGCAAAAAAGAAAAGTGTCTGGAAGAAAAGTGTGAGAAAGTATAAAAGGTAATTATCGTAGGGAAAGTAGATGTGGCCTATAGGAAGATCTAAAAAGATTTTGGGAAATGAAGAAAATTATGTATACACATTAAAACTGCTGATGGGAAACCTTTTTAAAACTCAGAAGACAGAGTAAACCGATGGAAGGAGCACATAGAGAAAAGAGGGGGATGTCAATATTGATGACTTAGGAGATTCTACTTTAAGAACATAATATGACAGAGCTTTGAAAGTTCTCAAATCAAATTAGGCAGTTTGAACAGATGAGATTCCTGCAGAACTTCGGAAATCCCTAGAAGAAAAAGGAATCCAAAGATTATTCAAACTGTTATCAAAAAGGTAAGAAACAGGAGAAATTCTAACTGATTTTAATAAAAGTATCATCTTCCGAAGAAAGCGCAAGCCAACGTGTGAGAATTATCGCACCATAAGTCTAACATCACATGCTTCAAAATTACTGAGCAGGATAATACACAGAAGAATAGAAAGGATAGTAGAAGAGATAGTAGGTGAATATCAGTTTGGATTTAGGAAAACCGCAGTACATGAGAAGCAATTCTGGCTTTAATATTAATACATGAAGAGTGACTCAAGTAAAACAAAAAGATACTTTTGCGGTTTAGAAAAAGTGGGACAAGATGTTCAAAATTTTAAAGAAGTCAGATGTAAAATATTGAGATAGAAGAATACTTTATAATCTATATAAGAATCAAGTGGCTACAGTAAAAGTAGAGAACCATGAGAGACATGCATCAGTTAAAAAGGGTGTAAGACAAGTTTGTAGTCCGTCTCCACTAATATTCAATTTGTATATAGAGGAAGCAGTAAAGGAAGTAAAATAATAAATAAATGAATGTGGCAGAAGTGTTCACACGAAGAAAAAATCACTATTCTACGATCTGTTGATGACATTGGCCTGTTAGCAGAAGAGACTGAGGGTACTGAGACGTTACTGAATGTTATGAATAAAATAATGAAGTTAGATTTTGGACTAAATATAAATCAAAACAAGACAAAAGTTATGAAATGTAATAGAAATGATAGCAGTAATGGTGGATTAAATATAGAAACAGTATCGGATGCGATAGAAGAAGTAAATCGATTCTGCTACTTAGGAAGTAAATTAAAAAACAGGAATGTTATTAAAAGCAGAATAGCACTAGGGAAAAAGAGCTTTCATGAAGAAAAGTAACCTTTTAGTTTCGAATATTGATCTAAGACTCATGATGATGTTTTTAAAATTCTATGTGTGGCTCACAGCACTATATAGTAGCGAAGTAAGTACTTTAGGAATACCAGAAAGAAGGAAAATTGAAGCATTTGAAATGTGGTGCTATAGAAGGATAATGAAAATGAAGTGAACAGATAAAGAACGAAACGAGCGTGTTTTGGAAATGATAGGTGAGAAAAGAAGCTTGTGTAAGGGTCTTATAGAAAGAAATGATGTTGGATCACATTTTAAGACATGCGGGGTTGGTTAATTTGTTAGTGGAAGAAACAGTCGAAGGAAAGAATTGTAAAGGCACACAAATATTAGAACATATGAAGCAGGTAATTGAATATGTAGGATGTAAGCAAGGGGTGTGTTAACAGGAAGAGGTTAGAACAAGACAGGAAGGAATGAAAGATTTAATCAAACCAGTCGAGAGACTGATGACAACAATAACAAGAAGAACAAAGTCCATTAAATTTTCAACATCCTTCCAAATCCCCGCATTTAAAAAGATTTTCCTTTTCTTTTCTTACTATTCCAAGCTTCATTTCCATGAAGTGCTCTTTCTGAGTTCCAGGTCAATATTTAAAACTAAAAGTTTCTCTTTTTCAGGTAAGTTCTTTTCGCTAATGATGTCTGCTTTTGACATCGTTTTTATTTCATCCATTTCCTATGATTCAATAACTTTGCGTTTATTTTATGACTAGCATTTGCCCGCTGCCTGACCGCGGGGGCTTAGGTGTATCCAGTAAGGCGTTTACCTTTCCATTTTTTGATTAACAATAATTGTTATCTCGGAGAACTAAAAAACCTAAATTCAGAAATTTGCTTATGAAATGTTCATAAACTTGCGTGAAAATTAAGCATTATAATACGAAGAGGAAATACTTTACACAAATGCAATAGAATGTAGGTTATATTAAGCACAACCATTGGTTAGAAATCTATCTGAGGTTTCTAATGAAGTATCGTTCAATCTTTACTCTAAAGTAAATACAGTATAACAGTTTATTTGATGCAGTGGTTTGATTTACGTTTACGGTATATTCTAAAGTACCTGTATCTCAGAAAACTGGAGTTACGGAATCAAAAACAATATTAACATAATACAAATAGTGAAATGTTTATGTTTGATGCAGTGTGATCTTTGGTGGGTATTTTTTAGCTGATCTATGGTGTCTATAGTATGCTCTGGTTACAAGCAGATGATAATTTTTTGCTCCGTACCATGGTCACTTGAAGGTGATAAAATATTTCCCCATCCTATTTAGTTCCGTCGTTTTTGCGTGATGCGACACAGCCTGATTACAGAGTTTTAACTGTAGACATTTCATAATATATTTCATAGACTATGTACGATCGTGTAACAAATCTTAGAGCTGACAAGGGTAAAATTCCAATCGCACAAGGAAACTGAAATCTTAATTTATCCTTCTCGAAATTTACTGTGCTTTTATTTTTTTCTGATTTATTTTATTTTTTTCCGGCGCATAGACTGGCGGTAGATCGAGTCTGAAAAAATACTGCTTGCTTAGGTTTAAAAGGTCTGTGAACCAATCAGTAACTCGTTATACTAGTTTTACGGATGAAATTTCTAATTTTATAAAATTGAGATCCATGGAGATGGTTCTTTGCTTTATTGGGTACGGAACCAATTTTCTAGAAAACATTTAACAAGCGCGACTTCGATAAATATGAGAACCACTAATGAGACCATCACTTTAGGGCGCATTTTTAAAGCAGCCATACAAATATTTGATTTTTAAGAAGACAGATAAGATATCTTAACTGATTGTGCTAATGCCCATTAGTTGTTGAAAATAAGAGTATAAATTCAGTAAAATTGTTCATTGATGCAAATCTTCACGCCGAGGTTCCTCAATTGATTGTTTTTGACATGTTGGTTTAAAAAAGGTATTCAGTGTAATCAGAGGCGAACAAGAGATCCATATCCTACTAGCATAACCTCGCTTCATTTAACCCTTCAGTATGCACACAGACATTTATATGGCTACAAAAATGCATGAACTTGTAATCATTATATCATTTTCAATAATTATATCATGAAGTATAATCTTCATCCATTGTTAACTAAGTCGACACCCAAGGTTAACAAGAAAACAACATCTGCCATTTGACTTTGAAGTCTTGCTATACCCCTAATTAAATTATGTTATTGTCATTGCAATATTAGAAACGGTTTTAATAAGTTAGAGAAAAGTAGTAACACTTGACAATGGCGGCAGAACTGTGACCGCCGAAACGTCATGTTTGATCGATGGAGTAACTCTACTAGTTACCCGAGCAAACCTCCAGTCTTATATCAGTGTCCTTACCTGAAACTGTGACGGAAAACCTGATCCGTGTTGCTGATTTCTTTTTCACAGATCTTTCTGATGTAATTGCGTATTAAGATCATTATCAAACCAGTCGCACCACAATGGCTAATTTCCAGACCTCCTTTATGCATCAGATCTCCAGATTGAATGTTAGTAATATTTCTATGACTGTAGATCACAAAGGCGTATTCAGCTATCCTTAACACATTCCGTAGATTATCTTGGTTGTCCGGATGGAATCGCGTCTATTTTTCGAAAGCCACAGAAAGATGGCTGGAACATGCTTAACTCATGTGTGATAATATTGTCAATACCAGTCGCTGTATAATTTTTCAGCCACCCCAACCGTCTCATAAAATCCCCAGAGTCAGTATCTAATTTTCTGCTATGGTTATTTGTTACTTCTATTCTTATATTTGCCCAAATCTGCTGGCGTGAGCTCCCCTCATAGCTATTCAAATTATCCTTCGAAGTGCATATCAATTAGCTGTTACGCATTACGATTGGTTTATTAAAAGAGAATTATTTTACCGCCGAGCATGTATCCATATAGAACGAGACAAGGCCCTAGTCAAAACCGAAAACTCTTAGATGCGGAAGTAACTTCAATTGTTGGTCTCCCCACAAAAACAATTTTTACGGTTAGCATTAACTTCTATTTTAATGCTAACCACAAATCATTCGTCTGAATATGTATTCATGCAGTACAACCTACATCTTCTTCCCTTTGTGGATCAGTTAATCTGTAGTCGGTAATTTGCTAAGTAAGTATGATAATTTTTCCACCGTATCTTCAGATTATGCATTGCAGTACAAGTTGTCAAAACATACTTTTAAACATGGAAAAATTTGTGTTACACATTATCTATAACTCAACATTTTAACGGTATTCGCTACCTAATGATAATAACAAGTAAATAATTTTTCACATTGGCACTCCATCGATCATTTGTCTAGATTCAGTTAGACCAGCCTTCTGGAACAACGTATGGACTTCCTTCAATATTAACTTCGCTTCGAAAGTTCTCTTATTAAATAAATCAGTAAAATTCAATATTAATGAAGGCGACACTACACACCACACACTTTTAGTTTACAATGATAGTTTCAACTGGCATTACATAACAAGGAGTATCTTACTGCACTAAAGTGCTGACCCACAAGTTCTTGAAATGAATTAGAACTGAAGATTTTCAAACAGGCGACCGAGATCATTATGCCGCTTGTACTTAACAAGGAATTAGCCAGATATTCAGTTAAATTTTTGTAAAAGTTCAGAAACAAAAAG
Source organism: Vandiemenella viatica (assembly GCA_031002005.1). Taxonomy (NCBI): domain Eukaryota; kingdom Metazoa; phylum Arthropoda; class Insecta; order Orthoptera; family Morabidae; genus Vandiemenella; species Vandiemenella viatica. The sequence continues at coordinate 100,256,393 of JARYHS010013630.1, read as the reverse complement.
TTTTTGCTTCCTACTTTCTCTATACTCGTATGCAGCGTTTGGCATTATGCATTCCCAATTGCTTGCAACGAAATTAAAAGAAAGGCACCGGAAGACCTGTAGACTTGTTGTATCATAGACTTCCGTCCACAGATTTGACTGACGTAAGAACACACTGACTACATGTCGCGTGTTACGGTAGCACATCACGCAACTTAGAAAAGATAAAATCTCACTCGCGTCTTCCTTACAGAACACGGAAGAAACGAATGGAATGCCCTTCGGAACTTAGCCGTAAACACACGCTGTTTGGTATTTATTCTAATCTTTACAAAAAACATATAACCACCTATTCTAAGTAAAATGTACTGAAGGATAGAATTGAACGAAGCATTATAGAAAATATAGCGGAGACGTCTAGGTAGGATGAAAGCTGTTCTGATGAACCATAATATTGCTGTTATACACCTTTCCATATAATTTATCGTTAAAAACGAGTTATAATTTCATAAATACATTTCTTCTATTCGGCTGCTAAACTCGTTAATTTTAATGAGCTTAGTAACGAAAATAAAACAACCAGCACCGTATTGCAAACAGTTATGATTACAAATATATATATATATATACTAGCGGAGTTCCCGGTGTTGCCCGGTATAGTTGCCGTAGATTTACCAGTTCGTTATTTTTATTGCCGCAATGAGAAACATTTGCACAAAGATTCATGAAATTCGCGGCCACTTTTTTCTGAATTAAAGCAAATCTATATTCACCCGCTCCATACCAAGAAACTGGTGAGTTGGAGTTTAGGTTCATGTAGGGCCTACACTATTTCCATTCGTCCGAAAAGATTCATGTGTATCAAGCTTCATTAATTTGGTTAAGAAATTGCTTTACTACATTATTAAACAACGCTAAATTATGTTAGAAATTCACATTTGATTCAATTGCGTAGTGAATGCTCGAAACGCCAGATACTTTAACTCCGCAGATTCAGCCTTTTATAGAAATATCAAAATTCAGAATAATATTATCGTAAATAAATTATTTTATTCAAACAGAAGACTAATGCTGATGGCCACAGACAATGTAGTTGTAGGCCTACTGCCAGATATCGTGGTTGAAGAAAATCTCTGTTGTTTTTACGGCTATCTATGGCGTTTAAAAATTGAATATCCCAAATTAAAGGAAAGAATACTTCAAGTTTTGTTTAATGTGCAAAATAGTTATTATTGTAAAGTTACCTGATTGGTTTTATTAAAGGCTATGGTCAGAGACATTTAGTTGTGTGTTTAGTGCAAAGTATGCAACATCTAAACCTTCCATCTTAGGGATTTGTCATCATACGTTCATAATTTCATTTAATGTTCCTGCGTTATTTAACATTGAAACATAAGACATGCCAAACAACTGAATTGAGATCCTAAACTTTAAAACAGTGAAAACCCCATCAAAATCTGCTCAGTTGTTTCTGAGTTTTTATAAGACAAATTTATCCGGTTTTCGTTTTATAGATATAGATAGATAGAAGATAGATAGATATATATACAAAAGTAACTAGGAACTTTAGTTTAACATTTAACGACTCAAGTTAAAATCGATCACATTCCAACCTCGTACTTAAGAATATATACAATGTGTTTTACTGTCTTTGCTGTACTGTTATTAGTAAAATACACTTACTGCTGCAATGTGAATTAGTCTCCCTAATATCTCTATGATAGTCAGCATTAACACTATTGATAATAACCACAGCTCAATTAAATTCACAGTTTGATGCCACGTCTGAAACAAATACCCGTTTTCTGATATAAGTCGCTAAGAACTTTCTGGCTTCGCATTCAGGATGACGCAGGTTCGAATCCCCGACCGGCCATCCAGATTTCGGTTTTATACGATTTCTCGAAATAACTCCAGATGACTGCTTATACGGTTCCTTCAAAAGTAAATTGCCGAATTCCTACCCGTTCCTGACCCCTCACCCAGTTCTTTCCCGACTCTAATTATCTCATTTAATGTACTGTAAGGTACCACTTGGTAAATACCGAGCGTGGTGGTGTAACGGGTAGCGTTCTGGCCTCGCATTCGGGAGGACGGCGGTTCGAATCCCCGTCCGGGCATCCAGATTTGGGTTTTCCATGGTTTCCCCAAATCACTCCAGGTGAATGCCGGGATGCTTCCTTCAAAAGGCCATGGCCGAATTCCTTCCCATTCCTTGCCCCCATCCTTTCCCGTCTCTAAAGACCACGTTGTTAAAAAGGGACGTTAAACTGTTATTTAAAAAAAAAAAAAAAAAAAAAAAAAAAAAAACTTGGTAAATGGGAAATCGTGTGCGTGTTATTTAGCCACATTGCGACTGTGCTGAAAAATTCCACCCTCCTTTGTCACCAGCTAGAGTTCGGTGACTCCTACCTGCGTTAAAAGGTCGAGCGATTTATTGCAGGCTATAACGCTAAAAGTTTCGTGCATTGACAAAAATACAAAGAACCGTATTAGATATACAGATGCTTTCCGCGAACAGCAGAAAGTTTCAAACGAATGAACCGATGTCTCTTGCGTTTCTTAGAAAAAGGCAGGCTGCGGAATGCCTCTTTTGGAAGCCCAGCGAACCAAATATTTTTTTAATGTTGTTATAAACTATTGGATTTTGTTTTTTGTTGAGGAGGACCTATCGATGAAAAGACGGAGAGCGCGGCTCTTCTGATTGGCGGGAGTTGAGCGACGGCGTCCAAGAAACGAAGGCAACCGAAGTTTGCTTTGGCTAACGCAACGCAGCCCGCGAGGCAGACTCCCCGGGTACTATCTGGGAGCCTCCAGGAACGACAGGCGAGTCCACGAGGCTCTGTGCTAGACTTCTCTACCACGCTACGGTAAAGAAACCCGGCGATGTATAGACACTCTCGCTTCGTTCAACCCTAGGCAACTCTGAATTGTTCACTAAATGCTTCATTTTGTAACCTCCTTAAATATTCAGTTCTGTTCAAGAAATTAATCAATTTTATATTCAAAGAAAATAATATAGGTCTTGTAAACCCTGCTTTCAATTAATTCCTTTCCAATGTATCAGTATGTCATTTGACTAGTCGTGTGTTTTAATAGACTATTAATCTCAAAAGTACAATGCTTTGGTAAAATATATTATAGAATTGGAACGTCACTTCTCGCGGATAGAGAACACTTCCATTCTTTGCACCTACCCGGAACTGATTCTACTAATTATCTTATTAATTAATGTATCTCATTAATTTGTCAATTTTAATAACTTTCTCAAATGATATGAAATCTTCACGGGTTCTCCGCCGTATAGTGTTGAAGAAAAACTACAATGAGCTTTCGGCGGCTAGCTCTGCCGCCATCTTCAGGTCTGATGTTATGCAGGGAGTACCAGAGATGCACTGCGTGCATCGATACGCCGTGAAAGCCTTCGTTCTCACAACTTTCTCAAAAGCAGATACTACAGTGCCTAGAAGTGTCGCCTACGTTGTCCAACGAAGTCAATAATCGTTTCTTTTAAGACAACTTCTTTCCCATTTTCTTCACTCTATATTTGGTCTCTCCTGGTTTCAGCTTCTGTGGGACAACTTTAGACATAAGTGATCAAGCGTGTGTGAGTCGTGCTTTCCAGTTTCTGACAAGGCTGTGTTGTAAAATTACCTGTATATTACGAAACATAAAATTTCATTAAATTTGGTAATCACCACTCTCTAAAACAAATACAAGTTTCTTATGTTCAGTGAATCTTATCTGTTATAACTATCTCTCTCTTTGTATTCTTTAAGCTTTCAATTCAAATTAACACTTTTCCTTACTCTTGCATCTTTACCAAAGCATAATCCGCTGCCTAGCCCAAATTCTTAGTCTTCGTTTAACTATAAGTCTACTTGTATCTTTTTATATCCTCTGTCTGTTTTTTTTTTTTTTTTTTAAATTGAGCAATATCTTTTCGATGAATAACTTTGAAATGTAGTGATTGTTAGCGGTCAAACATTTTTTGACAGGAAATACTAAACCCGGGCAAAGAATCGCCAAGATGTATAAGAACGCACTCGCTTGCAAACGTCGCTCCCTGCCTCTACTTCCGCTACTATGCCGTGCCCTCTTTCTATCACAGAGCTGCGGTAACTGAAAGCTTTCACACACAATGACAACTTTCTGTATAGGTAAGGATATCTAGCTGTGCATTTATATACGGGTGTAGATTCAAACTGATAAAAAAAAGGG
>JARYHS010013630.1:100226193-100251193 GCA_031002005.1 Vandiemenella viatica | reverse complement strand
ATGGATGATATAATGCAGAAGGTGGCAATGAGGATGGGAGATGAAAACATGTATGTGATGGCTTTTGTAGACAATATAATGATTTGGTGAGGTGAGGAAGAGGAAGTGCAGTGGCAGTTGGATGTATGGACAGACAGTGTGGAGGAAAATGGCCTGAAATTTGAGTAAGGAGTCAGAAAGAAGGGATAACCCAGGGAATCGTGATGGCAGGTGGACAACTAAATAAAGTAAGCAGGTTCAAGTACTTGGAGAGTGTATTAGAGGAATGTGGAGGAAATGATGGCAAGATAACTGAAAGAGGAAGACAAGCAGAGGTTTTTCTAAGGAGCATTAGAAGCCTGATATGAAATAAAGACGTGCCACAGAGAAGCAAGAGAGTAATTCATCACACATACTATGTGCCTATCTCGACATATGCTGCTGAAACATGGACAATGAAGAAGCAAGACATCAGCAAGGTACAAGCAAGCGAAATGGAGTTTTTAAGAGGTAGAATGGGTGTTAGTAAAATGAATAGGATAAGGAATGAAGTGATTAGATGCACCATAAAAGAAGAACCCCTACAGGATATAATAGAGAGAACCAGACTGAGTTGGTATGGACACGTAAAGAGAATGGAGTTTCTGAGAATCCCAAGAAAAATCCACAAAATCAAGATGCATGGTAAACGACGAAGAGGAAGACCAAGAGATGGATGACAGAGGAGTGTGTACAAAAGAGAGGAGAGGTCTGGAACAAGGTGGTGACAGAGAGGTGGTGGGAAGAAAGAAGGAATGGAGAGGCTTGTGCACGAAGCAAACCCGGCTAGTGGCTGGAAACTGTTGAGGATGATGACCTGTACCTCATCAAATATATTTGAAATACCCCTAATGTTTTGATGACATAGATCTGTGTTAAAATAACATATTTTTAATTTTAAAATTAATATGAATATTCTCTTGGTTTTAAATAGTTGTTTCTACCCTTGGCTGCTGATATAATTTAAAAAGGGAAAACCAATTAACACCAGCATAGGGTGGTGTGGGTGTTAACCAGTGCTTCTGGTAATATTGTCATTATTACTCACTACCACGATATTTGAGATTCCTCGATTGCCTTTTGCCCAGGAACCCCTACATATGGTTCCCAAGAAGTTAGTATTGGTCTACAACTGATGCCTTGATGTCAGCATATTATGATTCTACTGACATTTACGATACCAGCAGCGCTATTTGATTATGCATACCTGTTGACGTAATGCAACTGAAAGTTTTGCTGTAGCACTTGTAGGATAGAAAATATTATTAGGTGGATACAGGAACGGGGACAAATTTGTGTTTAGGAAAATTTTCACGGGAGCGTGCGCTCCATCGCAATTAAATTATATTCCGACAACTGGAAAAACAGGTAACAAACTACTGAGCATAATCAGATAATACTATGAGAAAAAATAAACGAACTCAAAACGAGCAGCTGCATATCAATAAGAATCTCGCTATTCGTGGATCGAAACAAGATGTTGCCTATATTCAGTTTTCTGAGAATATGCACTTGCGGACGTGAGCATGCGAAAGGCTCAGATTATAAGAGACGGCATTATAAATAAGGAACTTTGAAAACATAGCCTACATTAATATACCGAGTTCTTTTTCATTGCTTTTAATTTGTTTCTGAAATTATGCGAAGTTCATCATGCTCTCCCAGACCAGTTTACAATAACTGAGTGCGGTATTCATAACACTAACCATCAAATTCCTTATGTAAACTTAAATAAAGTAGATAAGATAGATAAAGCTTTAAATACCTAATCATAACACAGGCATTGTAAGTATAAGAGATGTTCGATCAGCAGAAAAGACATGATTTAACTCATGGGGCTATAAGGTTATGTTAAACATTAATACTGTTGCATAGGCTACTAAACTCACGACAAACCTTAAATTCTGTATTAACGAACACTTTCGTCTTCTGACGTTGAAATTGTCGAATGGCGTTCGAACAGCATGAAATGTGTCCCCACTTCCTTGTAACATGCAATCATTACGTCAGTTGGAGATTATTCCATTTCCCTTCTTATTAGTTCTTATCATTTACGCATTACAGGTTAAAACTCCCACTTTATTCTCAAAGGGGTTAGAACAAGCTATCGGTAAGTATTCCACGGTCCATACTAATACTGGTATTGATTACAATAGATCAAATATAAACGTATATATTATGTATTAAAACGCAAAATAGTGGCGCATAGAAGACTTAAGTATTTTTTTGTTAGATGTATAGCCTATACGTAATCTAAGTTATCCAGATAGAAGTGTGTCCTAACTGACTCCCAGTAACAGTTAGCGCATTTTTCAACGCATGAGAAACAAACATTTGAATTACTTCAGATAAATCGAAAAAAGGTGATTAGAAAAATAAATCATCAGCTGACTTAAAATTTTCGGTAGTAGTTTACGTCGCGATACATGACGTCACAGAGTACTTATGAAAGTTGCTTAAATAACTGATAACTAAATTCCTGGTGCCTTCTGCTGTGACAAGAAGGTTCTGTTTTCATTCTGGTCCAGGCCGAATTTCAACCTAACCACAATCTCCGTTAATATTGTCGCTACAAAATCCAAGCCTCAAACACACACGCATTGATACAATCATTTTATCTTTAGTTAGTGATGTCATGTATCGCGACATAAACTTGAACCAAATTTTCTTCTTTAATTCATATTCTTAAGTTGATACGTCAGTGGCAAATTTCAGAGTTTCCGAACTCCACGGAGCTTTTAAAGCCATTTAAATCATATCGCGCCTGAAAACATTGCCGACGATATATATTTAACATCAGTTTCAGTTTTGTATTTAGGCCCTAGATTTGTATGTTGCATTAACGACTCTTGCTCACTAGTTTTCCATCTTTCACGTACATTTACTTTGTTTTATATATACTATTCACCACCAATGTAGCTTTCCTCTCATAACAAAAACATCTGTTATGTATGTTTATCTTACTTTTTAAAAATATTCATCAATTGTTTATTAAAAATAATACATATATATATATATTACTCTATGCATTGTCTCTGTATTTTGCTTATGCTTCAACATGAAGAAATATTCATTTATGTAAGAACGTACTTCATGTAGGATATAGTTAAAAAATAAAAAAAATAACGCATAAATACGATTCCTTTTAGGATACGTCTGATTTACTAAATACAATAAACACGATTAATTTGAAGAACATCTGATTTACTACATACACGGTCAATTAAATTTTATCATATACACATGTAGTGCGCGCCCGTTTCAAAATTCCTGTTTTTAAATCCTCATGAGCACAGTTTTGTTGCTGTTAGTATCGTAATATATATATTTATATTCAGGATTTTTAGCCGAGCAAACGGCAAGAAATACATTTTTCATCAAAAACCGAAGTAATATACCATTAAATATCAATGCTTATGCTTTTTTGTTTCCATTCTGTTATATACCCTCTCACCATAATAATTTTTTTGTTTGAGCCTTCAGTCAACAAAGGATTAAGTTTAGATCTTTGTTTCCCAAATTCATCCACAAGTGACATTTCCCTACTAGCTGTCTTTATATTGGTGGAATGGGATGGTGTAGAATGGAGCTGAGGTCAGTAGAGGAAGAACCTAAGGTGGTAGTTTAAAAGGAGATGAGATTATTTGTGGTTGATGTCATGGTGATGTATAATACCTAAAACATGTCTATGGCATTTCAGCTTGCTTTTTTTTTTTTTTTTTTTTTTTTTTTTCAACACATGTCACAAAATTCCAGAATCTGCTTTCAAAAGTGCTTTAAATGAACTGTGTGTTTGGTGAATAAAACCTACCTTTGACAAAATTTGTTGCAGTGACAGTATCATATAGTACTATGAATACACTGCCCTCAGTTCAACGATTTTTTAAAATTGTTATAATAAAGAAAGATAACTGCAAAGTCTTATAAAATCTCAGTTATTATGATTGCATTATTGTGCAATTTATGCTGTGAGTTGAGTTTTTCATACCTCAAGAATGCATTACAAAAGAAGCTAAGTCTTGAGAACAAAAGGTGTAAAGAGCACAGACCATCATCAACACAAAAAGTGTTACTACTGTTAAATTGATATAAGCAGTACAAAAAAAAAAAAAAAAGATAATGATAAAAAATAAGAAAGGGGTAATTGGATGACTGGGGAAATTTCCACCATCACAATCAAATTCACTGCAATTCAACTGCATTCATTTTAGAAAGCCATTCAATCTGTGGCTTTCAGTGTGCTTATCAAATTAAAACATTGAAACTATTCATTGTCTTCTAGACCTAATTTCCCAGAACAATAATTTGAATGAATCTCAAATTTGATGAACAGTACCAGGCTTAGTGACACCATATGCAGCAAACTAAAACTCCTGAACGAGTCACACGTACTTATTACTGCCCATACAATAATGAGAACTCTCTGCCTGTAAAATCATCCATTTATATTGCCAAAACTTTAGTTGTCAAGCCTATTCCCTACCCCCCCTCCCCCACCCCTCCCGGCAATTCTTCCACTACCACGCGTTTTCCGCCTGTGCTTCATTCATGTGGCAGGCTCGGATGTGACCACATCTTTCCCCCTGCCATTTTGTGTTTTTACGTGTCTAGCCCTCCTGCCTTCATCTGTGGTAAGTGACGGGTAACTGTTTATTTTCCCTATCCTATCTTATTTTCAGTGCCTCGCGGCAGTTTCTTTGTTTCCTTTATCCAAAACTTTAGTTAATAACACAGACATTATATACCGGCTGGATAAGCACCTACACAATTCTCACTGTTGTTAATAGTCTACTACAGCATCCAGTGTGGAACAATAAGATGTACCAGTATTTATTTGATGCCATCAGACTGGTGTCAGAAGCCTCATCATCTAGCACACTAGTTCACTTTCTGTGGATTAAAGGCCATACTGAGGCCATTAATCAACTGACAAAATGGAACATCAGTGAGGGTTAATTCACTGGTACCCAGCTACAAGCTACCATGGATGAAATTTATCCCATTGGTGAAGAGAAAATAATATCTTAGATGGAAAAAAGACTGGTGTGAGACACAGATAAATAGAGGACATCATTACACATTAATACAGCCAACTACACCTTGGAAACTGTGGTTTTCTTAATATCACATAACATGAAGGCACTTAATAACAGTCATAAGTCTTGTCTATGGTTATTATCCACATCATATAATAGGCATATCAATCTGTCAGAGATTTCTGAACTTAATCATATCGTGTTTTCCTGTTCACAGCAACAATTCAACTGCTTTTACAGGCACCTAGAAAAGCTCTCAGTCAGATTCCTGATGAGTGTCATTCCTCTTTTCCAAACTCAAAATGTACAAGGCAATCGTACATTTCATTCAAGATATTCACATGAAAATGTGAAAAATTAGCTCCACGTGAAGCCCATGGTGGGCATCATGGTAGGAAAAATATAAACCTTCATATTACAATGCTAAATTCGTGGATGGCTAAATGATTCCAGAATGAAGGCCAGACAAAATAAATAAAAACTCTCTTATCATCTTTGAATTATTATGCATATTTATGTTGTGAGAAGAGTCTTCATTTGTTATCTGCTAGGGCTACATTTTTTAAATCATTTTTAAAAAATAAGATTTTAGGATCTTTTACCCATGAGACATCCAATAGTTGCTGATACACAGATTTAGGCTCTTATAACCCCACATTCACATTAGCAGTATTAAATGTGTGATACTGAGTCTGTGGTAAAGTTTCATCCTATCAGTCTCATCATCAAGATTTCAGATTTGTATGTTTCAGGAATTCAAGTGAATTCCACAATTTTCACCTTGACCGATTCACTTTGTAGTTAATAATTCTATTTCCATTTTCTTTCCCAGTATAAAAATATTTGTGGGTATTATTATGTATGTGGATGAAGGTTATTTAAAAATGAAACTATGGAAAAAGGAAGTGGCTTCTGGGAATATAAATTAAAGAATAAAGGAATGAGAAATTAACCCATCACATACCCAAGTTGATGGCTGCATTGAGAGAAAACGTGGAAGGCGAACACAAAAATACAATATTTTGGTATTAATCTTCTTCATGTAATTCATGCTATTTGTTACCATACGTATGTGCACACAGAACTTCACCCCATGATTCACAGGGCGATGTTCTGTGTGCACACATGTCAGGAACCAGACAGGTCATTCTCTATTACATGAAAAAGGATAATACCAAAATATTGTATTAGTGTGTCTGCCTTACATGCTTTCTCTCATTGCAGCCATCAACTTTGGTATGTGATGGGTTAATTTCCCTTTATTATTTATGATGAATGTTATTTGTATGTTTTCAGTGTAGTGTGTTGCAGATGCAAGAAAAAAGGATATAGAGTGTTAAACCCAGTGCCTGCCATTCAGGACACTAACAGGACCATAAGATACAATGACTCTACCTGATGAATGAATCACCTTTGTAGTCCTTGCTTGATACACACTAAACAGAAAATTCAAATTTAACTCAGACCTTGGGTTTGCAAGTACTGAGGGGTAAATATTTGTTCCATCACCAACTCGAACAAGCTAACTCCTTGGCTAGTGCAGATCACCATCATGGTGCTGCAATGACCTCAGTCAAGAGGATGAGTACTCATTGTGTACCAGGAGAATTAACTTTTGGTGGTTTCCTAGATTTATTTTTACTCCAGCTTGTATTTATCTATCTTAAATATCATCAAATATGAGATGAACCATATATTCATTCATTATATATATATAATTATAAAGGTGAATAACATGCCAATGCAATACAATTTTGTTTTATTTTGGTGTCGTACGCGTTTCGCTGTATTTCAAGAGCATCATCTCTGTGTAGGTTTTGTAGAATCTTCTACAAAACCTACACAGTAAAAGTAACACATAAGTAAATTTAATTTCACCTCAACTTTATATTGTTTTAAACCAAATGTAACTAACTAAATGAATAAAATACCAAACAGATGTCGCTGATGATGCTCTTGAAATAGAGCGAAATGCGTACGACACCAAAATAAAACAAAATTCAATTGCATTGGTGTGTTATTCACCTTTACATATATAACAAAATGATTAACTTGCAATTGAGGAAATGGCCCACAATATCCAGTTATTCATATATTCATTGTTAGTGATTTATATTCAATTACATTGGTTACCAGATTTATTCAAAAGAAATGGTTTCCAATGTGTTTAGCTATAAGCATTCTGGGAGAATTGTGTTGGTAAAACTGTGTTTTTTTTCTTATTTTTTTTTCCAGTGGAGAAAAGTGCCCTATTTTTTTAAAAAAAAATTAAGTTATGATGAAAGTGACAAAACTAGTGATTGTGGGTGCAGGAGCAGCTGGCATTGCTGCTTCATGCCGTTTGCTGGAACATGGGATGAAAGATTTTGTGCTTCTAGAAGCTGAGGATCGTATTGGTGGACGTATACATACTACTGATTTCTGTAAGCGAAAGTGTGTGCTAAACTCTTCTTAGTTTTTAAGTTCATTCAATATTTCTCTAACTGGTTTTTAATGTTGTAGAAATTAATGTTTACTGTTTAATTTAGGCTATTAATATTTTTAATTTTGATGGAGTGCCAGCCCCCTAGACAATTTCCCTACACACCTAATTATGCATTTCACAAAGTTTTACTTAAATTCTTTAAATTTTAAGGCAAGTTGCTCACCATGACCCTCAGTATTTCATGCCTGTCCAGGACTTCCTTATGTTAGAAGTCAATTGGGTTTCACATACAGTAGAGTCTCGCTAATCCGAACTAATTGGGACCGGGCCTTGTTCGGATTACCGATTTGTTCGGATTAGCCGGAGTTACAGTGACTAATTTCTATAATGAAGTATACCAAGCATATAAGTAGGTACAGCATGGTAACAATTGGGAACAACTGGGTGAACAATGGCTCACTCTCACTCCCTCCCTTTATTGTTGAGATGTTTGAAGTGTTCGAGGTCAGTGCACTCTCAGACGGCTCGCGAACTGCTGAGTTAATCTTAGCAATCGATCGCTAACATACTTACAAAATTCGTGTACACTAGCGTGTTATCGCCATGAGTAAACGGAAACATACGACGTTAACGCTCAGAGAAAAACTGGATGCTTTGAAGCGATTGGACAGTGGTGAGAATGTATCTAAGCTGGCGACGGAACTAGGTGTTGGTAAGGCAACGATTTGTGATTGGAAGAAGAACCGAATGAAGCTTGAACAGTGCTGCGCAACGTCTTCGTGAAAAACACTCGAGATTCGGCAGACTCTGAAACAGTCACAGTACGATAAAGTGGATGAAGCTCTTTTCTTTTGGTTTACACAGGAAAGAGAAAGGGGAACTCCTCTGAGTGGACCAATGGTTCAGGAAAAGGCTGTTTACCTAAACAAATTAATGAATGGTGATGAGTCTTTTAATGCGAGTACGGGTTGGTTGGACAGATTTAAAAAACGTCATGGGATTCGTCAGCTAACAATTACTGGAGAGAAGGTTTCTTCTGACCATGATGCAGCGAAGGAATACGTGCATGAATTTAATAAACTGATAAGAGAGGGAAATTATTCTCCCCAACAAATTTATAATGCTGACGAGACAGGCCTTAATTTTAGGGCATTGCCAACAAAAAGCCAGGCATCAAAAGCAGAAGTCCAAGCTCCTGGCTTTAAATTAAGCAAAGATCGTGTGACTTTACTAGTGTGCAGCAACGCTGCTGGTAATCACAAGCTCCCTTTAATGATGATCGGCAAATCTGTTAGCCCCAGAGCTTTCAAAAACTGCAACATGAAATCTCTACCTGTATACTATCGCAACCAGAAAAAAGCATAGATGGATGGTAAGCTGTTCAAAGAATGGTTTCACGACCAGTTTGTTCCCTCTGTCCGGCGGTTTTCCAAGGAAAATAATTTGCCTCCCCGTGCTATCCTTTTGATTGATAACGCACCATCTCACCCCAGCACTAAGGAATTATGTGATGGAGAAATCGTGGCGAAGTTTTTGCCGCCGAATGCTTCACCACTTCTACAGCCGATGGACCAGGGCGTACTACAAACATTAAAACTGATTTACAGAAAACAATTCTTAAGAATGCTGATCCAAGATGATAACATTCCTTTAGTTGAAAAAAAAAAAAAAAAATACAAATCTGAAGGATGTTGTTTATTGGGCTGCTGCGGCATGGCAGAAAATTTCAGAAAACACTTTGAGAAAATCTTGGAGAAAACTATGGACATCTCTTGAATTTCAGGACATACCAGCTGAAAATGAAGAGGAGAGTTTCCTAAAAATGGTACAGACAATCCCTGGATGTGAAGAAGCCTGTGAAGCATACGTAGATGAATGAATGGCAGCGGATGATTCAATACTGGAGCACCTTACTGACGTTGATTTAGTGGCTGCTGTGACTCAAGACCAGGTAGAAGTGGAATGTTACGACGAAAGTGACAATGAGACGGAATGTGACAAAGGAGAGTTGGTGTCACACACTGACGCGGCTGAAGCCTTTGATCTCGCGCTACGCTATATGGAGCAACAGACCACTGCTACACCAGCTGATTTAATGTTTATCAGACGATGGCGCAACTTTGCGTCATATAACAGACTGTCTTCATTACGCCAAAAAACAATTACTGAGTTTCTGTGCTCTAAAAAGTAGGGATGAAATGTGTGTTTCTAAGCGTTGTAACAACTATCGTAAGTTTGACAGTTTTTCTTTCAGTGTTAAGCACTTTTTAAATTTAATCTTTTCTAGCTAATTTTTCTGTATAAATTAAAATTGTGTACATGTACAGTAGTTAACCACACAATTATATAGCGTACGAACTGTATTTTCAGGGTGTTTTAATTCTTTTACCATTTTTTATATTAAGACTATGTAATGCTTTGCCATGTTCGGATTAACCGGACGTTCGGATTACCGGGGTTCGGATTAGCGGGACTCTACTGTACTACACTAAAATCTTCTGCCAGTAGCCATTCACCTCTCATCACCTATTTTTCCCTTATACACTCCCAGCATTTTCTTCACCAAACTCCACTGATTCCCAGGCTAGATACCTCACCAAACCAGTTACTGGTTAGGTTCTTTGATAACTTCCAAGAAACAATCCAGCTGCCCTCATTTCCACCCCCAACTTCTTTATTTGATATCTATAAAGTTGGTACAATACTACCCCACCATACTGAAGTAACAGTCATATCAAGATTTTGTATCCCAAACCATTCTCTTCCCTGCTACTTCTGCTCATCACTCTCTCCAGTAATCGCAGGACTTTGAAATTTCTATCACTTGCCCAAGTGATTATCAACAGTATTCCAAGTTATTTGCACTTTATTTCTCCAGAAAGCAGTTCCTCCTCCACCTAATAATCATACCAAATGTTTGTTTTTCTGTTTGTATATGTAATAAGCTGACCATTTTTTGATATGTGTGCTCATTCCATATTCACCTATGAAACTATATCCTTTGTAAATACTCCTGCATTTGTTCATAGTACTTTTCCCATTTTAATCATATTACATGACGTCTCATCTGTAAACTATCAAACTTCTGACTGTAAGCCAAGAATACAGTTATTCATTGACACCCTGTTGAACTTCTCCTTTCACTTTAATTTCTTTGAATACTGTATCTCCCCAAAAGAATTCTTGTAAAAATTTGCTAAGTCTCACACTTGTTTAGTTACAAAAAGTTATGAGATATTATTCTGAGCCAAGTGTATACTTCAAAATGTGTATTCACTTAACTTTCTGAAACAGAATGGTTTCCTTCAGTGTTATAGATCATTCATTTAGAATATAATATTTAAAAAAATCTGATGATTTGTCCATTATGCATGCCATGTTTTAGTAAACCTATATAAATGCCTCAAATGTGTTGCTTTATCAAATTTACAAATACATAAAAGCCATGATTTCCCTCACACTTTCTTGAGTTTGACAAGTCTTAGAATAAATCGTATAGATTATGCTTTCGATTTCAGTAGAAATTATGACATTCATGATGGCAAGTCATCAGTATTTTTTTATTCTAGATAAAATATTTATAACACCGAAGCGAAGTGAATACATGCTGCAAAGTATAGACTTGTCTCAGAACAAAATCTCATACCTTTCTGTCACTACACAAGTGCGAGACCATTGGCGGATCCACGGAGGGGGGGGGGGGGGGGGGTCATGAGCCCTCCCCCCCTGGAAGCACCTAGGTCCACCTCTGATAATATTTTTAATCTCATCGATTTTAATTAAATAAAAATACTTTGGAAAATATCTGATCAGATCTCACAGAAACATACTCGATAGTCAGCTAGGTCAACAAGGGCCCCGGTGCTAAAAATTTATTTTGAGCCCTCAGGCCAGATGGGCGACCTTTTTTTTGCTTTGTGTTGCTGGTAAGTGC
This sequence comes from Vandiemenella viatica, assembly GCA_031002005.1. Taxonomy (NCBI): domain Eukaryota; kingdom Metazoa; phylum Arthropoda; class Insecta; order Orthoptera; family Morabidae; genus Vandiemenella; species Vandiemenella viatica. Next base: position 100,239,780 of record JARYHS010013630.1, on the reverse strand, counting down.
CCCCTGAGCAGTGAGAGGGCCCTCAGTGAGGGGCTTCCTGTGTCTCAGGGGCCCACTTAGACAACTGTAGAGCTAAAATAAAAAAATAAATAAAAAGGGTCGCCAGTTTGCCATGAAGGCTTGTGGGCCTCTGAACTGCGCTTGCCCCCCCCCTCCCCACCAGAGGTATGCTTAGGGGTCCCCTGAGTGTAGGGGCCCCGGTGCACTGCACCTCCTAGCCCCATAGTAGCTACGCCCCTGATGGTAGTCATGGTACGAGTATGTGCTGTTTATAATATTATGTTGTACCCTTTCGGTCATTGTGAATAAAATATTGATTCTGCCGCGTCACCCCATTCGTTAGCAGCCGCACTTCCGATGTTTGGTGTCGTCACAGCCATGTCGCTCCACCAGTGCAACTCCCGCGCGCTGCGGGTATTAACCAATCCAGTGTATGATATTGTCTCTGGGTCCGACCATTCTGCTCGTAGTGCTGCATGGTAGTGAGTAAATTTGTGTGGTGGGGTCAAGTTTATGTCCCGATACATGACGCCACTAACTTAGGATAAGATGACTGTATAAATGCACACGTGATTGAAGGTTTGTGGTGAGGTGGTGGTTGGTGACTAGAATGAAAACTGAACCTCCTTGACACAGCAGAAGGTAAGATGAATTTTGTTATTATCAGTTATTTAAATAGCTTTCATAAGCACTATGTCACGTTTTGATGTCATGTATTGCGATTTTAACTACTCCCAATTTGTGTAGGTTCTGATTATTTTCGTACCATTTCTATTGTTTGGAGCAATTGTTAGCTAACCAGAAGCCACGGGTGGCTCTTTTAATCAATGTTCTTTCGACGATTCTGTAGCGCTTATTTAATTTAAATGGCTTAATTTTAAAAACCCGAGAGTAGCCCGCTTGAGGTTGTATCTATGGTAGGCCTACCACTAGGGCCGACGTTAGGGGGGGTAAGCGGGTCAAAAGTACCCGGGCCCCGCCGGTTGATGGGGGGCCCGATCACCGACTATAGGGGCCCTCAGGCCATGAAGCCAAGAATACGCCCACTGTCGCCTGGCCATTTTGTAGAGCTAAAAAAAATAAATAAATAAAAAAAAAAAAAAAAAAAAAGAAGAAGAAGTAAAAAAAAGGTCGCCCATTTTACCCCGGGGCCGAAATTCCTAGCGCCGGCCCTGCCTACCAGTAATGTGCTTTAGAATCTATGAAGGAACTGATGTCTTATCAGTGTATTTATATATCGTTTATGAATAGTCCGGGAGAATAAAAATGAAGTAAAACGTGAATCGATGGTCTTGTTATTTCATCAACGACCTGATCATTCAGAAGCTAGGCATAGGAATTATGTTTTCAATTATTTAGTGATTGGTAATTATAGATCGCTATTTTAAAATTGTTTAACAGATGCTTAAAGGCTCGGTCACACGGGGCGATTTTTGTCGCTGCTACTAATCGCGGCGATCATTCACCGCGATTAATAGCAGCTATTAAGATCGGGCCACACTAGACCGCACCGCACCGTCACTTTTCTAATAGTCTCGATTGAAGTGAGTTCAAACGACACCGCGTGTCGGCCGACACTCGGCCGTGTGTTGGCCCGGATAAATTTGGTTTATATTTTGACGGTGCGGCCCGGTGTCGGTCTGCTGTCGGGCTGGTCGATATGGAGAACTGTATAGAAAGAGTTCGGAAATTTCCGGTCCTTTACGACTACATATTGTTTTAACGTTACTGATTGCTTTAGACGTGTGTCCTTTATTTTCCAGCCTCACTTCAGGTTCATCAGATATTCGTAAAATTTAGGTAGAGTCCTTGCTTGTTCGCATTAACAAATCAAATCTTTGCCAATGATGAAAGTCGATTTTAATGCCTGTAAAAATTGCATCCGAGATCCGGATTTTGAACAAGGGACCTTCCGTACTCAAATCACTCGCCGCAAGCATCTGAATCTAGAAGTACTGGAGAATATGTATTCAATCATATAAAAGTACATTTGTGTTTTGGCATGGCAAAAATAAATTATAAGTACGTTTATTTTATTATGTTTGAATAATAATTTTTGATTATAATCAGATTTGTCTCTTGACTCAGAAGGTTATGGCGTACGATTGGGAAAATGAAAGTCCTTGGTTCAAATCCCTGTCTCAGCTGTAATTTTTATGGGTCTTAAAATTGAAATTCACCTCTAGAAAAGCTTTGATTTGTTAATGCTAAAATGCTAGGACGCTCTGTGTTTCGAATTTCACGTTAATCTGTAGTTTTCCTTTTCAAATTAGATGACAATGATAGAGGTGTAGGCCTACTGCGCAGCCGATAAGTAACTCCGTGACGAATTTTTAGGGGACATGAAATTATTATTATTTTACGGAATCTTTGCGGTCTGCATTAAAATAAAAATGTATAATAATCTTATTCTTTTTTGTTAAAAATATATTAAGTGACTCGTAAAGGAACCTCAACCAAAACAAACACGTTAAATGTGAAGTGAGTGACTATATAAAGGTACACGAAAATCTTTCAATACAGTGTGACGATCATTTGTTAAAACAGCTTTGGAATACTATTTTTGTGCATAAGAGTTCAAAAAATTAGGAGATAACAGGAGTCAGACAAAAAAAAAGTATTTTAACGTACTTTATTACTTTCGTAGATTATAAAGTACAGTACTCTATAATGAAATGACTAAGCAATTTAGCTGTCAGACAAGGCTGTGTAGCGGCCACTGGGTCACGTGACCGCCACAATCGCGCGCTACTAGAGATGAGAATTGAACATGTTCAAATCATGGAGGAAAGAAATATATGGAGACGACGCAAGAGACCTTCACCACGCATTGAAGTGACGCCGGACGGAGGAGGAATGGGGGGGGGGGGGGGCTAGGCCGAACCCATACAAAACCCTCAAGGGGACTCTAGGATAAACGTAACGCCGCAATCTGGTGATGGATTCTTATGTAACTCTTTGAGAAAAATAAAAACATGACATTTTTAGATATACTGCTTAGTTTTCGATATATTCTGTCTCAAATGTGAAATGTTTTTGGTTGAAATTCAGAAGAAAAAATTGGTCAAAGTCAAATTTGATGATGGATTCTTATTTAAAAAGACGAGACAAATAAAAAATAAAGAATAAAAATTTTCGATATCTCGCCTAATTCTCGAGATAAAATGTATCTAAAGTGAGGTGTCTTCAGTTGAAATACAGAAGAAAACTTTCGCAAAAGTCAAATTTAATGATCGATTCTTATGTAACACGACAAGACAAATCGAAAATAAAGAATAACAATTTTCAATATCGTGCCTAGTTTTCGGGATATACTGTCTCCAAATTGAGGGGATCGGGTTGGGATGTGGCCTGGAACAAAAATTAATTCTGCCAAAGCCACAATGAATTACAAGGTGGACATGCAGAATGGATATTTCAGTTTTTTTACCACCACTTGTGGTTAGGATGAAATGCGGCCTAGACCAGAATAAAAATAGTTATATTTTTCCCATATCATCGTAAGCTTAGTTGGGAATATCCGGAAGTAGTTTCCATGGCGATACACGTTTTGTCACTAGTATGGTTCTCATGAAATTACTAACAATAATAGATAAATTCTTTGTCCCTCATGGAACAACAAAACCATTCTGGTACAGACTGCATTTAGACCTAACCACAATCTCCATTAAATTGCCACTACAGAATCAAACTATGTAGACACCCACACACGCGTATTTGAATCGCAAACTGTATTTGCAGTAACAACATCGTTTGCGTCATCAAGATTCCTAGATTGCATAGCATAATTTAACACATTTAATTTCATCATACAGTATAAACTACAACGTGACGAAAGAAAGCGCAATACTAAATTCACTGAATCACGATGTAAAACACACCCCGTTAAATAGCATTTTCAACACTCGTTAAAAAGTAATTCTAGTCTATTATGTGCAAAATTGCAAGGTATGCTGATTTTCTACACTACATCAACAAACATTTGAGAAAAAAGTCATCCCATTGAGAGCTATGACTAAATATTTATAGACATGATCCAAAGTTTGCAACTTCTACCGCCCACTTCAACAACGATAATTAGAATTCAACTTACTTATGTAATTATATTCCAGGTTCTTTACTGTCTGGCCTATTTGTGCAACCGCACGCAGCACAAGATGGCATTATAAAACACTTATACACATTAAAAAATGAAATAATCACTGCACCTAACACAATGTGAATATCGCATTTGTTTGGAAGCGCAATATCGCCGCTACCGCCACTGCGCATGCGCGAGAGTTTAGAGCCTGCTTCACCGATTTAACGTCACTTCTCCTCCATATATTTCCTTCCTCCATGATTCCGCCAGGAGTTGTCATCAAAGTGGCCCGCTATGGTCAAACGCAAGACTCCACTAGAAATTCTTTCCAAAGCACATTTAAAGGTTCATGCTGGTTCAGGCTGAATTACAACCTAATTTCTACTTGAAAATAATTATCCAGGCTATATTACAATGGAATTACTGCTTGAAGATAATACATTTTGCGACTGACTACAGCAGTATTCCAACGATATTACTGAATGTTGTTTTAGCGGAGTCGCGATCTCCAGAAGACGCGCATAAAACACACTAAGAGCGCTACTAGTTATTGAGCTGAATATTTATTACTCCAAACCAGGGGTGGCCAACCCAAATAATCTTGCAGGTCACTTTGGAAATGCGCCATAACTCCGCGGGCTGCATACAAAATTATATATCCCCATACTAGCAGGGCCGGCATTAGAGACGGGTAAGCGGGTCAAAAGTACCCAGGCCCGCCGGCTGATGGGGAGCCTCGATCACCGATAGTAGGGGCCCTCAGGCCATGAAGGCGTAGAATCCGCCCATTGTCGCCGGGTTGGTAGAGCTAAATAAACAAAAAGGTCGCCCATTTTACCCCGCGCCCGAAATTCCTAGTGCCGGCCCTGCATACTAGATTTAGACTCACTATAGACATTTTTTGGAGTGAATGTAATTTAATTATTCTGTGAACTCATGACTGTAAACTCATAAATAAAACAGGCAATAACTGTCATATATTCGCAAGATATTTATTTTAAATTCAAAGTTAATTGTTTCTCATAATTTCGACAGTAAATTTTTTAATATATGGATACACAAATAATGAATTTTTTCTAATACTTGGTTTTCACTGCTTTGGCTATTATAAAATAAATATATTTTGTAAAAGTGTGATGAATCTCGCGGGCCACAAAAATGTTCACTGCGGGCCGCGGGTTGGCCACCCCTGCTGTAACCCGTTGTTCAGATTTGACGATTTTACCTATGGGGACGGTATATGGACACTTTGCATTATAACTCAGCGGACAACCTGACTCCAAAAAACCTGTAAATCTAAAGAAATTACTAATTAATCTACAAAAACTTTACGGCGAACTTACAATGAGTTGTTTATCAGTAAATTCTTTGGGAATTTTTGGATTAGGGTGTATTTGGGGACGCTGCCTCTTTTCCACCTACCTGAAACTGGTACTGACCCATTGAAATTTGGATTAACTGCTTCATTATAATGTCCTCTTAACATTTTACTCTCTTTTTTTCGAAAAAGTCTCTACCAATTAAATTAAAAACGCCAAAATATGAGAATGAAGCGCAGCTACAACATACCGCTTTTTCTGCTTTACGTCTTGATGAGGTCTATAGAGGTGGGAAAACACTGGGGGGAAAGAAACGTGAAGGAATTCGGCCATGGCATTTTAAAGGAACCATCCCGGCATTCGCCTGGAATGATCTGGGGAAACGATGGAAAACCCAAATCTGGTTGGCCGCACAGGGTTTCGAACCCATGTCCTCCCGAATGCTGTTTTAGATACCGCCAGTGCTACAAAAGCAATGACAATCTCTTGAAACTGTGAGTGACCATACCCTGCCGGATGGTCTAGCTCTAGACACATCATGCTTGGTATTCAGGGACTGATTGACCTTGGAGTGCTGATCCCGTTAGGCTAGTGGTGGTGGTGAAGGAGAAATGTTTTTCGAGCCTGTGAGACAGGGTTCAGCTATGATCTGTCACAAACTGCTGGTTGTATTGAACTCAGAAATTGACCGAGTGTAGAGTTTGTTTGAGCTACTAACGAAATAAAGAACATGAGCTGTAGCTACTCTGTGGTCATTTCTCTGCCTTTTCATGCATGAACTTGTACCTGAAATGTTGATTGCAAGAAATAACAGCCTTAGTTGATACTGACGGCTAGGCTGGACGAGCTGAGCCTTGTTCGTACTGAGAACCATATGAAGGCAATTGGTTCCTTTCCACCCATTGGTGGGTCACTGCAGTTGACTGAACTGCTAAATGTTGGTTAAGTTCTCTGTTGCAATGTTGTCTTGTCATTTCAACTTCCCTCCATTGTAAAAAGTTGCACAAAATTAACAAATAGATTTTGTCATTTTTAGTTTGTGGCGACTTTTCCGAAAAAAAAGAGAATGAAAAACATGAAGAGGACATTATAATGAAGCAGTTAATCCAAATTTTAACAGGTCAGTATCAGGTATGTTGGGAAAGAGGCAGCGTCTCCATGTTTTTCATCTTTCTTTCTTAATTCTTTGCTACTTTTTACTTTTCTATTTCAAACTTTGCCACAGATAGTAGTAACCTTATTGATGCATTTACTTAAATACTATATTACCATTTTCGCATAATTATGCGTGGGTGTTTCTGCCTGCAGAGTGAGAAAAAGGTGATGCTGCGGAATGCATGTAGTGGTTCATTGAGAGAGATTCATTTTTTACAAAGAAACCCAGGTTTCAAATAAATGAACACTCGAAAAATTTACATACACTAACCACTGACACATATCATTTATGCACCGCCGATGCTTCTACAGCAACATTAATCTTAAATGAAGAAAAAAATTGTACTCCTGCTGAAGCTTATATTGTGTAGGCCTATGTTGACTTCCAATCCTGATCAGTTAAAAGTTTCCCTTTCTCAATCAAAATTTTTCTCAGTATGTAGGAAAAAAAGTAGTCAATTCAACAAGAGCTATGTTGCTTGTAAAGCATTGGTTGCCTCCCCCAAATTATATTTTCTCATACTGTGTTGTCACCAAAAAGGGAAAACAAACAAAAAAAATATGCACAGAAGTCACACCTTGGCAAGTTTCACTGGCTTGTTTTATCACATAAAGACCAGGGCCTTTATGACAAATATTGTGTTTTATTTACCATAGCGCTCAGAGGTGGAGAACAGTAAAAAAACCTCTAAAACAGCTCATCAAAGAGTCATTAAAAGCTTTTGATTATTTGCTTGTTGAAAATGGTGCGTTGTTAAATCACCAGCGAAATCAATACCATGAAATAGCTGTTGATCTACAATTTCAAGGAGACAATTTAATGAAAATTTGTGGCGCTCTGGAAAAGATTTCTACTTGGCAAGACAATGACACTGCTAATGATGCTCATTGTTTATTGTAAATATTGTGCTGTTTGTACTATATGCTTGAGTGATGTTTTAGGTAGGTACATAAATGTTTTATTTATTATTCTTAAGCTTGTACTAATGCATGAACACAAAAATTTTATAACCTATTTCATCAATAACTTTTAATGATTTCAACAAAGTCAAATTAACATTTATATCTTGTCAAGACCCAAAATATAGTTTAAATATAACTTATTTTATTTTTCATGTACAACTGAATCCTTTAGCAGAGATGTTGAAAATGAGCTCAATTGATTTAAAAAGGGCTATGGATGCTATAAATGATACAATGAGTGTCCAAATAAAAAAAAAAAAAAAAAAGAAAAAAAAATGAAAGAGGACATAGTTTTCAGACAACTTTTTGAAGAGGCAAAAGATTTGGCCAAGAAACTTGATGTAGAAATAAAATGCCTCAGAATAGTTTTGAGACAAATACATAGAGCCAATAACCAACCTGCTCAATCTGCTGAGGAGTATTTCCGTAGGGCTGTATACATCACACTTTTAGATTCTGTAATAAATGACCAACAAGGACATCTGCCTCCAGAAGTGCTTAATTTAATCCAACTAAGTGTTTTCATTCTGAAGGTCAATTATACCTGCACTAATGAAGATATATTAAGCTTATGGACTATAGAACACAATTAAATGGAGTGTGACCAGAATTCCGCAATCCTGATGGCCGCAATCCTCATTTGCCCTAAAAAGGTCATCAATAGTGCAGGTTTCAGGTAGATTCCTGCATACCAAACAGCTAATACACAACACTCCAGTATCAGTCATTAGAAACAAATATCGGCTGTGGGTAGTAAAATGGCAATGGAATCTGAATATTCTGCAGTCGATTTCTGATCTAATAGAACATTGTGATGCTGAAATGTATCCCAATGTAAAAATGTTTTTATGTATTCTTGCTACACTGCCACTTAGTATTGCGGTGGCAGAGAGATCTTTCTCTGGAGGCTCAAAACATGGCTTAGAGTGTCAATGGCAGAAGATCACCTAACTGGACTCGCACTTCTCCATGTCCACAAAAATGTGTCCATTCAAGTGGAGGAAGTCATAACACGATTTGCAAGAAGGCAAAATACAAAAATTGAGTTTGTTATTTAATTAAAATTATCTTGATGTAATAAAATAAATTACTAAATTTTGTTTATGTATATTATTGTAATTTTTAAGCCTCGACTTTGTGAACCCCCCCCCTCCCCCTCCCAACTCGAAATCTGGATCCGCCCCTATGTGAGACTTGGCATATTTTTACAAGAATTTTTTTTAAGATCTCATTTTTTTTTTTTGGTAAGATGATCACTTCTTTGAATCATGACTCAAATTTGATAATTTCATTTGTAAAACTGGTGATTAAGAATATTTCAGAATTGAAGACATAAGTATACATTACCAACAATGCCCCACTCTCAGAAAGCAATGGGAGTGTGCCGTAGCTGAGCAATGCAGATTGCCACTGTTTTTACTACCACTATAAATAAATAATGAGTAATTTCCAAACTAAGCATAGGGACAAAGTACAATTTCAAATTTTAGTTAAAGTTGCTTATCTCCATGCATCAAAGAAATTTCAGGCATATAGCATCATCCAGAGCAAAGCAATTAACCCACAAATATGTGACAGAATTTCTCATGTTTGGGATTTTAATTAAATAAATACAGGGAAGAACACCAATATTAGATTTTTCTTATAATTTAAGGATGAATCCATATATGTGTACCAAATTACTTGTTTCTAGGATTACTAAAAGTGCAATGGAATTTTAATGTCAGGGTAGATTTTTTTTTTTTAATTTTACTAACTTCCAAAGTAAGGAAAGAAATTAAGTAAAATTTAACACATTGGTTAAACTTAGTAAGCGCCGTCTACCACGAAAATCTGAGTTTTGTAAATTTATTAGGCTAGAAAGTGATTTCACATTAGGAGTAAGTAAGAGGTAGATATATGGAATTTATGAGCTTCAGACTTTTCTTATAAGATAGATGTAAAGTTTTATCTGTGTTTCTAATTTCATCTTTCTACAACTAGGGGAAGTACCTTAGAGTTTTCAAGATCATCGGTCAGTGAGTGAGTGACAAAATTGCTGAAAATTGCATATGAATAACATCTGAATGAAGAACAGTAACAAAATAGAATTTAGTGTAACTATTTACAGTTTCCTGGCAGCAGTACTGTTGAAGAACCTCTCGGGATTCTAGCCACATCAAAGTAAAGTCAATGTTTCAGATACTGGCACTGCTTCCATTATTAATCCCCACTTAACCTACTGAAGATTACCACTTGTCTACCAGCCGGGAGTGGAGAGGAGTGAACAAGGAAGGGGAGTCTAGCTGGTCACTGCTTACTTGATGATGTCATGGTTGCATCACTTTTCTTTTTTTTTGTCATCTTGCTTGCCATCAATTTGCTTGTAGTATTTACCCTGGTACTTGAAGAATATGGATTTGAGGGTGTGTTTAAATAACTCCACATGATTTTGGTCAAAATGTTCACTAAGGAGTTCAACAGTTTTTCTTAAAGGTACCCACATAACCATGACATAATGTCCAAGCTGACTATAATATTGTCTCATTGCTTTAACCACTTCCACAAAGGCAGGAGAAATCTTGACATGTTGTGCAAATCGACCAACAAATGGATTTAACAGATGTGTGAGATGTTTTCTAACCTGTATGTCGGAAACCTATCGCAACGACTATCAACCACAATGGAACATCCTCATTATGTATTTTTGGTAGATTGTATAATCTAGGTGGTCTTGGGGCTCAGACAATTAGATTCCTGGCTATTTCTTCTGCCAGTCCTGTGTATTTTATTAGAATGTTTGTCTTCCTGGCTATCCATGTCATGGGATCGTGCGGAACCAAATGATATGCTTCATCATTGAAAACTTCACAGATCTTTTGGTGTTAGTCCACATTGGTCAAGATTACAGTCAAATTTCCTTTGTCAGCTGGTACCATCATGATTTCGGTGTCTTCTTGTAAAACACGTAAGCTGGCTCATTCATCTCCAGTCATATTGGGCTTAGGGATCTGCCCCTTGTCTGGATGCGCAACATCTCCCTGCGTACTTCTTCTGCTGCATCGGTTAGAATAGTACGCACTGTCTGTTCCACTTTGCTGATGATGTTCATGATAGGTAAGGAACATGGAATGGTGCGAAGTTTAATCCTTTTTTCAGGGACGAGACAGCACCTTTGTTTATTTCTTTCCTCGACAAGTTAATCACGGTTCGTCTTCCATTAGCCGAGCATCGTGCCGATCATGTGAAAGGCTAACAGAAGATAAACAAACCGTGATTAACTAGTTGGGGAAAGAAATTGACTCATATGGGAGGTGATACATATAGGAGGGGAAAAGATGTGTACACATTCAGACCTACCACATTTACCAAAATGTTGTAAAGTGTTTTTGTGTTAATTTTGACCTTCTGTTTTCATCTGTGGTAAGTGATGGTTTATTTTCCTATCCTATCTGATTTTCATTGGTAAGTTTCATTGTCACCATTATCCCAATAAATTACCTGCAATTTTTAACTTATTTGCTTTCCCTCGTTTTGTTTTTATTTACTTCACACTTAATAATTCAATGAAAAGGTTTCAAATGAGTTGACACAGAAATGATGTAAGATTCAACAATAATCAGTGTAATAAAATACTACTATTGTTTTACTCTTGCTTTCGACAGTTTTCTTACTGAAAAAAAATCTAAACTATTGGGATGAGAACTAAAAGACTAATGGGATACATTTAGATATAAATAATTTTCTCATCGAAAAAACTGTTCGTGACTCTTACCTTGACAAAGTTGGAGTCCAGCTTTGAGACGACGTATCATATTGACATGCTTCCCTGGAAATGTTTTATACAATCAATACACTGACAAATCCTACGTTCTTTGAATTTTTCAGTGTTTATTATTATCTGTTTAACTCTCATTATTTACAATAATTGTGTGTAGTCATTGATTTTAGTGTTTTAATAGGTGGTGTTCCTGTAGACCTTGGAGCTCATTGGGTGCATGGAGAAAAGAATAATGTGTGTTATGCTATGGCTAATCAGTTAAATCTTCTTGAGAAGACTATTACTACTGTGGTGGAAGAAACTACTATGTTTGTGGATTCAAATGGAAAAATAATTGCACCCGACAAGATAGCAGCAATAACTGGGATGATTTTTAATATCTATGAAAATAGCACTGAAAAACTGAAGAATTATCATGGATCATATGGTGACTATTTTACAACAGAGTAAGTAACTATAATTTTTTAATTTGATGCCAGCTTATTTATTTATTTCGTATGGCCTAGCAATTAATTTAACCATATAAATATATATGGTAAAAATGGAAGGAAAGAACTGCTGTGATCAATATTTATATCGAAAGGACAGATAAAATACACCCAGCACTCACCAGAGTTGAAGGGAGGAGGGCAGCAGCAACACAAAACAACAAACAAACACAGAAAATAAAATATTTCGGGTTAAACCCTTTGTCAAGTTAAAAGAAGTAAGTGGCTGAGCTCGCGCAAACCTTGCGGTTGATGCAGCCACTCATAGAACTATTTTCTGTGTTTGTGTGTTGTTTTATGTTTCTGCTGCCCTCCTCCCTTCAACTTTGGTGAGTGTTAGGTGTATTTTAGCGTCCTTTCTATATAAATATATACAATATATATAATGACAAGAATGTTGGTAGCATTCACAAACTGATGTCCAGTTGCTGCAGCCATTCTATTAAGGAAGTTGTAGTACTGAAGACATCTTGAAATGGCCCATCATACTTCTCAAAAGGGCATTCCTTGATGATGTGCTCCACACTCTGGGAAGGAGCTCTGCAGTCACAGGCAGGAGAATCCTGAAGACCCTACTTATATAGCATGGCGTTGCATTTGGTGTGACCTGTTCCTAGGAGATTTAGTTTGACACACTGTTCTCTCTTCGGTGGAATCCTGGAAGTCCAGGTGTGGGATCTTTAATATCAGAGTGTTTCACATTGCCATTTTTCCTTGACATCAAAGTCGAACATGACTTGCCATACAGGTTTTCTGAATTTAAAACGAGTGTGGGGTAGGCCATTTGGGACCTCGTGGATTGGGAGATACTGTGGGTGGTCAGGATGGTGTAGCTGATCCACTCACGTGCCATTGCTTCTTGGCATCTTACCTCTGGAGATGGTATTTTGCTGATCAAATGTAACCAGGGGACTGGGGTAGATTTTAGTGTGCCAGTTACTACTCTCATTCAGATGTACGTCCATTTTTCTAATGTGAACACTACGTTGCCACAATCGAGCACAGTACTCAGCAACAGGGTAAACTATGGTGAGAGCGGTTGTTCATAGTGAGTCTGAATCAGCTCCCCATGAAGTAACAGCTAGCTTCTTCATGATGTTGTTCCACATTTTAAGTTTCTGACTAGTGTTTTCCAGTTGATTTTTGAATGTTAAGGAACAGTCTAAGGTGATGACAAGATATTTAGGATAGAAATTGTTTCACACTCTGATGGCAGAAGTTCACTTTGAGCTGCTGATATGCTGTTCTATTGCTCAAGTGGAATTCGCATACTTCTGTTTTCATCGGGTTCAGGCAAAGTCTGCACTTCATATAGAATGCATTCAAGGTTTCTAAGTCATTTGAGAGAGTGCTTTCACCTTCCTCTAATGTGGCAGTTTGGACAGCAATAGCTAAGTCATCAGCATAGCAGAATTTATTGCCGGTTGTTTCAGGCATGTCACTGGTGTACAAGTTAAAGAGCAATGGAGCTAGTACTGACTCTTGAGGTAACCTATTTTTCATTTTAAATGACTTACTTGTCTTTTGCCCAACAGTGACCTTGAAATATCGGTTTGTCAGCATGTTCTTCAGGAGTGATGCTAGTTTCCTGCAGGGTAAATATTTTTTTATTTTTAAGTAGCAGTCCATCCAGCCAAACCGTATCATATGCCACTGAAAAACTGATACAGGTTCATTATTTTGATTTTTTAATATATTTTCTGGATTAGCAGTTATGGTTGTACACATTTTTTTCATAACCTCTGTAACTTAATTAATAACATACCATTTTAGTTACGTTTGTTTATTTGGGGAAAAAAACCTCTAATGTAGTTGATTTAT
>JARYHS010013630.1:99762569-100225193 GCA_031002005.1 Vandiemenella viatica | reverse complement strand
CCCAGTGTCGACGAGGCGTAAAGAAATAAACAAAAAAATCCAAACAAAGATTTCAGTAGTCTGTAGATTGTTTAATTGACGGCGAAAAAGTTAACAACTTTCACAGATTCATTGATAATTTCATTCAGTGGATGTGGTCACTAGGCTTTTTTTGTGAATAGAGAAATGTCTCCAAACTACAAAAGGAGCGATTTTTTGAAGCAACCGTGTAAGCGTTAAAAAAAAAAAAATAAAAATAAAAAAAAAACATGTCCACACTTGTAAATCTTTCAATAAGAGGATTACACTCTAAAAGATTTTCTTGAAGCATATAATCATTTAAAATGTGGCAATTCCACCTGTGTAGGAAAGAAGGAACTTTTTCTGTTCTTTTAAGTACGGTACGTTCAATGGAACTGTTTTCCTTTAGAAAGGAATACTATTAATTCTTAGACTTAGTCAACATATTGGTCAGTATCTCACAGATTTTTATCGCATTTAGCTGTACCGCAATTTGTACTGTACAATCCTACAACGATATTCTGGCAAATCAGCAAGTTGAATATCAGCGCTGGCTGAATATCTGTTGAGAGTTTCAGTTTTAAACAAATGATTGATCCTGAGACACAAAACAATATCAAACGGTAACTCGAACCAATAAGTAATACTTGAACATTCGAAATTAAGCACTAATAATCGAAGGAATTAACATAGTCACTCGCTTTAACGTTCAATCAAGCGTAAAATGATACCGTAGTTTCAATCAGGTTGAAAATGGAGAGTGAAGGAGGGGGATAATGGTATGATTGGTGGTGGGCGAGGCGAGTTACAACCAATCATCAATCATTTAGCTCCTACGCCTGAACACAGTGTACAGGCAGTTAATTTCTTGCTTTACTAAATAGAATTTTTATTGAATCAATAATATAAGCTTTAAAATATTTTTCAAGTTGCTATAACAGCAACATCTGCGAAGAGAATTTAACGAAACACCTGTATCTAATATAAATAGCTTCTAAAAATGACGGATTGTACGCAAAAGTTCAAGTAATTTATTACTTCTCAATTGCTTAACCAAAATAAATTTATTATTAAACTAAATGTTATCCACGACTTCGTACGCGTGGACTTAAAATTTTTATTGCCAAAATTTAATATAGAAAGATTTTAGTAACGCAAGATTTGTTCCAAACAACATAATATCGGCATAATATTGCAGGAAAGCCATGACTAGATCATTCTACCGTCGAACCTGTCTCATAAAAATTCAATTTCCAACATATTTAAAAACAGAGAAACAAACGACGGTGCGGGGATGTGGGTGATGTTTAACTGAGGCCAGCTTTACTTCAGTTTGGTCTTTTCTTCTTTCTTCAGCGTGAGCAGAAGATTCTTGGGTTCTGATAACTTTAGCTGCTCGTGCTCTTCTAGACCTACACCTTAGGCCAGGTTTACGCCCGCAAGGCATGTCAGGAAAGAATATAAAATAAACTGGTGCCAGAAACATTTAAGCAGAAACAAAGTAATAGTACAATGTAGAGCAAATCGACATCAATACTAAATAATCAACAAATCATACACTGACAGACTGCGCGAGCACAGCTTGCGCAACCGACGCATCCGTCTGTCTGTCACAAAACTTCGTGACTAAAACTGTTATTCATACAGAAAAAAAATTTCCTGCGTCCTTCCTACAGATAAAAAGTATTTCCTTGTCAAATTCCATCAATATCGGTATAGCCATTTTGTCGACAAAACGGAACAAAAGACCGAGACTTACCTTCGCATGTATAATATTAGTAGAGCAGTTTACAAACAATCTGACTGCGAAAGAAACAACGGCTGAGTAATCAATTTAGCGTAAAATTTTTTACTCCTACAGCATTGTTAGACCGCGTACGAGCTGCCAGCCATTGCACCCCTAAATTAGTAGTGTCTAAACTATAACATGAAATCCGACAAACTGACCGTCCAGACGTGGCTCTTACGATCAAAAACAATTCTTAAATATCTTTGTCCAAACATTTTCAAGCAAGCACGTTAACCAGTGAGCCATCAGCCCACAATATTTAGAAGTACTACAGAGTCTTGCACATCCTAAGCGTCTAAGTATGGTCGTTTCGGTAATTTTTCGAAATTACATCACAATATGTACTATTTATACAGAAAAAGAATCCTATGTCCATCCTAATACCAAATCACATCTCCTTCTCAAATTTCATCTTGATCGAATTAGCCGTTTAGCCCAAGAAACGTAACAAACAGACAGACAGAGAAACGGAGTTACTTTCGCATTTATAATACTAGTATAGATAACGCTCATTACCTTAAAAATAGTGTAATATTGTAAATATTTCTTAACTTACTATACCTAAGGGGAGAGAATATAATAATAATATCTACATCAGACGAATAAAAATAAACTAAAAACAGATAATAATTTATATGTGGATTTAAGTGAAAAATATACTTTTCTTTATAGTTGGTTTGCAATATTAATTTCAAACGGTACAGAAAAAGGGTATCCTAAAGTCTTCGCTTGCTTTAATAGCGAGAGACATGGATAGAGAGTATAAGCATATCTTGCCGTCTTTAACCCACCAACGAAGGCCGAACACGCGACAGGCACGATGACCAATGTAGCTTTTTTTTGGTGGAATTGTAGCTACACTTCCCTTTAACAATATAAGTGCAAATAAAATCAGTGCAGGTATTTATTTGAAATTTCCTGATTAGCAATGCATCGGAATGGTGGTGGTTAGTATGACTAACACAGCGGGCATCTTCGGACTCGCCGAACGTCGCCGAGTTATTGAGATCACGTCCAGTATCCAAAGTCTCTAGACGCGCCATTACCTAATTAAAAGAATTATTGAAGTATGTTTTATATTGCTAAATAGTGTCGATTCTTACAGTATCTGCGGGTCTTCAGTTACTGGGGTGGCGTTTATAACGAGTATTTTGAGTTATTCAGAACTGGTTTTTGGAGTAATTCAGAACTAACTTCCCAATCTACATAACTATGTAGCTTTTAGTGTTATCAGCATTTGATCTCTGACAACATAACGGCCAGTTTACTGGAATCTTATTGGCCTACTACATCTTGCTGTATCAAACCAGTAACTGTATGCTTTCACTGGCATTGAAACCTTTATACTGTAAAGTAGTTTTGAGAATATCTTTCAAAACTTACACCTTATAGTGCTATGACCAAAGTGGATGACCTGCTAGATTCTAGCCTCACCTAGATTATTCTGTTTTCATTATTTAAGCGATACTGTTATAAAATTTTTAGGCTGGTGGTTATCACTAATTATTCGTTGTATTTCGCGGTTCATATTTTGTTGATCGCATCACCATCTACTGTCGAGGCATAGTACTTTAAGTATTTCTTTATATTTCCATTTTACTGGCTTCAGAATAATTTATGGCTACGTATGATATGTCATCAGAATCAATAACCTCGTAAAAACTGTTTTAGTAGCTTTTAAGCATCACAACTCTGATTTACTCATATCTTAACATGTTTCTCGTGAATACGCGAATTATTGTAAATACATTCCAAGGTTTTTCCATCATTATTTTGTGTACTGTCATTTTCGCAAGTACTGTACAAGCATCTTTTTGTCTCTTTGTAGACGAATCATTGTTCACTGGCATCCCAGTTAGTCTACATACATTATGGTTAGATCTATGGGAATAGACCTGAAATGTGTTATGGACACTTCAGTCGTTACCATCTCGAGTATCCTGCAGCAGATCAGTCGATGTGTTGTGTATGCTTTGCTGTAGCAGAGCTGGCAATTAGTGCGGGCAGGCGGCGTGCTTGGTGGCCCCGCAGAGCGAGTCCGAGACAAAGGCGACGCCCTCCCTCAGCCATTGTCAACCTCACTTTCTGTGCGCTGCACTCACGTAAGCGAAAGTTGTTTTGGAATGATTCGCGGTGCTCGCAGGAGCTTCTGGACAGCAAGTGGAAGACTTCCGTGGACGTGTTCTCGCTCTCACTTCCAACTACGGAGATCCCCAGACGGGAAGCACTGCCTCGTCACACACAATGCAGAATCCACTGACACATTTCAATATTGCTCGGAGTCTGCGCCTTATATGTTATATTTATCTATAAGGTTATATTTATTTATAGGGTTATATTTGTCTATAAGGTTGTATTTAATAACCATCGAGATGAAAGGATATGATAATAAAACATTCTCTCGATAGTATTTTATTACCATTTGTTCTAAGAACAGTGAACCATTTTCTTCAGTAGGTGTACCGATCACCAAAGAAGTACTATTCTGCTGGTGGATCATACTTTCTAGTTTGGTTGAATGTTATGTTTAAAATGCGCAGTTTGTAATGCGATTTTGTACTGGGAAAAATATTTGAAACAAATTATTCACACAAAAAGTTATAATTAAAGTCTGTATAGTTACATTTATTGGTGCATAACTTGCAGTAACACAGTGATCGGCTGCTCATATATGGGCACGTTACCATAAACAACCTCGCTTATAGTGGTTCCCAAAGTTTTTCGTACCACTCCCCTCTTTCGTCAAAAGAAAAATTCTTCTGCCTCCATTATTCATAAGGTAAATGGCTATTTCCTGTACTAACGATGTCATCTCGGAGGAACCTCACTAAACATATGATGTTATAAAAAAAAAGGTTTTAAATCAAAGTGACGACGAAGGAGGTAAAGTGTATCTGACGGTGTAGAGCTAGGGTATCGTCCATACGGTCAGCGAAGCCACCTCTCATCTCCCGTCCCCCCCTAACCGCCAGGCGGTAGAAGATGACCGGCGCGTCCTGCCTACCACGCGCCGTGGGAACGAACCTTTAACGTGTCTTCGCGCCTCCCTGGGGGAGCACGCGCCTAGGTTGGGAAGAATATTATACGTATATGTTAGGAGCATCCGTGACGTCTTTGTTAAAACCAACGATCATCTTTCCATGTTTAGTGAATGACTTCAAGCAAGAAGAGTATACTGCTATCATCTCTAAACCAGTACAATCCAAAAATAATGCTGAGAGCTTTATTCGGATTAATCGTTCGCTGAGAAGATTACATATAATAAAACCGGAGGTTTCTTCACAACGTACCGACGCACAAGAGAATCGCCTTTCGTTAATTTTTTACTCCAGGAGGAATTTAACATTTTACAATGTATCCTATTCGCCCAATAGCGCTCCTTCATTAATTCCTGTTCCAGAAACATAAAATTCCAATAAAAGCTACTTGCTGCAAGGATATATAGGTCGCGGTTCCCAAAACAGAAGTCAAAAAGTCATTTGAAATGTTCATTACTCGTTGCAAACATTATATCGCTGCAGAGAGAAGATGTATCAATAAAATTATTTGTGGTAGTTTCGCTTTACTAGAGTAAAAATTAATTTTCTTTGTAAACAAACACCAAAGTTTTCAGTTTCGAAAATACCTTAACTACAGTGTATTAAAAAGGTAGGTCTAGGTGACTTGATCCACTAAGGATAGTTTGTGAAAAATAAAATAGTATTAGTATCGTGCTTTTAGTGAACTCAATACACTCACCCACGACGCAACAGTTGGGGGAAAGCCAACAGGACAATCGGCTGTATAAATTCGCCTAAGGCACTCTTGACTTCAATACACTCAGTCAACCACCAGAATTAATCAGCTCATCACGTTTGAGTTAAATTTAGAAGTGCCTAGCATTCGATATCTGCTATCGGCGTACAGTTAAAGAACGTCAAGACTAATAAGTAGTTTCAGGCCGTTAACTTCACTGACACCACGAAGATAAGTGGTAGGTGATACATACAGCCAAATGTATTCCATATCAGATGTCAAAGATATGATGAAATGCACCAGTACACAGTATTTCACATCTCAAGTTGGTAACAGCAAAAAAGTCTTCTGAGCATAGTTTCTCAAGAAATACAACACGACTTCCCGTATAAGAAGGGCCTCTGGCACTGTCCATTTCCATTTAACTTAATTACAATGGAGGGCACATTCCGGTGGTAATTTCCGTACACACCCATCTCCTCCCCCCCCTTTTCCTGCATCTCCTACATTTGCCCTCTACAAATTTCGACTTTAAATTCTTTTTAACGTTTTTGGTAAATTATTCATCATTTAACATGGTAACTTATTAAAATCCCTGATACTCTTACCTAAAAAAGAGAATCTTCCTACACACTTGTGCCTGAAATCGAGTGCCAGATTCTGGTCATGGTCATCTTTTCCCTTCTATGCATTACTTTTAATTCTTACACCAATATCTTTCCAAGCCTCATCACCAATATACGCCTTGTACACTCCCATGACCCTCTTCACCCTCCTCCTGTCTTCCAACGAATCCCATTCGAGCTCTTTTATCATATCTGTTACTGATGCGTTAAGCACTGAGTGAATAGTGATGTGAAAGATATTTCCAAAATGTGGCAAAGTGTAATGTTACTGAAAATGTTTTAATTTCCTATTTTAACTATACTTCAATTAATCTTAAAGTCAGAAAAAGTGATTCACTACCAGAAGGGCAGTGCTACTATGGTTTGGCCAAAAGAAATGTGCGTGGTGATTGATAAATCCAGTTCAGCCATAAAAATGTTTTTCTTGTCACTAATGACTGACATGTCTTGAACTAACAATGAAACTATCTAAATCATGCTGTGGCTCTGAAGAAGGCCACAGCATGATGGCAGAAACGTCAGGTTTTAATAAATCGACGCAGCTCCACCCGGAGAACCAAGATGAAAAAAGAATAGACGGAAAAACAGAAATCACGTAGACTACCTAGTCTGTAGTCTAGGGACCCGCGCCTCTAGCAAAAACAATTTTTTTTTTAAAGTAAGCCATTTACGAAACAGTTTTAGCACATAAAGTAGTGAAATGCTCGTAAAACCAAAAACAAGGTTCGCGCAAGCGCAGTTCAATCCTTTGAAGTTTGTATGAAATAACATTTCAGTGCACCTATACCAAAAGGAAACTGTGGCTAAACGATGAGGACTTATAACCCTTATAACGTAAGGTTGAAATATACTGTGGTCGGGGCGTATGAATGTAGATTCAAGTCACTATCTTTGTTTTTTTATTGTTGTTTTTTTACTGTTTTTTTGTTATTTTTTGTTGTATTTTGTTGTTTCTTCTTTTTTTGGGTTTAGCCTCATCGACGTCCAGGTCATTAGAGGCGGGAAAGGACTGGTGACAAGGAACGGGTTTGAATTCGGCCATGACCCTTTGAAGGAAGCATCCCGGCATTCGCCTGGAGTGATTTGGAGAAACCATTGAAATCCCAAATCTGAATGCCCGAAGGGGGATGTAAACCAGTGTCCTCCAGAATGCGAGGCCAAAACGTTACCGCTCACCCACCACGCTCGGTGAAGTCACTGTCGTACACTTGCAACTAAATTTCCTAGCCTTCATGTCCGGGAGATTAGGGAAGATAAGTTCATTTCATATAGGATGTAAACAGCGAGTAGCGGTAGGAGGTCCGAGTTTTAATGCTTTGTTTGAACGTAAGTATTTATAAAAAATTACATTCGTTTATAATTGAACTAGATGTATTTAGAATTCAATATCAGTTCTATTTATTTTTATTTAATTTGTTGATTTAAGTCACTTTTTATTTCTTTTAAAACTTTATTTCAGCATTCAGGAATTTCGATCGCTTGGTGTGGCGTGGTAAGGCTCTTGATTAGTGGAGCGCTGTCTAAAAAACAATTTAGTCGCTGTCTTCCTATTGACATACGTATATGATGAATCAATACTGTATTTTTAAACTTTCTCTATTGCGTGCTTTGGTGATCTTAACCATTTTTTATCGATTTTTTATCTTTATAGTAGGCCTATTCTTTAATCTTACATAGATATACTTGTGTGTCCCTATATTTCTCCCTGCAGGCATCACTACCTCGCGCAACCACTGGTGTTTGGTCTCCCATCGTGCACTATGGTAGTTGCATGTCGGTAGCTATGTGGACGTGGGAGTGGTCAACCTGGGGCACTTTCATATTTCAACCAAAGAAGTGTTTGCCTATATATTTCATTTTTCAGACAAAACTACCTAGTACAGACCACTGCTGTTTACATATGGTTGTAGCACGAATTCACCCATCGTGCACAACGTTGGTCGAATGTCGTTAGCAGTTGGGTGTGGGAGATATGGTGGTTGAGCGTGGTCGATCAGGGCCATTTTCGTATTTTGACGAAAAACATGTATATTCATATATTTCACTTTGCTGCCACAACTACATAGGGCAGACCTATGGTGTTTGTATGTGGTGGTGGTCTAAAGTCTCCCATCGTGCACTATGGAGGTTAGATGTCGGTATCTGTTTGGGTGTGGGAGGTATGGTGGTTGAAATATGTCGACGTAGGGCATTTTCCTATTTCTACGAAAGACCTTTGTGTCCCTATATTTCCCCTTGCAGCCACAACTTCCAACCGCATACCACTGACGTTTGTGTGTGGCAGTAGTCTTCCATCGTGCACTATGGTGATTGCGTATTGGTTGCTGTGGAGTTATGGTAGGTATGGTGGTTGAAAGTGGTCGACCTGATTTAAAAATATACATGCGTGTCCATATGTTACACTCTGCAGCCTAATCTACCAAGCGCAGTCCACTGGTGTGTGTGTGTGATAGAAGCCTCGAGTCTCCCATCGTGCCCTATGGAGGTTAGATATCGGTATCTGTGGATCTGTGGAAGATAGGCGTTTTAAGCTGGTTGACCTATGGCATTTTCCTATTTCGACCAAAGACATGTGTGTTCCTATATTTACCTTTGCAGCCATAAATAACATACAAATATCACTTGTGTGTGGTATTAGCTTCGATTCTCCCGCTGTGCACCATTGTGGTTGCATGTCGGTAGCTATCAATAAATTTTTTTTACAAACACGAACGAAGTCGTTGGCACCAGCTAGTATTGTTATTAAAACTTTTGAGTTTGTAATTTAGCGGGTTTTTGTTGAGAGGGTATTTGGCTGTAACAACACTGCTACAATAAGTAGCATCTTATCTATGGACCATCAGTCGAAAAATTGAACGTTGCAGCATTACTTGCTAACCTCGTTCACTTCAGTCTTGGAAACGATATAGAAAGCACGTTTCAGACTTCCGATTCTTCAGCAAGTTATTCTGATATATTTTTACTATTATTGCACTATCCAATATTTATTAATTTAATAATAATTAATCGATATTGCTTTATATATATATATTAGGAATTAAGGACCCGCATCACAGATATAGCCTAGGGGCCTACAGATCCTAAATGCTGCCCTGATGTTGGAAGTCAGAGAAGTGGGACTTGCTGAAACAGACTTTTCTGCCAACTGCTGAAGAAGTATTTAGAGAATGCAAATATACAGGGTAATTCAAAAAAACGTGGACAAAATGGCATGGTAGATCTGTCATAGAATTAGGATCAAAAATCGCATAGGAACAGAGGGTCGCAAACGCCTGTAGAGGGCGCTAGAGCCACAAGATGGCGTTGCGATACAAACACCAGACCTGTCTCTCTTGGATTTTTTCTTGTGGGGATTTTTAAAAGGAATTGTGTATGAAACACCTGTTAAAAAGCCGGAAGACTTGGTAGGAAGAATCGTTGCGGCAGCCGGATGCGTTCGAGATACACCTGATATCTTTGAGAAGGTGAGCCGTTCCACGCCGAGCTTCTCTCGATGCATCTGGCAAAAACTTTGAGCATTTACTGTATACTCAACATTTGGCTTGCATTAGTCGCATGTGTAAGTAATTATCAATAAAATGATCTGTAATGGTTTTGTTACTTCTCTTTGTGTCAGTATTATTTTAGACGCCCCGTAGCGGCTCCGGATCGCAGTTGCGACCCTCTGTTCCTATGCGATTTTTGACTCTTATTGTATGACTGATCTACCATGTCACTTTGTCCAAGTTAGTTTGAATCACCCTGTATATACGTAAAATAACTGCCTTTAAGAAGAAACCATCCAAGTCGAAGACGAAAGGAAACTTTCGAAGGCGAAAGATCTCATATTTAGAAAAATAAAGAGGCTACCCAGATATCTTAAACCAAGAGCTTTGATTCTAGAGAATGATAATGGAATGACGCTACAGTTATGGATCGATGGAGAAGATGTTGCACCGAGAAATATTTCGATGTAAAGGAGAAACTCAGTCGTGAAAAAGTACCGGACGAGAAGCAGCAGACAATTTTGAACGAAATCAGAAAATCACTTGTCAAATGGAGAAGCAACAAAACATTTGTACTAGGCTTGGTTACAGCAGAGATGCTCAAAGTCTCTAAAGATATGGGTGTCGAAGAAAATCGTAAAATACGCGACACCACAAGAAAAGAGACATATGGATTAAACACTGGACCGTATCAGCGACTATGTCATACCATAAATAAAGGCAGAACACTGCTGTAAGAATTACAGGATTATTTCGGCAATATCACATGCCAGTATAATTTTTCTAAACACATTCCATAACCATCGAAAATACTATCTTCACAGGAAAATACTACCAGATCAAACGGACATCGTAATAAACAAGGATAGTAGTTGCTCAATATAAGAAATATAATTCAGAAAGCTAGAAAATTCGACGTACCCCTTCGACAAAAATTGGGAGTGTTTGTTTACTGGGAAGAAGAAAAAAGTTGATGAATAACTTCGTTTATCTTGGCTCTATGGCATGTACGTACGGATGGCAACTACACAGAATAAACACGACGAAAAATAATGCTTGGAAGAGATGCCGTGCCAAAGCTCATTGTCATATGGAAGCATCGTTCCATAACGACGAATACCAAAATCAGATTTATTAAGGTTTTATGATATTTTCAGCGTTTGTATAAACAATTCTGAGTCTTCTTATGTGAGTGCCACACCCGTATCGAAACGTAGGTGGTTACGATGAGGTATGTTTACTCCTCCATGGTAAGTTCCCAGGGGAGATGAACTGGAGTGGATGGAGGATGGAAGAAGAGAGAGGGTGAAACCTGGTACGTGCCCATGCGGCCTACTCTTCCGAAAGAAACCAAATAGAGCTTCAAGCTTATCGTCCCCATCCGACGGATGAATTACCATCACCAGTGTCGTATACTTTCACTCCAAACCCAATGCGCAGAAGTTTGTGATGTAACCCAGGACTTTGGTGCACAATCTGGTGATAGGAATTGTGCGTCAGCACCTCTCCTACCCTGCCGGCCAAGTCCTGATGAAAATTTCCTCCACCACCAGTGGTCAGGGGGCTCAGTGGTTAAGGCGTCTGACTGGACATCGAAGGCCCCCGGTTCGATTCCTGGTCTCTGTTTGGATTTTCAAAGGCCCTACCTTCATCTCTGGCACAATTTCCTGTGCAACGCGAAGTACGGCAAAACGCTTCCGAGATTAGGATTCCACTTTAAGCGATAGGTCATCAATACCCGGAAGATTAGCGACAAGAGGCGCAATTGCGTGCGAATCTAAAACTTCTGAATATCCCGGCAATCAATGCCATTCGACGATTTGATTTTGATTTCCTCCACCACCTGAATTCGATCCAGCCAGCCCCGTATCAGCGCCGGACACCATCACGGTGCCGGAACTAACTGAGCCATCGACGGCGTGCATTAATTCAGAGATCTGAATAACAACAGATGTAAGCATATAGAGGAATACTGAGGATATCATGGATGGAGAAAAAACATTCAACATAATTATTCTAAAAGAACTGACAGTGAAAGAGAGGCTGTCTTCCATGGGCGTCCAGCATTTTCTAAAATTCTTTGGGTATATTGTTCGGTGACACATAAATCATTATCTAAGGAAAATTAGAAGGTCTGTGACCACTTGGAAGATGTCAAATGCAATGGCAAGATCACTTTGAACAGAAAACAAATCGATTCAATTATCTCGGGAGGCAGAAGATTGAAACAGATTGAGACAGACAGTGCAGCGTATTACTTGATAGGTCACAAACTTTCAAACCTGAAAGACGGGTGACAGACGAGTCTTCTTCTCAGGAGAAAAAGTGGGTAATAGCGTAAAATGAGCCTTCCTCCAGCAATGTGGGGAGTTAGCAGGAAAGATAACACAATGCTGCTGGTAATAGTGATGACGATCGTTAGAAATTATACAGGAAGCACGTTTCATGTCAAACCGGGAAGGAATTCGACGTCCGTCGAGATGAGTCCTCATTGTGGTTCTACGTGGGTTGTCAGCCACGACACTTTCTGTGCGGGCAGCAGTCCGTGACTGCCGTCTATAAAGGGCTCCGCCGGCGTGCCGCAGGCAGTATAGCACCAGGCGCGACATGGCGCAGGTAAGCTACCGACAAATATGTCTTACATAAACAAAATCTTATTACAGATTCACACTTTTCTTTTGAAGTTTTGTTAATATTGTCTAAAACAGTTTTTCTGTTTGTTTGGCCAATTTGTATTTTAGCAAACAAAACACTATTTCTACATTGGTGTAAATTAAGCGAAATTTAACTATAGCATCAAAGACTCAAGTGTTCCTATACGCAGTTTTTCATACTTTTTTAATTCAACAAGCTCTTTGATTATTATACATATGTTTCATAGGTGAAATTTTAACCGAAGTACGGGCATCGAATTTCTGTGAGTTTGTGTAAATCGGAAGAAGCCCATCTCCTCCCAATGTACTTAATTTTTAATTTTTTGTGGTCTTATAATTTTGTGTTTGAAACATTGCTCACATTAAAATATTCCGGATGAATTACTTTAACAATTCTAGATGTCACTAATCAACATCACTATTAACAGAAATGTAACTTTCTAGTTATTCGTCGTCAAACAGATGTGAGAAATAGGATGGATTAGTTGGTAAAGCATTCTCGTGTGATTTTGCGACTTGGTGATAAAGTTTTGATTTTCTAAGCTGGATCTGCGGTTTAACGTGGAATCCGAACTACGGAGCATCCTGAAGGACTCCTATGAAGGATCCAACGTCCAGGAATAGGTGAGCAACTTAACCACTGAATTATCAGCTAGGAATAGTAGGTAAACGCGGATACTTAAAATAATATCTTGCGGCATATGATCCTACATTTTAATACTCTGACAATTCTATTCAGAAGAAACCAGCGATAAAAGCCGGATGGATAACACATATGCGTGCAATGTAACCCGTGTAAACATGTATAACGAAATTCTATTCGATATAATATAAAGACTTTAGGTATCTTCTTTATTCGGAAATAAATTTTTCTGATCTCAAAATACATCATCATTCGTTTCAATTCGTTTGTTAGAAACTTTTTTTAAAATTCCTGTCCAACTTCTTTAGTAGTTTATTCTGTCAGTAATACGTGAAATGTTCATGATACTTCATTAAATAACTTGTTATTTTAATAGTTGAAGACCGCGTGGTTTACTGCTTCGTTTGCTCTGGCGTACATCTGCCTGAGCCAAGCGACTCCTGCTGTTTACACCCAGAGGTAAGATGGAAGATTTCTGATGCATATAAGAGCTTTTTGAATCCGATGTTGTTGAACTTTATATTTTTTTTCCCCCTGTAAGGGACTCTTTCTACATAAGCTTCACTTTAAAAATACCGAATCTAAATTTATTAATAATTTTGTTAATGATAATGTACTCGTATATATCTGGTTCGTGACATAAAGTAATATAATAAACTGCAATACATCTCTCTTGTATTCTATTAAGTAGAGATGTTTCTGCGAAAAAAAGTTTACGAGCGTTATGGCCGTTACTATTGGTAAAATTATCCACCATATAAAATTATTTACGAGAAACGTTTCATACTACCCGAATGTTACAAGCAATCTTTTTTAACTATTTGGATAAGCAATAAACTGAAAAATTATAGAACAACAAAATTTTAGAGTTAACTGCAGAAAGATATAGGTAGAGGAGTGTTCATATCAATTAACAAAGACTATTACAGTTCACTGGTAACACGTCTTAGATTTCTGAGCTGATATGAATAATAATAATAATGGTCTTGGCTGCTTACCGTAGTCGAAGAATGAATTACCAAGACGAGATCGGTGTGGAATGATTAAATTCATATCTAGAGTTCAAGAGTGATTGTAGGATGGTCATTAATGAAGGCATACACTTGAAAGAACACAAAATATCGGAGATTACATAAGTGAAGGAAGAAATGGTAGACTAAAGCACGTGAGGATCAATCATGTTGGTTATCTTTAAAAAATAAAAAAGACAGGTGATAATTTTGCAGGGTCCCAGGTTGCAGAAGGATCAACTGATCACGAAGCAGTTCTGATAGTTATTATAGCGTAGAGTAAACTAATGGCCAAAATTCAAAATGGCTGTACATACAGTAATAAAAAGTCGTAGATTTCAGAACTGTAGATATAGTCCAGGAAAAGGATCAGTATGTAGAATGCGATAACCAAAACTATGGATGGAGAGGGAATGGGAACAACTAAAAGTCAATGGGGGAAGAAATGTTTAATTCAAAATGAAAAATAAACAAAATCCCAGAATCTGCGTAATATAATAAGAAGGGACGAAGAGGTCGTTAAGGAGAGAATAAAGTAGATTTAGAAAAAAATCAAGCGAGAAGGCACACTTGAAATAAATAATGATCTAATTAATATCATCAGAGAGGGAAGCTAAAGATTTATATATTGAGAATATTACAGCTGTAGGGGAACCAATGAGTGATGCACCAAGAAAATTCTATCGATTTGTTAGAAAACTGATCGGAAGAGATTATACTGATAAGAAAAAATGAGGAGATATTAAGTTACTGATTTAATGAGATCATCAGGGGCTATCATTTAGCAATTAGGGGATAAAAATCGGAGCAGGAGCAGAAATGAGCAGACTAGGAAATTATAAATAAATCCTGAGGCAACTAAGCACGCTGGAAAGTGTAAAGGTGCTGGTGCAGATATTACAACTGATGTTTTAAAGATAAGGATACACGCCTTTGTGACGTACCATGAAATATTATTTGGATTAAGTTTGAAGTTCTGTTGGCATAGTAGCCGTAGTAGTGCCGCTTCTAAAAAGAGAGTTTTCTAATAGGGTAAATAATTACTAAGATAAAACCATTACAGAGAATGAAAAAGAGGCTTGATGGGCGAAGGAATTCGTTCAACTGAGGAAGCAGAGAGTTATGTCGGAAATTAATATCAAAAGAGGTGGAAGTGTAAGCAGGGATCCCACTGGGTAGTGTATTGGGACTGCTGGTATACATTATATGATTGCGTTGGTGGTTTACAGTCAGAACTTAGGTTGACTGCTATTGAATGTTTTAAACTTCACAACAGCATTCGGTACATTTGATACATTCAGTTGGAGAATATTTTTCTGGTACGGAGAGTGGCAAATCATAATCAACACGTGTTTTAGGATACTAATCTCTTTCATCTTCACATCTCTCGCTTATCTTCTAATTGATTATCTTCTATCTCTTTGATTATTTTCTAATTTACAGACCAACTCGTTTCATACATAGTGTTTTCACTGCAATTCCGTAATACATGCGGTTTCGCGTGATTCGTGTTCATTTATTAACAACTGGTATATATGTGTAACATAAAGTAGTGCTTCTAGTTACAATAATAAAAGTCATTGTTTTATAAAACAACTATTCAGTGGAGTGAAATGAGTTTTCTTATGGACCGATTATAATCAACAGACAGAAAGATGTTCCGGCGTC
Organism: Vandiemenella viatica; assembly: GCA_031002005.1. NCBI lineage: Eukaryota > Metazoa > Arthropoda > Insecta > Orthoptera > Morabidae > Vandiemenella > Vandiemenella viatica. The sequence continues at coordinate 100,209,583 of JARYHS010013630.1, read as the reverse complement.
TAAAACGTCCAGCCCCAACGACCAGCTGGCAATGGAGAGCAACGTAAACAGCGTCACCACTGGTCCTGAGGCCAGGTTCGGCTACCCCGTCACCGGCCTGGGAGCGGTGAGTGACTAGCGCAAATATAATCACTCACTTTACTGTCTGACATTAGATTTAAAATCAGTACTTAATAGATCCAGAACAGCGGATTCATAGCATTAACTAGTTTTGTCATTCCTTCAACAATAGCCTACGATCAATTATATTCTTAAGTTTTTTCCCAAGGTGAATCTTTGTCTAACCCAGCAATTTTCCACTGCACTGAATCTTTGCCATGTAGTTTGTTATGCAAAAAATGGCGTTAAAAAGCACTGTGAACGCAGTGATTAACAATACTTGACTGTAACTGCATGATGATAATTTGAATCAATTTATATACCGTATAGTAGAGGAAAGGAGACAATTATGGAATAGGGGTACAAATATGGAATAGGTCGGTTTCCCCTCTCCTATGTGCAGCACCCTAGCGGAAACTAGGTGGAATGTTTCGTTTTGATCCGCCATTACGTCAGTCTAGTCTGTGCGTCAATAGGCTTAACACCGCTTTCAGGACGAGTTATTTTTCATTTTTTGGACTGAGAAAACTTTGGTAAGTCATACTTGCCTAATTTTTTTTATATTTAACCTATATTTCTTGGTTTTTGTTAATAATGTGGGCTAATAGAGCACACTTTGTAGATTATTTTAGCATAAATGTGCTTCACGTTTTGTTTGATGGAACCATTGTTATAACCTTCCAAAGTGAATGTACAGAGGGCGACCATTATGGAATACTAGAGGGGCGATAATTATGGAATACTATTCCATATTTGTATACCATTTTCTATAATGTAATTTTTATTTTTAGGGATGGAGAGAGAAAAGTGCAAGAAAAAGAAAAGACAGACGTGGGACGAGGAGAAAATGAAGAAGGCGGTAGAGTATGTGAAAGACAAAAATTGGGGATATTTAAGGGCGTCTAAACATTTTGATGTTCCACGAACTACCTTATTCAGAATGTGCCAAAAAAAAAAGACTACATACAAACCTCGTTTAGGACGGAAAACAATATTACCAGATTATCTAGAAAAGGCTTTAGTAGAATATTGTTTAACAATGGAAAACAAATTATTTGGCCTCACTAGATCAGATTTACGAAACATGGCTTATCAGCTAGCAAAAAGAACAATATCCCAAATCCATTTGAAACCCTGGGAACCGCAGGAAAAGGGTGGTTGAAACTCTTTTTAAGACGACATAAGAATGTCATTTCTTTTAGAAAACCGACCGGAATTTCAGTGTCAAGAGCGAAAGGCTTTACTAAAAATAACGTGAAAATATTTTTTAACCTTCTCGAGGAGCAAATGGAACTGAAACATTTTTCACCAGAAATGATCTATAATGTGGACGAGACAGGTTTATATGTTGTATAAACCAAAACACCTCAGGTGATTGCTTCAAGAGGGAAACGCCAAGTAGGAACATTGACGTCAGCTGAACGAGGATCCCTTATCACAGCTGTTTTATGTTTTAGTGCAGGTGGAACTTACATCCCTCCTTTAATTATTTTTCCTAGGAAAAACTTTAGCCCACTCTTGGCTAAAGGAGCTCCACCTGGAACTATTTTTGCTTGCCATCCTTCGGGATGGATCCAAACCCATTTATTTACATTGTGGTTTAAACATTTTCTTGAGAGAGCGAAACCTTCAGAAGAGAATCCCGCTTTATTAATTTTTGATGGGCACCATACGCATACAAAAAATATTGAGGTGATCGACTTAGCCCGTCAGAACAACGTGACAATACTTTCCCTACCTCCACATTCCACCCACAAAATACAGCCCCTAGACAAAACACTGATGGGTGCTCTAAAAAGCCAATACAGCAAAGAAATACGGCTCTGGCTTAGGACTAATGCTAGAGCCTTATCACATTTCGACCTTTGCGAAGTTTTCGGTAAGGCTTACCTAAAGTTCAAACTGGAGCGAATGCTGTAAACGGCTTTAAAACAACTGGAATATATCCTTTAAACGTGAATATTTTTGAAGGTTACGAATTTGCAGCAGATTCAGACGAGGAGATATAAACCTCCATGGAATGTGTTACCCCTTCGAAATCAAGTGAAGAACGTCTGGAGAAACAATCTTGCTCAACTGCTAACCCTCTGGAATTGAACGATTCCACATTCCAAGCTGTACCTTCTGAACAGTCTTCAACGTCAGCTGCATTAATTGTGAGTCCTCAAGACTTATCCCCCATACCAATACTTAAAACAAAAAAATCTAACAGAGGAAGAAAAAAAGAAAAGTCAACAGTGGTCACATCTTCACCATATAAGCTTCAATTAGAAACGAAGAAATTAACAACCAATAAAGACAAGTTTGAAAATCAAAAAACAAGAAACAAGAAAAATAAAACATTTACCAAGAAAAAAATAATTATGAAGAAACTTTGTAGAGAAGACTCTGACAAAGAAGCTGAGAGTGATTTCAGTGTTCAAGATGAATCGGACACAATAAGCATCCCCGAATCAAGTACTCCTAACTCAGATACAGCGTATTGTATTTTTTGTGAGGGAAACTTTCTGGAAGACACCAGGGGAGAAGAGTGGGTACAATGCTTGTTATGCAATGAATTGGCTCACACCGAATGTGCTGGGTATTCCAGTGGAAGCTATGTCTGCGACTTTTGTATGGATTAGACTGATGGAAGACCAATCATCTGAACTATTCTAATTGATAATATAACTTGTTATATTATAATGAATTGTCTTCTTGTTTTTTTTTTTAGTTTTTGACAGTTTCCATTACTTTTTTTTTAGTATTCCATATTTGTCACCCTTTTGAGAATTTATGACTTATCCCCTTTTTTATTTATTTAAATTTGGAATTTGTTTCTCTTTAATTTAGATAGAAAATGTTTTATATTTTGTTAGAAAACAGTAATTGGAATAATTTAGAAATAAAACATTTTCTACAAAAGCACTACTTGTTATATTTTTTTTGCAAAATGAAAATGGTATTCCATATTTGTCTCCTTTCCTCTAAGTAGACTAGAGCATGTGTGGTCTCTATATCATACAGCGGCATGTCTTCGGTTGCTGGAAATTGTATTTTAGGTTAATTAGTCTATGATAACTATATACGCACTTTAACCGAAAAAATTCAGTATGGTGTTAAGCCGCCACACCTCTAGACGTCCTGGCATGGCTGCATAGGATGCTGGGCGATTTGTAGGGGTGTTCTCAAATCATCGAGAATGGTTGCAGGAGGATCTGAACTAACAAACAGACCACCAACCATACCCCAGAGACCTTCGATGCGCGACATTTCACGCAAACGTCCAGGCAAGGGAAATAGTGGTACCCATCAATCTTCAAAGAAGGCTTGCACATTTCTCACCAAATGTGGTCGGGCATTGTCTTATGCCATATGGCCATGTGGAGCCGCCTGCAGTGCTTCGGGTTCTCATACCTCCCTGAGTTATCAGTTCCTTTTCACATTTCCCTCAATACGTAGGAGGCAAGATCGCGTGTTATAGCCAATGGCGCCCCAACCCATCACACTTGGCGTTTGTTCGCTGTGGTGCTCAGCAATGCAGTCTGTGCGATTTACCACGATAGCGTCTAACACACAAGCAGCCATCACTGTAGGACAAGTTGAAGCGTTCGTCCGAAAACACTACACTTTGCTACTCAGCACGTCTAAGTCGTTTGTGGTTTTTGGTCAATGGAAGCTGACTCAATGGGATATGTGCCACCAGACAAGTTCTCAGTAGATGGCGTTGAACCGTTAACGCCGACGTGTCTACTCCCGTTGAAGTGCAACGTCAAGCCAACACTGTGCGAGATGTGCACAAGATGGCGGTCATCCCGCGCTTTGGTCACATTGTGTGCTCCAGTAGCCGCTTATCGCTGTGTTCAAGCCTCTTCTGTCCACTGCTTCTACACACGTATCACGCTTGTAGCAGCGAGTCTTATACTAGCCGCAATGACATAGTACGACAAATCTGTTTGCCGGAGACCAATCATTCTGCCGTGGCGTAATATTGATCTGTCAGGCGCTGCTGGGCCTATGAACACACCATCTCTCTACATACTTAAGCACTCACTATGGTTCCACTATTCTACACATCCTGAGTGATTCAAACTATTTCCTCTAGGCGTTACAATTTTCGCAGACTGTAGTGTAGTCGAAATGCCTTTTATATAAAGGACATACTATGTGGTTTGGGTGCGTGGCAGGTGGGTGGTACGAGCCTGGTGCCGGGTCTGGGCGGCTCTCTGAAGCTGGACCTGGGGGGACTGCTGCTGGGGGCCGCACTCGGCTTCGGCGTGGTGCTGCTGCTGCCCAAGCTGCTGCACGTGCTCGAGGTGACGCCCTCCCACCACGACCACTACGACTCGGGCTACCGCAGGAGTGAGTATGATACTCGTTACTCCCCTATAATAATTCCTCCTTTCTTAATTCTATCGTGGCGTTATATCACAAAATTAGTTCTACTAAATAATTTATTTACTTGATTTTAGTGATGCTTCTTCTTTTCGACTACATAACCAGTTTATAGTTTCAGGTCGAACATTTTCTTTGGCTTAGACGTTTTTACATGATACCGTACGTTAAAGCCGTTTCCTCCACGAAAAAGATTAGCTCTAGTATTCTGATCCTCGGAATCATTGATTTGCGTTCTGTGGCACTAAAAAACAATGTTTGACAACCTAAGAGAACGAAATGTTACATAATAGGAATGCTGGCGTAAAAATGTAACACGTCTCCAAAGTTTACCTACGAAATCATACAGGAATGTTTTGAACTTACTACTGAAACACTAAAAAGTAGTAAAGGTTGTATTATCAGGCGCCTTTGATAATTGATATTTGTGCAGTGTTTAAAAGACTGATCATTGTGTACCGCTGCTTAAAGTGCCGTTCCCATTTTTATTTTTTTCGTTTGCCATTTCAGATCGGGAAATCTCAGAAGCCCCGCCGCCATGTGACTAATTTCTGCGATGGCGCATTCATCCTCTACTATAGTCACTGGACTGACATACGTTTGTCGCCTTATGTCTGTGAACCGAATAGGCTGCGTTATGTGTTAAGTGAAATGAAGAGGAATCTGGGAACCATCCCAGTAGTCTTCTAGATGATTACCGTAAACCGCAATCAAGGCCGCCGGTGTGCCAAACTCTAGTTTTTAAATGAAGAAAACTGACAGAAACACAGTATAATAAGCATTTATTAGTTCCGCTCTTGACGACCAAATTATAGTAACCTGTAATAACGCCACGTTGCACGACCGAAGTGCAATATATATTTATCATTTACCACCACTTGGATTGACCAAACTGTAATACGTATAATTTCACGTTATTTGTGCAAAATACTTTGACTTCTTGATTTACCTTGGTAAATAACTTTTATTTAGTTATTGATTTTTAATGAATCACTGATTTACCACTATATTTATCATCATAATAAAAGGGCTTTCATAAACGAAATCCACAGCAATTTATGTTAATTAACTGGAAATCTCATTTCTTATTTATTGAGATGACATGTAACACGTTAGTGAATACAAAATCGATAAGCAAATTTTACATATTACAAGAAACATGTTACTCTTCTTTAGACTAGCAATACAACACCATGAATAAATTTAAATAATAACAAAAAACACGAATGCATTAAATTTGTAAGCTCTCGAAATTTACCATAAATGCCACGTCAAATGTCATATGCATGAAACACATTTTACTGAACACCAAGCTAGTGAAATAAATATCATGAATTTAACATCAAATGGTGTGAAACACGAATCATGCAAATTACCAATAACAATTACGAGTGATTTGGCTATACAATTTGATCATGAAACTGAAGTTACTTCGCGTGCTTTCTAGTTGATATTTTCGCAGACAGTTCACACATTTTGCAAACTAGAGATACTTCCTTTCTCGCCGATGCAAAACATCCACTAGCGATTGAGCCCTCATCAGGGTACGAAATCAAAAGTGAACCCCTCCTGGCACAACCCCTCACGCAGGTATGTGTCCAGTGCCAGATCCAGGGAGTAGGGGTGCAAACGGGGGCGGCTTCAGGGATGAGAAAAATTCAGTTTTGTGCCCCAGCTCAGAAAAATTTTATACCAGTCACTGAAGCAGCCTGTTATTCTGCTCTCGCAAAACCACATCTGACACTGCGCCGCACTGAATCTCTACAATAACGTCTTCCACACAACCTTAAGTACCGAAAGTAATCTGAAATCAGGACACCCAATAATTTTGACTCGCCGACGTGAATTTCTTGAATGAGTGGTTATCCGAATTTCCTTATGTATTGCCATGTTACTTCCTCCAAGACATTTTCCCAGCAATCTATCATAGTTATTGACATAGAAATATCGACGTGGAGAATTGGTAGTAATTTTAACTTTTTACTTGACAAGATCCCATTCCACTCTTCATTTCCTGGCGCTAAATCAATCCTTTACATTCTTTCCCAGTGAGTCGAAAGTATCATTCTGTACGTTTATAGAAAGGTCCGGCTGTTCCTCGCCTAAATTACTGGGATTTCTCGCTATGCCACTCGCGAATATTTTACGGATTTGCTATACAAAAGCTTTGTAATAACTGTACCGGTACTTGCTCTTATTCATTTTTACAACTGTACAGACACTATTACAACAGCCAGTGGTCACAACTGCATCCTGATAAATGTTAAGAACCTTATATATATATAAAAGCACTCTAAAATAGATTCCACGCAATTGTGTTTATTTTTGGCATATTATTATCTGTTTTTGCCGCAACCCTGTGCACATGTTCCGTTTGTGGGGGTCTAATCCCTTTTGTTTGCAATACCCAAGTTTTGATATACCTGGAACATAATAGATCACAGATGAGAAATATTTTACTCAATAAAAACGTTATATATGGAAAGATTTATTAAATATTATAAAGCTTGCTCCAATCACCCTTTAAATTTCATGCTCACCCATTGCACATCGTTCATCTGCAATTCATCTGTACACACATCAGTGTTTACCATTGTTTCTTATGTTTCCTTGCCTTTTTCATTTCATATCCTTCTGACCTTAAACCATCTTTCAACTACCAGAATGGGAATTGCCTGTTTCCGTTCGACGTTTCGAACCCACTTTCTAACCATAATTTCAGTTCCTTTATGCATCATAACCGGTAAATTCGTCATTAAATCTTGATCTATCCCAGATGTTGCTTATAAGTTAGCCATTATCTAGTTTTTTTGACTAGATGGAGAAAATCAGATGGTATATGGGGAAATCTTTATGGTACAATAGAATTTTATATTATGAGTAATTCTCAGAACTAGTAATAGCAGCAAGGTTTTTTGTCGGTGGTGGCTTGAAGGCACAGACTCGAGGTGCAGATTAATTACTACATTAACAACTGCGCAATGGCATAAGCGAACACGTCTGAGATCAGACGAAAGGGAATGACTTCGGCAACCATGAAAGTTACTTTGAAAAAGACTTTGGGAAGCTATTCAGTCATGACAAAAGTCCCACATTTTTTTTATTTGCACCTAAGTTATATGTCGAACTTGTTTGTCAAACTGCAAATTCATTTTATAAGACAAATTAGTACTATAATGGGAAAAATGATATGTTCATGAGAACATAATTTCTTTAGTTGGTAGGTAAAATCTAAAACTGCTTTCATCAACTCTGCTGAATGAGACCTTAGTTCTGAAAGGATTTCTCGGTATACAAAATGGACGAAGATCTATCGGTCCACCCATATAGCGAATGTGTCATTTCGAAGTGACATTTCAAAACAGAACATGAAGTACCTGCACCTGAATGATAGTTCCCAATACACACCCCGCTGTGATTTCTCACTATTGTGTTCTATCTTTGCTGCTATATTTAAACAATATAAAAATGTTTGTAATGAACGTAGAATATCAAAAGGTCCTTTATCATACTTGGCCAGAGTAATAATTTTGCTGCTTGGTTATAAGCTCAATACTATTTTTAAATGGAATTCGGTCTTTTTGTGAAATAATCGGTCACAATTACTTTTTATTTTCTCTGAAACTAGACATTACTGTATCACAAACATATTTGCGTCCGATAGTATGGATAACACACGTTAACCACAACGTTTAATAGGTACCACTCGTCAGGCTCGAAGTGGAAGTTATATCTAATGCATTAACCTCTATGCGCTTCTTGTCTTTAGACTAAATGGTGTGTACGATGTGATGCAGGTGAGGAGGCGACCTCGGAGAAGCTGATGTCTGTGCTGTCGCGCGTGGACGCGGCGCTGGCCCGCCACAACGTGGACTCGTCTTCCTGCGTGCAGAGGGCAGTGTGCAGTCAAGTGCGCGCAGCGGCCGAGCACGTCCACAAGGGAGCCGCCTCGTCCTGGGACGAGATGATCGCAGGAGCCGCCAGGTAACTACCTGAGTGAGCAAAGGAAACTCCCACTCAACTACAGCTAACTCTGTAGACAGAAATACCTTTATTTTCTTAATTCCATTTTTAAACTGTTTTGGTAAGGCATTGGACAGAAGAATAAGGGCAGTAGTGGACTACGAATGGGTAATAAGGCTTCAAACCGGTAAGGTCAACAGTGTAATTACTTTTTAAGGTAAGACAATTACAATATAGGTACTATGAGTATGGGAAAGACATCATTAGGGCATTATGGAAGCTTATGACGGTATCTGCAGAAGGAGAGGTTTTGAAGCATTGAAAGCAGAGGTATTGATCGAGAGAGTTAAGAGTATGTTTGTGGGAAGTGGGAGTTGCGTGAAACTGGGGGTGGAAAAATTAGACAACACACTCAAACCGGAGAGTGCTCTGACCAAAAATCTATTAATTGTTTTTACGGATAATATAATAAACGAGGTGGCTAGCAAAACCTGAGAGAAAATCATGGAAGTTAGTTTTTGATGTGATGATATGGGGAAACAGTGAGGTGGAAGTTCAAGAACATATAGATTCGTGGAAGGAAGTAGTTAAATCTTACAGAATGCAAAATTATACAAAAAAAAAGATTGGAGTAGTAATTAAAACACGGAAGAAGGATAGGAAATGTCCAATCTGGAGGTGAAAAACTGAAGGACGTAGAACAGTTAAAGTATTTGTGAAGAGTATGGAACAGAATGGAAGAAAAAGAATTAAATATGCAAAAGACTGCAAGAATTCATCGGGTGTTTAGAGGACAGATATGGAATAGAGGGTTGCCGTAGAAGTGCAATGGATTTATTTTTTGTCAATACTGACAAATGGTTTTGAAGCATGGAAGATGAAAGAAGGGATAGTAGCAGAATTCACGCCATTTTGAAAAGTTTTACAGCAGTAGGATTCGAGCAACTAAACTGGACAAATTGTTCGGGAAACAGCTGAACATAATAGAAACAACAAGACTCGAGGGATCTGGGAACAAGCAGATGGTGAGTGACGAAAGGAAGAAACAAAAAGTATAATTTAAAACTGGCAGGGAAGACGCCTCGAGGAAGATCAAAGGTTAGATGGATTAAATAATAAATCAGAATTGGAAAGATAGAGGCGCTAGAGGATGAGTAGTGAAAGGGCTGAGGCGGGAGACAGATCCGTGGAGAGGCTGGAAGCAGGCCAGCATGATGATGATGATCCTGAGTAGATTCGTGTGACTGATGTGTTGCAGCAACTCGCTGACGAGTTTCCTGCTGGACGGCACGAGCGTGAAGCAGGCGGTGGAGCAGGGCCAGGCGGGCGCGGACTGCGACGCGCTGTATGCGCGCTGCTCCCTCAACAAGGAGGCGCTCGTCGCCGCCATCACGGGACTCACGCAAGCCTGAACCACACCAACAACCTGTCTAATAAATGTTTTCTGTTTAAATGCTCTTCATTCGATGCCTCAAGGTTTCCCTTAGTCCTCATTCCACTTTCCTTTTGTCCTCTCTGCAGGATACCAACAAGAAATATTATCAAACTGTATCTTCCTTGTGGGTGTCTAGAATTCAACATCCAAGGCAGTTATGAAGTATACATCAAAACAAAACCTAATAAGCAAGAATACTTGCGCATTTAAGTTGGAACTTACCTGAAAGGGGATCATATATAGTTTCGTGATTGTACCTCCTTGTTAAGTATTAGAAACTTCGACACATTATTTCTATGACTATTTTCAGAGTCAATAAGCATAAATAAAACTAACAACAGAACATTTTTAATCAGATTCCTGTTCATCTCTGAGCCCAAAATACAGGGTGAGTCAAAAAGAACTTTGAAATGATATAGAAATTTTTAAGGTAACTTACAGAATCGGTAGATATGTTATTTTGTAGCAAGAACCTCAAGTTTCACATAAAAGTGTCAGGTATCATTTTGGTTCGATGTGACTACCATTTGGAAAATTCCACCGGTAATCAATTTTTTTTCGCACAATCGTAGCAGCAAATCGGGCGTAACTTATGCAACGGCAGCGTAGATTGGATTTTTCAGGTCAGCCAAATTGTTTGGTAGGGGAGGAATGAAACTACAAAGAATGAAATCCAGTGGTGTCAAATCTGGGGAAACCACACAGCGAGCACCAGTGAAAGTAGTCATTTTTAACTGACGCTCCTGGTGGCGGAATGGTGTACTGATGCGCTACGTGCATCAAACTTTAGGTTGTTTGCAAACAAATGACACATCTACCGATTCTGTAATTTATCTCAGCAAATTCTATATTAGTCCTTTTTGACTCACCCCCTATTGTTTTACAACTTCTGAAAATGACACAGAGAACTTTGTATGGCTGCGCGTGTTGAGGCGCCACCACACTGGATTGGGAAACTCCAAAGGGACCAGGGTCGATGATCCTCACGTACCGACTGCGGTTTCCTGCAGTCATCAAGGAATTCGGATTACCGCACCGATACCAATACTGGAAAATGCTTTCTTAGATGGTAGAGTAGTAGATAGTAGTAATAGTTTAGTAATAGTAGTAGTGGTAGACATACGAAGGGACATAGTGAAATATTAAAAATTCTAACCATAAAGTGGACATGAAACTGCAGACACTATACAAAACTAGAAAACTGTAACAAATCAATTATGACAAAATGCAGCAAGTTTAGAAAGTTATGTTAACAGCGAAACAATCGTATGTATCGTGCAACAAGAAAAGACTGTACAGATATTTCCAGAACCATACATAACAAAAATTGAAATTATTCATTGTGGAATTATCTGTTGAAGTATCAAATGTAAAACTGTTGTGTTAAATTAAGGCCTATTTTAGTTTCTAGATACTAGGCTGTAAAAATGTGTGCTAAATAATAATAAAAAAAAGTCATCAAGGAGAATGTTGGGCAGCCCACAGGCTCCGCCTCATAAAACTAAATGGATTTAACACACAGAAAATAGCTACACTTTTTGCAGACAGATGGCGACCAACATTCTCCAATAGGGTAAAATGCTACGGATATGACAAACCCGGTTTTATGTAGGCCACGTGGGGTCCCACTCTCATAAATCTTACTGCGCTCAGGTGCCCGCGTCTCGTGGTTGGCCAACGGCGTACGAAAATCAATGAATAAATTATTATACGACAATCTTGTGCCCCTATTACTAAACAAAATTCCAGATACTAATAATTTTAAACTTATTGAATATTATCGCTGATAATAAATAATGGATAAGACAACATGAACTGGTACGAAACAACACTGCATCACTTAACTGCATTACCGTGCAAAAATAACAATTTAAGGATTAAAGAAAAGCTAAAGAGAGTATTGTAGAACAAGGCACAAAGCAGCGCCATGTCTTTCTACAGACCGAGCGGGGCGGTGTAACGGTTAGCGTTCTCGCCTCGCATTCGGGAGGACGGCCGTTCGAATCCCCGTCCAGGCATCCAGATTTGGGTTTTCCATGGTTTCCCCAAATCACTCCAGGCAAATGCCGGGATGCTTCCTTCAAAAGGCCATGGCCGAATTCCTTCCCATTCCTTGCCCCCCATTCTTTCCCGTCTCTAAAGACCTCGATGTTAAAAAGAGACGTAAAGCAGTTACAAAAAAAAAAATGTTTCTACAGCAGATAAAGTTTCCTTGAATCATGAATGTAAATGTGGAAATGTGGAACACCTCTAGTAGTGTAGGGGACATAACGCTGACCTCACGTAGCGTTGATCATCGGTTCGAGGTAGGTAATTTTAATTAAATTCCGAGTATGAGTATAATTATTATTTCATAACGCGCGCGCGCGCGCGCGCGCGCGAATCTGTGTGTGTGTGTGTGTGTGTGTGTGTGTGTGTGCGCGCGCGCGAAATAGTAACACGTATAGCTAATTTATGCACATTCCCATATGCCAATGACCAATTACCCACAAAAAATAATAAGTAAACATTTGCGCGAATTGGATTCCATTCGCATGCGGATTTAGATTCCACGGAAGCTGTGGTGCCAATGAACTACCACGTTAACAATTAAATCAACACAAAGGAGCTCTGTCATATGAGAGAGACTCAATTCTGCTCAACAGATTTCACATTTCCTCCGTTTTTTGAAGCCTATCAGCTGATTGAAGGGAGTTTCCATTCATTTCCACTAATTGTAGCATTGATTGTGATGACCTTTAATTTTAACCAACTTTTTAATTCTTATGTGAATAAACAACGCCATAACGTAACGTAGTTTTCAGATTTAATAGCTGACAATGACAGTATTCAGCAGACAGCAGTTGGATTCAGAGAATTACTCTCCATTGCTCAAGTTTTCTTAGTTACCAGTGACTATCAGCAATTTAATTGAACCATCGAGTCCGTTATTTGCCAATCACGAAAACTTAACGTCTTGAACTCTGGCAGAACATTAGGAGGTTTTAGTGTGGGATTCTGCCTGTTGCCCTCAACTTACGGGCACTTAACCGACCACCCGTTGCAGACGAAAGTCATTGTTAGTTGTAATTTCGAAGCTGCCCGATGGGCTAATACTATTCTGTCGCCTTGGTGTTGGCTACAGCAGAAATTTATTCAAGTGAATACTGAAAATAAAATTCAGTCTTATAAAATACTTGATAACTCGTAAATTTCATCAAGCGCCAATTTGAAATTTTACTCAAGTTGCCACTAGATTCATTTAAATAAGATTATATATACTATAAACTGATTTACATTTCACAACTTTAGTAAACCTGGCCACTGAGTTTTTGTCTATTGTTCATCGCACACTATGAGTCCATGCACTGCGACTGCTCGGCCCACTCTCTCGTACGAGGCACTCGAACGGGATCTGCCGAGCCGAGTGACTACAGTCTTCATATCAACATTGAACATGGAGGTTGACGAAACTGTTGCTGCAACAGCTTTGTCTTACAATACTTACGTGCGCGTATGTTGCTATGCGAAATAAACCATGTCATACATTTATATGTGACATCTAGTTAGAAGTTCCTTCAGCCGAATTGTTTTCAATGAACTTATTCTCTTGGTAAAATAAACTAAATATTTTCATCTTAATTAAGGAGCTGTTACAGATACCAAATAAAATAATCAATTCAACTATCAACATTTAGTAATTATTTTCTAGGCCTACTGCTGAAACTAAGTTTATAATAAAATAGGATATTATATATATTTGGTTATGGCTTTACGCCTCGTCGACGTCGAGGTCATTAGAGGCGGGAAAGTATTGGAAGCATGGAACTAGAAGGAATTTGGCCATAGCTTTTTAAATGAACCATTTACCTGAAGTGATTGGAGGCAACCATGGAAAATCCAAATCTGCATTACCGTATGGAATTCACAACGGCGGCCGCGTCCTCTGGAATAAGAGGCAAGAGTATTACCAAGCTCCGTAAAACAGAATATCCTTGTAATTACATATATACATTGGTAATATATTGTTGTTCATACATCATTCTGAGTAGTTGTTGTACAATTTGACCACTGACGGCAGTTTTGCCGCCTTTATACTCCACAGTGGCTGGAAGATATGACATAATTCAAAACTTGATCCAGTAAAATGAATCTCATTTGCCTCTGGGTGGTTTGTAATTCGTGGCATTTCCAATTTCCTTCCTGTTCATTCTTGATAATCTAACAAGTCGCTGATCTAATAATGTTGCGCGTAAGCAATCCATAAAGCCCTAAGATGATCAAAAACAGTTATGCCCCATGTATCAGCTGAAGACTCTTGACGCACAAAACCGGAACAAACTAAATCAAAGGTGTCCTAGTGCTGAGATTAATTACCTCTATGCAGATAGTCAGCCGCCTACTGGAGAGGCATAGTTGTTCTTTCTCTGGAAATCGTCTAAGGTCCTTCTGGGGCAGGCCCCATCCAGTGAAACAAATGCCGGACCACTAGGGCGCTCCTGTCACAGAATCAGCTGAACTCGGACAGGAGGGCCCACCTAGGAATCGCGACTAGTCCCAATAAGGCCTGCACCTCCAGACTCATAATCACCACAAATATTTTTAGGGTGAAAACATACTGGAGCAGAGAGCAAAGCAACGATGAGACCGAAGAGCAAAGTACCAAAAACAAACAAATTGAATATTGCAGTGATTCACATACTGGGGCGCAAAGCATCGAGGTCGTAAAGTAACATTCAAACAATGTTGATTACACCGCTTTGCTCTTCGCTTTCATTGCTGGTTAGCTCGTGGTTACTCGGTCTCAAAAATGAACATAGACTAATTTATTAATTCTGTAACTTCTAAAAAAAATGTCTTTGGTATAAGAAAGACATTCAATATCACAATCAGTTTATCTTACTTAAGCTTTGGGATGATGTGGTTACAGAGATGAAGGCAACAAGTATTAAAACTTTACTTTTTATATGTTTACCCAATTTTTTTTTCCTCATGGCTTTACGCCTCATCAAGGTCATTAGAGGCGGGATGGAACTGGAGACAAGGAATGGGAAGGAATTTGGCCTTTTGAAGAAGGCATCCCAGCATTCGCCTGGAGTGATTTGGGGAAACCATGGAAAACCCAAATCTGGATCCCCGTACGGGGATTCAAACCGCTGTCCTCCCAAAACAAAACTGGCTGTATCAGTTGGCCTGTTATTTTCTCTCGTTTCTTCAATGTTTTCAAACTTAGATGATGATTATAGTTGTTCCGCATCAGATTCATTTCCTTCAATGTCAATAATGATATGTAAAAGACATAAGCTCTTAATAATTTTTTCTGTAAGATTGGCAGATGTATATACAGGTTTTAAAAGAATGTAAAACTTGGCATTAATTATGATGAATCGAAATTAAATGACACGCCTTACTCTCAAAAGTCTCATGTTAAGACATTCTCTTTTTTTTGGCATCCAAATTTCTTCTATTGCATGGTTTTAGCAGCGGACAAGCTTCTTCTGCCAAAAAAAAAAAAAAAAAAAAAAAAACAATAAGGTTCACGGCAAAACAATATTTGGAGAAATGTTTAAACGAATTGTTTCTATTAGATAAAAGAGTGAAAACAATGAAAAGTATCTTAAAATAATTGCGAGGCACTCTGTACGACTGATGGGATTGTCACTGCAATTTGTTCAATTTGTGATCAATCTGTTTCATATTTTGTCCAAAATATAATCAAATATTGATATACTCATGATAAAATAAAAATGAAACTTCCCCGGATGTTCACATAGTTGTTTGTATAAATCATCAAATTCACTGTCTAGGAGTCTAGTACTTTGATATGTAATATTAACACTACATCTTCTATCATTTCTATATTTTTAATATGAAATTTTTAAAGAAAAATTTAACAGTAACAATAAATTCATCTTGTGGAAAGTTCTGAAGGAAAAGTTTTGGAAGAACTGAACACGCTGCATGATCCCCTGTATATGCATGCAACTCTTTGCTTACTAACAAACAGTCCGCCCTAGTGGCTTCTAAAAACAAAGAAATTATAGTGCCTTGGCAGCGTAGTCGGTAAGACACCAAACTCTCTAACTGAAGCTTGCAGGTTCGATCCCCACTTCCGAAGAGAGTTTTTCTTAGCGCTTTCTTTGGTGGTCCCATGCCTCGAGTACGCTTGGCAACACCGCCTGTGGAAGGCTGTTTGAATTCGCCCGCACAGCATTCTTATTTGCCAACTTTAACTGCATATAATTCAGAAACAGTACGACTTTTATTAGATTTTTTTGTATTTATTTTGTCAGTACAACGTCCCGAACACTGCCCTTACCCGCCGATGAGTGAATTTGTGACCACCCTGTATAGTGTTAAACGTGACTTGGATGAGAACCGACTTGATGGCTGCAGTGGTCAACTTGATGGCTGGAGTGGTCGTGTGTGATAATTTACATTGCACCCTTTCAAAGTGCTGGCGTGACACTAGTACCTACTAAGAAGCACTGGCTCATGGCTTTAACTTCTTTCTAAATGTTTCTTTCTGCAACAAACACCTTGAATCCATTGATCATATCTTATTTCCTTTCAACGGGCCCTTTTCTTAAATTTACCCTACCCTTCTCAGAATGTAAGCATACCTTCCATCCTCAAGCAACTCTTAGTCCACAATCAATCTCCTAATTCAATAGAATAGTTTGTTGCAGTGGCATAGATAGGTTAACAAGGGCCCTGGTGCAAAAAAATATTTTGGGCCCTCAGGCCAGATGGGACGACCGGATGACCCATTCATCATTACTATCAAAGGAGAGAGCTTTCCTCTCACAGGTCATTTCACCTACATTGGTTTAACTACAAGTTACCATGGTCACACACACTCAAATGATATTAAACTAACATCTTGATCACCCAGTTGCAGCCATGCAGCAAACTGTAACATTAACAATTATAATTTCTGTTCCACACTGGTGCCTCACAGTCTTTGTTACAGTGGTTCACCTGTTATTGAGCAGTGGAAGATTTACCAGAATATAACAAGTACCCACAAACAAGTCTCTATTTAAGACAACTTCTCCTCATTTTACCCTCCACAGTTTAACCTTCCTCTATCCAGTTAAGGTAATTTTAACACCATCTTTATTCACTCCATTTCCCTATGAGAATCTCCCCCCTCCCCCACCCACTATTTCTTCAAATAATATTTATGTATTCATTTTCACTAATTGATCTCACATTTTTTCCCGTCTTCCTAATTTAATTTCTTATTTCCACAACCAATATCCATTTAGCCACTATAAATCTTATATATAAATAAAAATAGATGTGTATTTTCCTATATTTCACTTTTCAGCCAACACTACCTAGCACCGATCACTGGTGTTTGTGTGTGGAAGTAGCATGGAGTTTCCTGTTGTGCACAACGTTGGCCGAATGCCGATTGCTGTGGGTATATGGGAGATATGATGATTAAACTTGGTCAATGCAGGGCATTTTCATATTTCAACCAAAAATTTGTGTCTCCTTATACTTCTCTTTCCTGCCCCAACTACATAGCATAGAGCATTGGTGTGTTTGTGTGGTAGTAGTATCATGTCTCCTGTTGTGCACTATGGTTGTTAGATGTCGGTAGCTATGCGGGTGTGGGAGATATGGGGGCTGAAAGTGGTCTATCTGTAGCAATTTCATATTTCTGCCGAAGACGCATGTGTCTTGATGTATCACTTTTCAGCGAAAACTATCTTTCGCAGATCACTAGCGCTTGTCTGTGGTAGTAACACAGAGTCACCTTTCGATCACAACGTTGGCCGAATTTCAGTAACTGTGGGAGTGTTGGAGATATGGTGGTTGAAAGTGGCTGATCAAGGATATTTTCGTATTTCAATGAAAGACATTTGACTCCGCATATGTCACTTTTCTGCCCCAACTGCATAGCATAGACCATTGGTGTTTGTGTGTGGTAGTAGTATCTTGTCTCCTGTCATGCACTATCATTGTTAGATGTTGGTAGCTATGGGGGTGTGGGAGATATGAGGGTTGAAACTGGTTGACCTGTGGCACTTTCAAATTTCTACCAAAAACGTATGTGTCCCTGTGTATCGCGATTCAGCCAAAACTATGAAGCGCAGATCACTGGTCTTTATGTGTGGTAGTAACACAGAGTCACCCATCGATCACAACGTTGGCCGAAATTAGGTAACTTTGGGAGTGTGGGAGATATGGTGGTTGAAAGTGGCCGATCAAGAATATTTTCGTATTTTGTCCAAAGATACGTGTGTCCGTAAATTTTACTTTGCTGCCTGAACTACATAGCGCAGATGACTTTCATTTGTGTGTGGTAATAGCATCGAGTCTCCCATTGTGCACTACGGTTGTTTGATGTCGGTAGCTGTCAATCTTTTTTTTTTTTTTTTTAACTGCTTTATGTCTCTTAACAGCGAGGTCTTTAGAGACGGGAAAGGATTGGGTGCAAGGAATGGGAAGGAATTCGGCCATGGCCTTTTCAAGGAAGCATCCCGGCATTTGCCTGGAGTGATTTGGGAAACCATGGAAAACCCAAATCTGGATGCCCGGACGGGGATTCGAACCGTCATTCTCCCGAATGCGAGGCCAGAACGCTAACCATTACACCATCACGCTCGGTAGGTGTCAATCCTAATTCTTTATAAATACGAATGAAGTCTATATATATAAAGATAAATGTACTGTATGTATGTTTGTTTTTTCTACATACAAATCCACAGTTTTCATCCGATCCCGATGAACATTTGCACACTTATCCTTTGAAACAAGGATAAAAATACTGTTTACATTCGGTTGTAAAATTTTCTGTATAAATAATACATGTTGTCTTATAATTTTGAAAAATTACATAACGGCGATAGCAGACGTATAGAATGTGTAGGTCTCTGTACTACCTTTCCACGTAGCGGTCTGGTAGCTCAGTGGTTAAAGCACTTGCTTAATGATGTTTGCAGCATGGTCTGTGGTTCAAATCGCTGTGAAAGCAAAGATTTTTACAAAAATTGTTTCTGGTCGTATGAGTCACGTCTGGACCGTCGGTTGTTCGGATTGAATGGTTAAACTATAGATATCATAAATTTAGGGGTGCAATACGAGGCAAATCACAGGTAGTATTGCAATGCTGTAGGTGTACACGTTTTTACATTATATTGATCCCTCAGAGGTTGTTCGCAGTCAGCATGTGCATGTGATTTGCAGTAATCTATGTGTATAAAAATGAATGTCTGTATGTTTGTTTGTTAGTTTCTTTGTTCTTCATACATATCCACAGTTTTCATCCAATTTTGATGAGAGTTTTATCCTTTGAAACAAGGAGAAAAATTCTGTCCACATTTGGCAGAAAAATTTTCTATATAAATAATACATATTGTCTTATACTTTCAAAAAATTACTGAACAGCGATAGACAGACACATAGGATGTGTAGGTCTCTGTACTACATTTCCAAAAAGTGGTCTTGTAGCTGAGTGGTTAAAGCGCTTGCCTACTGCTTTTTGGTTCTTGGTCTCAAAGATTTTTAAAAATTGTTTTTGATCATAAGAGTAACACCTGGACCGTCGGATGTTCCGATTGAATGTTAAACTGTAGATATAACAAATTTAGGGGTGCAAAGCGAGGCAAATCGTAGTTAGTCTTGCAATGCTGTAGGTGTACACTTTTTTTAAGTCATATTGATCCCTCAGGGGTTGTTACTCTCGCAGTAAGTGTGTGTGCGATCTGCACTAATATATCTATCTATCTATATATATATTAGACATTGGGATAGGAGAAAAACCACCGCTTACCAAGATGAGGGCTCCAGCGGCGTCAAAACACGAAAAAAACACACAAACACAATACAAATTTTCGAGCTTAGCTCTTCATCAGGTTGTAGGATGAGGTGGCTGCCTCGCGGAAGCTAGCAGGCAATGCTAGCTTCCGCGAGGCAGCCACCTCATCCTACAACCTGATGAAGAGCTAAGCTCGAAAATTTGTATTGTGTTTGTGTGTTTTTTCGTGTTTTGACGCCGCTGGAGCCCTCATCTTTGGTAAGCGGTGGTTTTTCTCCTATCTCAATGTCTAATATATCCGCTCTCAGCGCCTTTGTTTCCAAACAATATATATATATATATATATATAATAACAATGAAAAAGAGATGCTAAGTAGTGGAAAGGAATCAAATTAGGATAGGGAAATGAGCCACCACTTACCTTTAGATGATGGATGTGGGGCGCGAACACACAGAAAAGACACAAACACAAATAATAAAGAAATTTTCGGGAAAAAAACCCTTCGTCAACAAGAGAACATTATCTTTATATATATATATATATATGGATGGATGGATGAATGGTTGGTTGGTCTCTGTACTGCCTTTCCATACAGAGGGTTGGTATCTCAGTGGTTAAAGCACTTGCTTACTGCTGTTTGGATCATGGTCTCTGGTTAAAAACCTCCGCGGTGGTAAAGATTTTTAAAAATTGTTTTCTGATCGTAAGAGTCACGCCTGGATCATCGGATGTTCGGATTGAATGTTAATCTGTAGATATCACAAATTTAGGGGTTCAATGTGAGGCAAATCAGAGGTAGTCTTGCAATGTTGTAGGTGTACACTTTTTTATATTATATTGATCCCTCAGGGGTTGTTTGCAGTCAGCTTGTGTGTGTGATCTGCGGTAATCTGTAAGAAGGGCACAGGAAATTTTTTCGGTATGATTAACAGTTGTAGTCGCAAAATTTTGAGAACTTATTGAATGGTGACAGAGAGACAGATGTGTGTGTTAGTCTGTAATGTTACGTCGGTTGTCCAAGCTGTGCTTTTCGTGCATTATGTTAGCATATAATTTGTTAATAAATTTCGTTTAGAGACAAAACATATTATTCAGTATAAATGTCGATTTTCTCTGGCCTATTACTTTCTGTCTGCTTAAATGTTTCTGGCACCAGTTTATTTTGCATTCTTTTTTTTGACATGTCTTGTGGGTGTAAACTGGCCTAAAGTGTAGCTCTAGCAGAGCATGAGCAGCTAAAGTTATTAGAACCCAAGAATCAGATGCTCATGCTGAAGAAAGAAGAAAAGACCAAACTGAAATAAAGCTGCCCTTAGTTAACACACCCCTCCCCTCCCCCCCCCCCAACACACACACACATCCCCGCACCTTCGTTTGTTTTTCTGTTTTTAAATATGTTGAAAATTGATTCTCTTCAAAAGACAGGTTCGACGGTAGAGTGACATAGTAACAGCTTTTCTGTCATATTATGCCCACTCGGCATTGTTTGATACCAATCCTTCATTACCAACAACTTTCTATATTCAGTTCTGGCAAAGAAATTGTTAATCAACGCGTACGAAATCGTGGGTATGAGCTAGTAACTAAATAATGAGAAGTCAGGTGCTCTCCGACTCTCACCTTGTGCATTTCATGTCGTGTCAGCAAAATGATTTAAATCAGGAAATTCTTTAACCTAATAAGTTTTTATTTCTTTTTTATTTTTAAAACAAAGTGAATACTCTGCCCTTGTGTCAACGTGCCATCTCCTATGGTAAGTTGTGATACCGTTTTCTTTTCCTTATTTTGATACATATTCTAGAGTAGGTGAAGCAATTTTCTGTATAAGGAAATAGGCTACAATATTTAATAGGCAAATATGTATGTCAACAGCAGCTTCAGGAAAATACAGGCAAAAAAATAATAACAATAAATAAAGGGATTGGAATAACTGGAAAATTTAGTGGAAGTTTCACTTGACAACCTCATCTGAAATGAACAGCCAATAGAATTACTAACATGTTTGCATGAAACATTGAATTTATAAAGTATACATACAGTTTCTCGAATTATGGGATAATTAATAAATTATTTTGACCTTTTTTTTCAATATACATACTGTTTGATGAGAAAAAAGGTATTCCAGCTAACCAAATTTAATTTTTAACAAATGAATTGAGGAATATAGCTATTGATACTATAGAGGAGGGAAATGATCTGAAAAAATTTATTTTATTAGAAATACATAAGTAAATACAGTTACTTGGGGGCAAAGATTGTACTTCTCAAGCTCAAACATAAAATAAATACAAAAATCAATTCAAAATTATTACTATTCAGCTTTTATCCAGTCGATTTCTAGCGAAGATGTTCCTGACTGTTTGACAGGAAGATAGACACCTCCATAAACTTGTAATCCAAATGATGTGATTTGGCTTTTGTCAAGGGGCTCAGCTTCTGAACCATTGAGAGCCTTTCCTCGAAAATAAGGTTTGAAATCATTCAGTGGAAGCTCTACAGTTTCAAATGAACCCATAGGTGCCTGAAATAAATATCAGTCTTTCAATTACACTGCTCTAAAAATACTGTTACTATAGGCTACAACATTACATGAGAGAGTTAAGGCTGTGGAAATGATTACAGATTTATACCTGTATTCATACAAATATTGCTACTTTTGTGTAAAATGAATTAACTGAACAGTAGTAGCAGACTTCATAAGATTACACTTCAACAAACATTTGCAATAGCACTCCTTTCATTCCCTGAGAAGCAAATTTTTCTACATGGAGATGTTGTATACAATGCCAGAAACATTATTTTTTTCATGTTTACATTACTTTATTTAGTGTTGTTTCCATTTCAACTTTACATATGGAGAAACTATGCAGCTGATATTTATGATGGCAATTTCTTTCAGCCACAATTATTCTTAAGTTAGATTTCACACTTTTGTTTACCAGAGTAATCATTATTAAATTGGAGAATATTTTCCTGTAATACAATATTTCTGCAAATAACTCTAATGAAAAGGTGAAAAAAAAACACAACTAATGATGTTAAACCATGCAAGAAAAGTTGTAAGAAAAGTTCTCAGTGTAATGCCTCACAGTTACACTTTGCTTTCTTATGAAGAAAAATTATATGTCAATTCATTCACTGCAGGAATATACAAATAAATTATATGAAATTGAAAATGTCAGTGAGTACATCTTTCATAGTCAGCTTGCAAATATGATATGAGATGTAAGACCACAAATTTTCTGTCATATCAAGTTGAGATGGTAAGCTTTTTGTAAACATTCTATAACCATCGAATCAAATATGTCCAAAAATCTAAATAGCACTTTTTATGGCCAGTACATTGTTTCCATACTGACTTATGGCTGCGAGACCTGAACACTAATTGAATATACAAAAAGCAAACTTAGATCCTTCCAAACAGCTACGGAAAGGTCAATGCTGGTTTTTACTATTAAAGACAAAAAAAAGGACCAAATGAAATAAGAGCAGTTAAAAAGGTCACAGATGTCTTGTAGAAGGCAGTAACCCTGAAATAGTAGTGGGTTAACTGTGTTTCTTGGAGAAATGATGAAAGATGCTGTAAAACAGCTTGCTTGCTCGGGGTTGTAGCTTACAGCAACTTGTCTTAACTATGATCATGTCTGGTACCCTTAAGTGATTCTATTTACGGTCGCCAATCCCCCGTAATTACCCCAAGGGATAAAGGTATGTTCTTAAAATACAACTTCAGACTTCCTAATTAATTCCAAATTATATATTTTGCAAAAGTTCTTACATTAACTCGGTACCAGCGTAGGCCTAATAGAATAGCATCAGACATCTATCCAAAATAAATGATTACAGGTAAAACCATCCTCTCACAGTAAGCCACTTCCTCCTAACCCCTAGATGTGAAAGTTAAAAGTTCATCTCGAAGGAAGATTGACCTCGCTCCATTATAATGTCACTACTAAAATTTTCTACATCTCCACGACCGACCAACACGCTGTCCTCTCAGTTCAATTTGTGCCGAATTACTGCCGCCCGCCTAGGCTGGCGGTGGCTCCTTATATTCATCTCGGGCCAGCTGACTCAGCAGACGCTTGATTTGACAAAGAGAAACCTTATTTTTATTCGGATCATTCTGAAATTTTTATATGTTATCAAGCATATTTTAAATATCAGTTTTAGTTATGACGAGTTTTCTCCTAGGATTTGTGGATTTCAAGTTAAAGTTGTAAAACCTTTACTCTGTCTTCATTCCTACAATTCGTTAGTCTGTGAAATGATTCTGTAATCAAAATATTCTATAAAAGTTTCCTCAACTTTTGACATATAAGTGCAAAGTCAGCTAAAAAACTTGTATGTTCATTATCTCCAAATATACGAGTGCTACTGATCTATAATATATCTCAAACTTTATTAAATTCAATTCTCTATCTGATGGTAATATTATTTCCTCATTATCTACTTCCTTTAATGCTAATCCTTTGTTTCCAAAATAATGCTTTGTAGCAGCAATTATGTTCAAACCTTAATTTCCCTTTCACAGCTTATGTATTGTCGGAATCTTTACGAAAATCACTCCATGTGTCCAGTGAAAGCTTCTCTTTAATCTAAATGTCATTTCTATGCCCTCAGATCTGTATGTCCGCAGAAATGTTGAATTGCAAAGTCAGCGAAATATCTTATTTTGTCTAAAAACATACTTTCCTTTTACTTATTGACTCTATCTTTTCATATGTTGCGTATTATCTCATGCTGAACATTTTGAGCTCTTAATCTTAGCTGTACCTTGAAAATTAGGTGAAAAAAGTTACTTTTGCAATAATTTCCATGAGCTTGCAATACCACCAATTTCATGATATCTCCTTAATATAATTTTCTAAAATGCAAGTGTTAGATTTAATTTGAATTGTCATCTCATTTTACACCTCTGAAAATTAATGTGGCCAAAATGCTTCTAAAAATTTTTAAATTTCTTTATAGTATTTTCGAAAACTTGTAAAATAGCTCAAACTCTCCTTACTAACACGTTTTCTGACTCTCAAACTACTGGAAAATGCTTCTAAAATGATCTGCTATTGGTAGTTGGGGTTTTATTAGGAGTGTGCTACATCTAAATAGAAGGTGGAAGGGGATACTTTCCGAGTTGTCAGCTACAGCCCACTTCCAGTTATGATAGGGTCAGGACTGTGCCTTTCTTTAGGTTAAACACTCCTAGTTTGTGGATAAAAATAAGAAATCAAAAAGGTACTGATTGTAGATGCACAATGGGAAAAATCACTAATACTAAAGAAACAGATGAAGGTGTTGAAACAATAAAAGATTAGGGTACATCTGGGAAGATTAAGGTTAATGCCTAAAATATCACAAAGCCAATGATAAGAATGTTATTGATGAACTGTTGAAGTGTAATGAGCAAAGTAATAGAATTTGCAAACTTAACAGAGATGCGTAAATTATAGGAGTAGATTTTTTTTTTTTTATTGTATTTACGTCTCTCAACATCGAGGTCTTTAGAGACGGGAAAGGATGGGGGCAAGGAATGGGAAGGAATTCGGCCATGGCCTTTTGAAGGAAGCATCCCGGCATTTGCCTGGAGTGATTTGGGAAACCATGGAAAACCCAAATCTGGATGCCCGGACGGGGATCGAACCGCCGTCCTCCCGAATGCGAGGCGAGAACGCTATCCGTTACACCGCCACGCTCGGTATAGGAGTAGAGTTAAAAGAAGGAATACTAGACAATGAGGTTTTCCTTGAAGGTTACAGAGTGTGCTGCAGAGATAAAGGAGCAATTGGTGGAGAATATTCACATGGATTAGAAAAGACAACTACAGTCCTCTGGTGTCCATTGATGATGACATGAGTTACTAGTGGTTTGATTTTTGGGGTGATAAAAAAAATAAAAAAATCAAGGGCATGGCTGCTTACCACAGTAGAATAATGAATGGTGAAGATGAGGCTCTTCAGGAGAAACTAAATTCATATTTACAATTCAAAGGTGAGCATTGATTGTGGTGACCTCAAACATCACTACATGTTTTATTAGAAGGGATGGTTAAAAATGTAAAGATTTGCATTGAGTGATTAAGCCTACAGTGATCGAATTCGGTGATGCAGGGACTGCTTCAGCATGGTGCCGACTTGTTAGCTGGCCGGAGACAGACAATGGTAGGGCTTTGAAGAAGGTGTGCTCAGTGGAGTGTGAGCAGCAATGGGGAGAGCAGACATATTGATTCTGGACGTGGCACGTAAATGGCAAGGGCTGTTGTTGTCCTCAAGTTTCTATGTGGTGCTACGAATACAGAGACTCAGCTTGCATCAGTGATTGTAGTGTATACTGCTTACAGCTGCACAGCAAACAATAGTAATGAACTTTGTTTGCATTTAAGTAACTTTTGCTGCCAAAGTGATAAGGCCCAGTGCGACCCTGGGAGCAGTGAAAATTGCAACATTGTGTTCCAGTAAATAACACCCTATTCGTCGAGTGAGCTAGCCGTGGAACAGTGTTGGTTTTATTGAATATCTAATGACCTCCAATCTGGAACAAAACCCTGATATTCCATAAAGATTAAATGATTTGTGTGAATTTATTCAAGATTAACTTAACATTTTTCTCTTATTGCTATAATAAAACATAAATGTTCTATGAATGTTCTAATTAACTTCATAAATTTTCTTAGTCAAGTGTGAGGCAAAAGCTCTGTCCTAACTTTTCCTATTTTGGAATGGCACCTGTAAATAATTTCTAAATTAAATTAAATTGCAATGGATCACACACTTCGGTGGCAATTCCCCTAAACATTCATCTTCCCTCATTCCTGCATCCACCTACACTTGCCCGCTACAAATTTTAACTTTGAATTCTTTCAATGTTTTTGATCAATTATTCATGATTTCCCTTGGTAACTTATTCCAATCCCTGACACCCTTACCTAAAAAAGAAAATCTTCCCACACCCTTGTGCCTGAAATCCAGTGCCAGCTTGTGGTCATGGTCATCTTTTCCCTTCCATGCACTACTTTTCATACCTACACCAGTGGCGTAGCTAGGTCAACAAGGGCCCCGGTGCAAAAAATTTATTTTGGGCCCTCAGGCCAGACAGGCAACCTTTTTATTGCTTTGTGTGCTGGTAGGGGCCCCCTGAACTGAGCATGGGGGCCCTTGAATTGTTCTTTAGGGGCCCCTGAGCAGCGAGGGCCTTAGTGAGAGGCTCCTGTGTTCTCAGGGGCCCCTTAGAAGACCGTAGAGCTAAAAAAAAAAGGTCGCCAGTTTGCCGTGAAGACTCACGGGCCCTCTGAACTGCGCTTGAGGGCCCCTAGAGGTGCACTTAGGGGCCCCCTGAGCGTGAGGGCCCCGGTGCACTGCACCGCCTAGCCCCATAGTAGCTACGCCCCTGACCTACACCAATATCTTTCCATGCCTCATCACTAGTACAGGGTCCGGCAATAAAACCTCCCACATTTCACGTAGCCGGTGTGCGGGTTGTAGTGAGGATACTGATGTGGAGTGTGTTTTGTTTTAAAGAGGTGTACCTGCCATTTTCAGTGTGCGCCATGTCGTGGCTTGGTGAGCATCGTGCGTTTGTTGTGGACGAATTTATTTGTAACAGTTGTTCTGAGAGTTTCGGAGACGATTCGAACTTGGCCTACATGATCGCGTCCCGGATAGAAAAACTATTCAACTGTGGGTGTCAAACTTTATAAAGACAGGTTCAGCACTAAAAAGAAAACCTACAGACTGTCCTCAGACTGCAACAATGCCAGAAAATTTGGCGCGTGTGAGTGTGTCTATGCAACATTCACCAATCTTTGGGGACACTTGAAGCCTATAGTGTACAAACATCGTCCCACAACACTGCAAGCACTTAAACAGGCCATTACACAACAATTGGCAGCCATTCCAAGAGAAATGACATGAAAATGTATGGAGAACTTTCTGGATATACTTTGTCAATGTGTCAACAATGGAAAGCAGATATAATTTTTAAAACCAAATAATTAAAAATGGCAAAGTATGTATTTTTCATAAATAAAAGTAATTATTCTCTACCATATTTAGTTTTTATGTGACAACACATTAAAATGAGGGAGGTTTTATTGCCGGACCCTGTATATACCTCATTATAATAAGTTACACTCAAAACCAACTATAATAATTACAAAGAGCTAACTTAGATGCGAGAGTAGATTCCAAGATTGAACATTATTGGTGAAGATTTAAAATTTACCAGGTGTCAATTTGGTAGGAAATAAGATAAATAACAGAGATTTACAAGACTCTAATAAAGGAAGGAGGTTCCAAGAGTATTAGAGCAGAACACAAGGAAACAAAACATGATGGAAATGTTTCTAATAAAGTCTTACAGAATCCTTGTGGTCAGAAGTAAATGAAGAAATAAGTGGTCACTATGCATGGATACAGGACCACATTTAGGCTTTGTCAGTCCCTAGGCTATAAATATGGTGTTGGTCCCTGTTGCCAGATGTCAGTGGCCATAATAATTTTTTATGGGTGATTTTTTTTTT
The DNA here is from genome assembly GCA_031002005.1 of Vandiemenella viatica. Classification (NCBI taxonomy): domain Eukaryota; kingdom Metazoa; phylum Arthropoda; class Insecta; order Orthoptera; family Morabidae; genus Vandiemenella; species Vandiemenella viatica. The sequence goes on along the minus strand of JARYHS010013630.1, from coordinate 100,181,445 downwards.
TAGCTCTACTGCTGTTCTAGGTGGGGGCCCTCCGGCTGTGGTGCAGGCCACTCCCTTTGTGGTGCAGGCCCCTAGGCTACAGCCTAGGTAACCTATGCTTAAATGCGACCCTGCATGGATAATAGAAGATTCAGTAAACCAGTGGCCAGAACTGAAGGGCAAATAGTAACAATTATAGGAAAGCACAAATTTTAGAACTTGAAGAGATATTTGAGGGGAAGTCTAAGCAACTGAATGGAAGTAGAGTTGAAGTCAAGTGTGAAGAGGAGGTTAAGAGCAGGCCCGCCGCTAGCTGTCTGAGCGCCCCCCGTGCAATACCGATTATGCCGCCCCCTGTCTAGCTGCAGCCAGTGGTGGATCTAGGAAATTTCCGAACCGGGTCAAAAAACTGTGAGATTGCGCACCTTTGAACATTATTTGCTGCCCCCATTGTTGCCATCCCGATTGTTGCCAGCCGCACAAAGCAGCTGTTAAGCTAAAAAAAAAATAGGTCGCCTGCTACATAATACGCTGCAAATTTCGTCGCAGTGACTGTCGATCACTCGTTTTGCCGCCCCCCCTAGATGTGCCGCCCGCGTGCGGTGCACGCCTTGCACAACCGCTTACGGCGGCCCTGGTTAAGAGGTTAGTGGGAAGTGCAGGGTCAAGAGGTAACAAGGCTGTAGGGAATACCTGAATGAACTAAACAAGAAATTAGTAGAAGCAAAGAGGGAAGTAATGGGGCAGGAATTTAACACTCCAATTATAAAAGATAATTTTAATTAAAAAAATAAAAGAGTAATTAGATGACATGGGGAATTGCCACCAGAGCGTTAGCTCCATTTCAGTTAAATTAATAACAATAATAAGCTAAAGATGGGTTTTTGAAGAATATTATTGGTGCAGGGGAACAAATCAACAATGCACCAAGAAATTTCAATGGCCTTTGTTAGAAACTGAGGGGAAGGTATCCAGACAATCCTATCTATATATAGAAAAGTAGACACGTGTGTCTCTATATTTCACCTTGCAGCTACCACTAACAAGAGCAGAACACTGATGTTTGTGTATGGTAGTAGCAGGGAGTTTCCCATCATGCACAACTTTGTCCAAATACCAGTAGCTGTGGGGAGATATGGGGACATTTTAATATTTTGACCAAAAACATGTGTGTCCATATACTTTTCTTTGCTGCCAAAATTACAAGGTGCAGACCATTGGTGTTTGTGTGTGGTAGTAGCATTGAGTCTCCCATCATGCACCTTCAAGGTAGCATGTCGGTAGCAATGCAGTTGTGGTAGACATGAGGGTTGAAAGTGGTCAATCTGGGGCCCTTTCATATTTTCACCAAAGATGTGTGTCCCTGTATTTCATTTTTCAGACAAAACTACCTAGCCAGACCACTGGTGTATGTGTGTGGTAGTAGCATGAAGTCACCGATCATGCACAACATTGGCCTAATGTTGGTAGCTGTGTGGATGTGTGGGATATGGTGGTTGAAAGATATCGATCAGGAATATTTTCAAGTTTTGACGAAAGTCATGTGTGTCCATATATTTCACTTTGCTGCCACAACTACATTGTACAGACCACTGGTGTTTGTGTGTAATAGCAGTATCAAGTCTCCCATCATGCACTATGGTGGTTGCATGTTGGTAGCTATGGGGGTGTAGCAGATATGGTGGATGAAAGTGGTCAACCAAGGGCATTTTCCTATTTCAACCAAAGTCGTATGTGTCCATATATTTCATCTTGCAGCCAGAACTGCCAAACGCAGAGCACTGGCATTTGTGTGAAGTAGTAGTCTGGACTCTTCCAGTATGCACTATGGTGATTGCATGTCAGTAGCTGTGGGGGTGTGGTAGATATGGTGGTTGAAAATGGTCAACCTGATATAAGAACAGACATGTGTCCGTATATTTCTTTTTGCTGCCATGACTAAATAGTGCACACCACTGGTGTTTGTATGTGGTTGTGGCCTCGAGTCTCCCATCGTGCACTATGGTCGTTAGATGTTGGTAGCTGTGGGGGTGTGAGATGGTTTTAGTGGTTGATTTAGTGCATATCCCTATTTCAACCAAAGATATGTGTGTCCCTATATTTAACTTTTCAGCCATAAATACCATGTGCAAATCACTTGCGTTTGTGCGTTAGCTTCCCACTATTCACCATGGTGTTTGCATGTCGGTAGCTATCAATCAAAATTCTTTACAAACACGAAGTCGTGAGCACCAGTTAGTTATAAATAAGGATGGAAAAGAAGTTATTGATTATTTGAAAATGGTTTAGTGATACCATTAGAGACTATCATCCTGGGATGAGAGGGAGAATATCAGAGTAAAATCTCCAGAACAAATGACAAAACTACAAAATTTGAAATAGATCCTCACAAAATTATGAAGGAACTAAGAAATCTAACAAAGGTCAAAGAGGTCAGAGTAGATAATATTACTACACATATATTAAAGATAGCAGTTTATGATGTTGCACCTAATCTGGAAACATTATTCAAATTGAGTGTGGAGTCTTGTTGCTTACAAAAGGACTGGAAAAGAGCAGTAGTACCAGTCTATAAAGGTGGAGTGACAATAGGCTTGAAAGTTTGATGACAATTAGTTTGAAATAAGGGATAGGCAAAATGATGGAGAAAACTAATATTCAACTGTATAAAAAATGCCCGTGAAGAAATGGTTTGCTAATCGACAATATTGCTTTAAGAAAAGATATTTATATGACTCTCAGATGGTGGGGCTATATGCAAAATATTTCAGATGAATTAGTCAATGGAGGACAAGTTGATAGGGGTAGCACTAGATCTTTCTAAAGCATTTGACACAGTGAACCAAAAAATGGTTTTAAATAAGTTGAAAATGGAGTGTGTGAAAAAGTGGCTTGTTGGGTACAGGAATTCTTAACAGGTTGAAATCAAAGTATTAGAGTAGAAAAAAAAGTATCAAAGTAGATGGAAGTAAATATGATAGTGCCACAGTGGGAGTGTATAGGGATCATTGCTACTCATTATTCTAATGAATGATTGTGTTGGCGATTTACTGCCAGAATTTAAGTTTTTTGCGGTTGACATAATCTTATATAATATCTAATTTGGCTGGTCAACTCTGAATGAAGATAAATACCAAGAAGAGTCAGCTTATTAGATACATAGATAAAAAAATTAAAGATTGATTATGATTATAGAGTGGAAACAGAATTGGTTGGTGAGGGCTTGAAGTGTAAATATCTTGGCATAATATTTGATATTAAACTCGGTTACACAGGACACATGGGGAAGGTGGTAGGAAAAGATTACTAAAATTCATCATTCACTGGAGAGGGCAGTGAGAAGATGTAGCAGAGAAGTGTGGGGATTACTTTAAAAAACTTTGGTCAGACCATTGCTTGATTATGGTGGTGCAGATTGGGATCAACATTTTGGGTATCAAATACAGGAACTGGAGGACACGCAAAGGATAACAGCTAGATTAGTTTGTAAAAATTACCACAATACCCAATCATTATCTGAATTTATAGAACAGTAGGATTGGGAGTCATTGGAAGACAGGAAGAGGGTGAAGAGAGCACTAGACTGTACAAGGTGATGAGGCTTGGAATGATATTGGTCAAAGAATTAGCAGCAGAGCATGAGCACAAGCTGGCATTCAGTTTCATTCATAAGGGAGTGGGAAAATTTTCTTTTGTGGCTAAGGGAGTCTGGAACTAGAATGAACTACCAAGGGAAGTGATGAATAATTTACCAAAAATGCTGAATGGGTGGGAGAATTTTATACCCAACTTATGTAAGACAATAATAATAAGAAGAAAGGGATAAATGGAGCACTAAAGAAATTGTCACTGGAGCATGTGCTCCATAGGAATTAAAATTATATTCAATTCAATGACTGAATTAGAGACAAAGTCATATGCAGGATTGCCAGAGTTAGCTGGCAAAGAATCACTCTGCCTGGACAATATTGTTAGAGTTGTATCAGATATCATGATTCTAAAAGGTCATATCATCCCATGACCAAATTGGCTGGCAATGATAATACTAACTGAGTCATGAAAGTAGACACAAGTGAATAAGGTTCTGATATCTGTTGTTATATTCTCAAACAAAAGGATTTAACTTTCCAGTACATACAAGTAAAATGGTTAGAAAGGACAAATTTTTTTGTGCATGTCGTGATTATAAGTTAAAATGCTATTAAATAGTGAAGAAACACACATAAGATTTCATTAATTCCTACTAATCTTTTTTTTATTCAATAAATGTCAAATCAAATAGTAACTAAAGACATTTTTTCACTTCAACTATTTGTTTACTATCTATATTAAATAATTATAATGCATGTTTCTAAAAAAAAATAGTACCATGTTTTCCTTTTTGTTGAAGTAATGTAACATGAGTGTTGATAGTGCAAATTTGGCAAGCTGTTTTGGTATTGAGGTTGAGCATGCACAGGGTATGCTAGCCGGAAAGTCAGGACAGTGAATTTCAATGTTATGTAAAGAAAAAAAAGAGTGGACAAGATACACCAAGGAACAATCTCTGGTGGGCTAGGTGATAAAGAAATACATGATTGGTTGGTTAGACCATGTGATGATCAAAAATAATTACGATTGGCTGCAAGATGAACAAGAATCTGAACAGCCATGTAGTTAGGACAGTATTTTGCAAGTGGTTGTATTGATATAAAGAGCCTGTCGTTCTGTGGATGATCTGTGCAGGAACCATGTGGAGTGTTGGCAGAGTCTCGGGCATTTTCTATATTCCACAATGCCACAACTTGATGTTAAAAACTGCTGAATTCATTCAATAGCCCAGTGCGACAAGCATGTGCAATTTAGAGCATCATTTTCTAATTACAAACCTGCTTTCTTCAAGATGAAGTTCGATGTCTAAAACGTTCATTGTAATACAAAACTTGTACCGTCTGGGTATTTGTGCTTTAAAATAAACTGTTTAAGTGTGATCTTTTGAAATCTGGTGAACGTTCTTTAGTATAATCCTTTTAGTGACAAACATTTACATTAGTAATTCTAATAAATTCCCTGGATCCTGGGTGGCGACCATATTGACTTTCAAATCTGTAGCAAACCTTACCCAGGACTCACCAGTATTACCAGAATGTTTCATCCATGGTATAAACTATTACTACATACTCTGATATTGTAAGCTACCTTACTTTTATATCTTTAATAATCAGCTACAAAGTGACGAGAAATAGAGTTCATGTTACTACAAGGTACCGCAGCTTAAAAACAAATTCACAATGCTTTAAAGTCAGAAAAATAAACAAACAGATAACAATAATAATAAATAAACAGTTTATAGTAGAATATCACTTTTAAACTCACCTAAATAAGCGTAATCCTTAACCATCCAAAATTGTAAACAACCTAGTTGGGTTACGTGATCATATCACTAAATTTTCCAAATGTTTCGAGACTGTAAAACACTAGTCTAATAATAATTATACTAATGAGAGTAAAATTCACTGATAATTTGTAGTTTCAGATAGATTAAAGACAGTAAACACGAAAGTTTAAACAAACTATACATGTGCACTGTTTAATAAAAGATTATAACTTCAATAAGTAATTTTCGAGCTTAAAAAGTAGTTTTTATGATACCAAATAACATTTTTTAAGTTTCAAGTAATTGCCAGTTGTCTAATAAAAGATATAAGTAATTTTAAAGTTGCAATATAAAATGAAAGTGTGGTCACTTATAAAATAGAATTACGAACCTTTAAAGCCATTTCAGTAACTAAGAACACTTGCAGAACACTTAAATATATTAAAGGAATGCTCTGTAGATAACATTTTTGTGAAATAAGTCGTAAATAAGAAAATAGTAATTTCAAGCAGAATTTTAAGACAAAGGTTTCTATGTCGGATTTTAGAAAATTAATAGTTTTTGGAATACTCAACAGATTCGGAAGAAAGTTAGCTCATTGGAATCAGCAGTCGTGTGAGAACATTTTTGCAATAGTTTAAACTAAAAATTATAAACTTGAAAAACTTACTCTGTAAGTCAAAATAACCACACAATTTCACTAACGAAAATAAATATTTTACGAGGATTTGATGAAGTTTGGAACTAAAACACACTAATCATAAACAACTTCATAGGAGATGCTCTACACATAGTGATTTTCTGAGAGCCCTCCGTTAACATATTTTTCTTGAACATTTTTTGATTTCGGTAGTAAGATGCCAAGCTTATAAAAGGAAGTGCGGGTTGGACGGCTTCAGAAGACGGTAGATCTTGGTGGCATACGGACGTGTTGTTGGAATCAAGCATGTTGTGGCCCTGGGGATCATGGGAAGCCTTAGAAACAGGAAGTGATGACGAAGCTCTTCAGGGAGGCCATGTTGAAAATTTGAACTTTGCGATACATGTGGACAGCTGTGAGGAGAGTGTGAATTTTCTGTTTGGGGTTCAGCGGTCCTGTTTTGCCTCATTTCTTGCAATTTACGTGTGATGAGTAGTCTGATGCCTTAGCTAACTGCAAGAAATGTGGAACTTTTTTCAAGAATACATTGCTTTAGTGATCTGAACTTTAAAATTTTTCATTTCTAAAATAGTACCTTTCTTACCTAGGGTTTATTTACGTGAGTGGCGGCCGTTTCTATGGTGCAGTTAGCGATTTCCGAAGGTTAATCATGGTTTCTGAACATTTGTCAAACATTATCAGTATTATGTAGGTGCAACACTTTAAGTGAAGAAGCCGATACACACTCCGGTATGCGGCTATGCCCCCAACAATATGTCTTCAAGTTATTACAGGATCCTGACTAGCATTTCCTCAAGGCTATTGTAAAGTTATGAAAACTTGTGAGAGTTAACAACAAGCACACCCAGCGACCAAATTATACATTTCCCCATTCTAGCTAGATCATTACAGCAGGAGCTATAAATAACCAGCCAGATCAGTTTTCACTTCACAAAGAATATATCCAATATTGCAATATGCAAGTTTATCCTCTTCAACTTATCACTCCCATTCCGTACTCCTCCATTTAGATGTCTCCCATGTTACACCATACTCGGTAATGGCCTCTGAGCCCTCAGTTTGCCACCAACCTCCACCATGTGACTTCCTCATTCTACTGTTGATGATAGATACTTCAATGAAACATGTGGTAAGTCACAAGGTGTACACATATGATCTCCTTACCAAATGTCTCACCTGTAACATGACTTAAGTTTTGACTGAAATATTTTAAAGTGTGATAACATTTTTGTAGTGTTGCAACCCTCCTGCCTTTATGTATGGTGAGTGGTTGGTTTAAGTTCGGTATCCTTCAGTATTATGTACCTAAAATTACTATTTGTAATTGCTCACATACACACAGAGCAAAGATCCTCCATTAAAATAGTTTCAAGCAAAATATACACATGCACAATGACCAAAAATACAAGCAAGAGAATAAATAATAAAAAAATAAAAGAAAAATATAAATATATCACTTCAGTTGGGGTGTAAAATGTTTCATTACGTCTCCATCCTGCATCATACATTTGCATTTGTTTTCACTTGTCCAATCAATAACTGAGGCAGATAATGGACTCATCCTCACTCCTTACTGAAAATTGCTGCTGAATATTGCACTTCATTTTTGAAATCTTGTAATTTTCTGTGAATCTCTTTATCTTCACATATGCCTCTTCAATTTATAATTCAGATGTGGATGGCATAGAGCAATAAAATTGTTAACTTACTTACTTATATTAAATCCAGCTTAATATAATCTATTTCTACACAGCTGATCTGCATTACAGACAAGAGGATTGTAAAATGGAGATAAATAGTTAAAATTAATTTTACTGATAAATATTTTATCAGTTTGTTGTTTTGAGCTCCTAAATTATTAACAACTCACAGAAAACTTATTAACCTTACACAGGCATTAGCAGGAAACAGAACATAACAATTTCCTGGCCCCAACAGAGTGAGCCATAAAATGGTGTTAAATAAGGTAAAAACTATTGTCGTGAATGAGATAGTGATTTGCTGGGTAGAAGAATTCTTAAAAGACAGAAAGCAAAAAGTTGGTGTAGGAAACACAGTATCATAAGAAGTGGAAGTGAAAATGGGAGTGCCACAGGATAGCATATTGGGACCATTACTATTCATTGTAATCAGCTGCAGGGTGAACTGGACAGGATATATAGCTAGACTGGTAATTATGGGATGAAGCAAAATGCAAATAAAGGGCCAGTTTAGTAGGTACACAGATGAAAAACTAAAGATTGATTATGGTTATAATATGGGGAATGAATTGCTTGTTGAAGACTTGAAATGTAAATATCTTGGCATAACATTTGAAAGCAAGCTCAACTGTGAAGGACACATTGAACAGGTAGCAGGAAAATATTTCAAAATACTATACTAGTTGGAGAGAAGGATGTAACAGAGAAGTAAAGGAACTGAGTTACAAAACTTTGGTCAGACCATTGCTTGAATATGGTGGTGTAGTATGGGACCCACATTTTGGGTATCAAATACAGGAGTTGGAGGGGGTGCAAAGAACAGCTTGTAAGACGTAAAGCTTGGTGGGGGTTTAACTAAATATTTGTGTCTCAGCTCTAATCATGTGATGTTGTCTTTGGATAAACAGTTTGTGCTTTGCAGGAACACAGTCACCACCTAAACTGAATTAACCCTAACTCAGGAGAGGAAAGTCATTATTAAAAGTCACTGTTGCTGTTGAAACTAATAATCACTATATATTCTTCAAAAGTTACAAAGTCACAAACCTTGGAAATATATGGCATCGGAAATATTCACCAAAGAAATTTAGTTGCAGGAATGACTAACCCATTCTAACCAGACCAACTTCCTGACCCCTTACAGTCACATGAGGGATAATAATGCTTTCACTCATTAACCTAACAGTCCACAACAGTAACCCGGAAGTTGTTCATAGTCATCCGCCTAGCCTCACACCCGGATTGCGCTACAAAGTAGCGTGGTCTTGCTCCACTTGATTTTCAAAGACTGCCTAGAGGTGAACCTGAGACAGGTGTGGGAAAGCTTTTTTTTCTCTTTAACAAGAAAAGAGTCCATACCCAGCATGGACAAAAGTAACCTTCCACAATTGTTGATTGCGATATCTGACGTCTTAAAATCTTTTAATAAATTCCTATCTGCCTGAAACTTTGATATTAGTTAGGCAGGCTTATAAATGTCAATTTCAATTCTAATAAAATTTTTCGTAGCTATCATATTTTCTTCGTAAAAAATTATTTTCTGTGCAATTCTAAAAATGTTTATAACCTCCACAGTTTTCAAGCTATGAAGGTGAAATAAATTTTAACTTGCTTCCAATTTCTCACTCTTTCATTTGGTGCTAAGATCCACTTGTTTACTGTTCTCTAACAGGTTGAACCAAAATTATTACACAAATTTTAGAATATTTAACTTACAGCTATGAAACATACTTTAAATGATTCTACGTTATTTTATCTATAAAATGTGAAGTTTTGAAGTTGCTATCTGATTTCCTCAATTTGTTATGAATTTCTAAAGTAGCGCTGTCTCAGGATGATGAAACAGGAAGTACCGGCTCACTTCGACATTTTCTTGAGACTGTAAAAATCTCTATTTTGTCCCATCCTGACCAAAATACTACCTGAATCTTAAAGAGACTCACTGAAAACTGTTTGTATTGGAATGTACTTTCTTTTGGATATAATTTTCTCAACTGAATTTACTTATATTTTCTAAAATGGCTATTTTGACATTTCCACGTGTGGTGAAAGTTTTTACAAATTGCTCAAACATCAATCTTTAAACTTCAGTGAACCTTTCCAAACTTTTTATAAGCTATGCAAGACAAGATCACGCTTCTTTCAGGCTATAAACTGATTTTCTATCTTCAAAATTATGACCTCCAGAATTTTAAATGTGTAATTGTGTCTTAACTTACTACGCCGGCTTCCAACTTTTAATGATTATAATTCTTTAGTGGAATTTTCTAGCTACAAGGGTTCTAACTTCAATCTACTAGTAATAATTTGAAATAGCTCAAAAACTAAAGGTAGCATTTTCTTTTATGAAAAAGGCTGAATCTCATATACTAGATATGTTGATTCTACGTTCTGACTTTCTATTACTGTTTACTCGGATTTATGATTTTTTTTTTTTTTTTTACTTTACACCTTGTTGACGGCTAAGGTCATTAGAGGTGGGATGGGAATGGGGACAAGGAATGGGAAGGAATTCGGCCATGGCATTTTTGAAGGAAGCATCCCAGCATTTGTGTGGAGTGATTTGGGGAAACCATGGAATACCCAAATCTAGATGCCCGGATGGTGATTCGAACCTGCATCCTCCTGAATGCAAGGCCAGAAAGTTAACCGTTCACACACCATGCTTGGTCTGATTTATGACCTGGATTATCTAAGCAAATAACTTTAAACCTGATCTGCAACATTATTTAAATGATTTAGTTGCTCTATGAACAAGTTTTGATATAAAGTTACCTTACAGGCTGCTGGATTTGTCTCTGGAAATTGCCACAGAACACAATTGGTAACCAATAAGATAAAAAGGCTGGAATGGAATTCATTGGAAGACAGGAGGAGGGTGAAAAGAGATTGTACAAGGCATATATCAGCGTTGAAACATGGCAAGATATTAGTGTAAGAATGAAAAGTAATGAATGGAAGGGAAATTTTGACCATGACCAAAGGCTGGCACTCGATTTCAGGCACAAAAGTGCGGGAAGATTTTCTTTAGTAAGTAAGGTGGTCATGGATTGGAGTAAGTTACCAAGAGAAATGATTAGTCATCTACCAAAGATATTGAAAGAATTTAAAGTTGAAATTAGTGGAGGGAAAAAGTATATGGGTACAGGAAAGTGGGTGTGTAGGGAAATTCGCACCACAGCCATCACTTGCAATTAAATTAAATTATTTAAAACTAAATGTTGATGTTATGGGAGAGAAATCACTTTGGTTTAATTCCAATTTTTTAGTTTTTATGGAGCAATGTGTAATCTTTCTCAAGGATATATGTACATAATTTTTAACTTAACAGCTGATGAGGAAAGCTCACCTTAAATAACTGTTCATAGGAGGGATGTGGCTCTGAGTTGAGACCCTTGTGATGCAAGACTATTTTGTAGCCAGAGTTGCTTCCCTGACCTCGAACCTTCAGTAAAATCTTGTTATAGTTCTGCAGGTTTAAATTTGTCTGTGTAACAACACCTGCAAAGCCTGCCCCATTAGGTTGTGGATTTAGCATAGTGAAAAAGACTGCTCGTTGGAAAATCTGGGTGCGCTGCAGAGCAAGTACAGCCTTTGACATTCCCACTGTTCGTACTGTGTCTGACACCTCCCGCCATCCTTGCAATGATGGGACTGTAGTGAAGTCAAACAATGTCTTGCTTTGTTCAGCAGATACACTCTGCACCATACTGGAACTGAGAAGTGCCCTAAAAAATTTGAAATAAATAAATAAAAATTTCCAGGTTATTTCTAAATCTGAAAATTATTGTAAAAAACTTGAAACAACTGTTGTCAAAAATTAAAGCTGTAAATGGTCTTTAGTCACTTAAAACTACAAAAATACCAACTGGAAATGCTAGTCATATGATGCAATAAAAGATATGTAATAGAAACTGAGACATTTTAATCAATTAAAAGTTGAATAGAATTTTGTTATGTTCTCATATTCTGAATGGAGGTTCCTGGAACTAAAGAAGCTTAAACAGAAAATCCTGAAGAAAAAAGCTAGGTGTAATTTTTTTAAGGTGGATTCAGCTAGTGATGACAATCTTATATTACTCATTGTTTATAGAGCATTGAATCTTCAGAAACTTTGCATCATCAAACAGTTAAACAGAAAAAGATATGCTGAAGATCAAACTAGTAAGTACCAGTAGGTGTAAGATACATGCTGAACTGAAAATTTTGTGATTTTTTTTTAATTAAAAAAATGTTTAGACAAGTTACACACTATTGGCCATCCTGGATTAATTTAACATTCACCATAAAAACAGCCAAGTTCTAACATACTGTATATTAAAAATTCTATTTAGTAACTCCTCCACCTATCAAGAATCTCTCCCAAGATATGTTACAACAGATGGAAAATTGCAAAAAATATTAAAATTTACCTCAGAAGTCTGATTCAAATCTAAGACAGAATTGGTACCCAAAATCTGGTAATTATGAGAGCAAGACAAGCCCTAAATTGCCACCACGAAAACTTCTCTGAAGAAAACTTATTAACTGCAGGATGCAATATACTAAACAGAGAGGTGAGGCTTAAAGTTTATACAAGTCTATCAAACCCAGATATAAAAATATCTCTACACTCACATACATTATTTTTTAAAGTTTTTTTTGTTGTTGTTGTTATTGTAACAAGCTATCTTTGCCACTTAACACTTAAACAAAATTGATAAATGAGGTACCTTTTTAAAAATTAAGTTTATTAACTGAGACATGAATTTTTCGAAAATTCAAGCTGTAAATAGAAAATTATAAACAATCAAGATCACAGTGATAAGCTACTTGCTACTGAGTGAGTAAATTGTAACTTAACTAACCAGTCCTTAGATTTACAGGTTTAAAAAAATCAGGCTGCCAGGTGATTTATAACTTTCACCAAAGTATGATAATTCCTATAACTTCTAAATGATCAGGAAGTTAATGAAATAACAAGACCATGGTTTTATTTACTTTTTTTATTCATTTGAAGTCTTCATAAACACATAAATGGATAAGGCATTAACTTCTTCAAAGATTTTAAAGCATATTACAAATACCACAGACATAGCATCCTACTAGCAATGTTTTAAGCAAAGTTCTGAATTGTTAATAATCACTCCAAACAATGGAAACAGTACATAAACATTTTAAGGTGAAAATTGAGACTATTTGCAGGCCTTTAAACATAAAATTGACAAATTTAAACAATTCGATATAGCTAAACATCATATTTAAAACACTACAGCTAACACAACATTTATAATTACAGTCTTCAATTAACATTTCAAATATTATACATAAATGATTCATCGTATTTCAAAATACTGCGTTTTGAAAAATATACAAGCTGCGAAGATGAGTAGCACATGAAAAGTTACAAAAACTGACCAAGTTTCAGATACATGCTTTAAATGTTCAATGTCACCCCACACACATACAAATGGTAATCTTGTTCCGTCCATACATACGATAGTATGTTTCTATCAATGTCTGTTCTTGTAATATATGCAATGTTATTGGCACTGGGGGTATATAAACTTTGTCCTTCACATAACCCGACAAGAAGAAATTAAATGGTATCAGACCTGGCAAACTGGGCGGTGGGGGCATGACAACAGAGGAACATTATTCAGATCAGCGTGCCCTATCCAGCGAATGGGCAGTTTCTGCTGAGATAGTCTTAGACATACGTACTCCAGTGAGGTGGAGCCCCATCCTGTTGTAGGATGAAAGTGGAGGATTCAGTAGTCAGTTGTGGAAACAACCACACCTGCAACATATCCAGGTATGCAGATCCTGTCACTATTTGTTCGATGAAGAAAAAGGCTACTACAGCTTTCTCTTTGATATAGCACAGAAGACATTCACTTCTGGTAAACCTTTTTCCAGCTCCACAAAGGTGTGCGACAATTCAGTACCCCACTCTCTCATTTTGTGACAATTCACATTTACAGACAGATGAAAAGTCACCTCATCGCTGAATACAAAATTCCCCACCAAGTCCTCATCAGTTTCCATAGCTTCCAGCATTAGGCTACAAAATCCAAACAGCTGCAATAATCATCTGGGGTCAGGTGTTGTACCAATTGCACATGGTAAGGTTTCAAATGCAAACGCCAGTGCAAAACATTTCACACTGTTTCTGTGGAATGCCCATTTCTCAGCTGGCATGAACAGTTGATTTCTGTGGACTGTACACATGCTCTGCGGTTTCCTCTGAGACACGCGGTCGCCCTGTGCTGCTCTGTTTACATAGACAACCAGCATCATGAAACTGGCAAAACCAACGTAAAATGCTCTCGTGACTAGGTACAGCTTTTACATATTTTTGTACGAATGCACAATGCACATTTTTAACCAAAGAACAATTCGCATATTCTAACAAACAAAAATTACTATCCTTTTTTCCACCATCTTGTCCGCTGCTGCCAGCTAGCATACATGCCAGGCATCAAGTGGGCTTTTAAACTTGGTGAGTTTACGTATCTATTCAAGTATCAGCCATCTTTGTAGGTCATATACTTATTTTATTTATTTTTATTATTTATTTATCAATCTTGTTTCATGGATCCCTGCTGAGGAAGCACCTCTGGGATGTGAAACATGTCATGGTTAATATACATACATACAATATGAGTCATAATCATAGTAAAAACAATTATATGTTACAAAGAAAAATAAAGACAATAAAATAAACATAAATTTTTTAAACTGTGTTTTGCAAAAGTCATATTGAATACAATTAATTGTTTTGTTCAAATTCTTGAATGGAGTAGGAGGAGTTGCCAGTAAGATAATCTCTCAGTTTTTCTTTAAATATATCTTTATTTTCTGCAAATTGTTTTATAACCTTGGGAAGTTTATTAAACAGATGTATACCAGAATAATTAACCCCTCTTTGTACCAATGACAGAGATGTGTGTGGTTTGTGCAAGTTATTTCTGCTTCTTGTATTGAAATTGTGTACCTGCGAATTAGAAGTAAACAGGTTACACTGATCTATGACAAAGCACATTAGAGAATATATATACTGAGAACTCATTGTAAGAACATTGAGTTTTTAAAAAAGTTGTCTGCAAGAAGTTCTTGGTTTTACCCTACACAACATCCTAATAGCTCTTTTTTGTGCTATGAAAACTTTTTTACTTTGTGAAGAGTTTACCCAAAAAATTATGCCATATGACATTACTGAATGAAAATATGAGGAGTAAACCTGTTTCGTTAATTCTAGATCTGCTGTTAGAGAAAGTGTTCGCATTGCAAAGGTGGCACTACTTAACTTTTTCAGTAGTGAAGTGATATGTTCATGCCAACAGAGTTTCTCATCTATTTTAATACCAAGGAATTTTATAGTCTTTGTTTCTAATATTGTGTTATTTTTATAGCTTACTTGTAAATCTGGCTGTGCATAATTTTTTGGTTTAAACCCAATATAATGTGTTTTTTCAAAATTTAGTTTTAATGAATTTGCCTTAAACCAATTTGCTACTTCACTAAGAACTTCATTTACATTAAATTCTAGATTGCTGTTTGGTGTTTTTCTCACAGTCAGGTTAGTGTCATCTGCAAATAAAACACTCTTAACTTTGTCAGATAAGTTTCCAGGAAGGTCATTGATGTACAACAAAAAGACGAGGGGTCCTAGGACAGAACCTTGTGGAATTCCATGTTTTATTTTTTCCCAGTCTGATGAAGCATATTTGCTTATTTTAGAATAAAAAATAGACACTTTTTGCATATGACTTTCCATGTATGATCTAAACCATTTACCTGCGATTCCATAAATACCATAGTATTCCAATATTTTTTCAAAAGTAATTCATGATTTACACAGTACAGTGTTTTGAAATTCAATGAATCATTTAGGCTAATCCTGTATTGTTTTTAATCATATTACACTGCATTTAAACAATTTCCATCCAATAATATTCATTTATACAAAAAATATGCAATTTTAAAATTAATTAATGTTTATCTCTTTCCAGCACCAATGTACTTAATTTATAAAATTGAAATTAATAAGGAGCTCGCCTGAGGGCTGTAACAACATATATGTCATAATTCAGTCAAGCTACTACGCTTTGTGTGTTGGTAAGGAGTGATAGCAGTACGACATATCACAGAGATACTGATAAACTGTGTGTGCTTTCTAGAGAAAGGAGCTTTTTGTTAGAGCTACTGTTTCCATACTTAAACATTTCACATTGCTGCATAATGTGGCAGTAATATTACAATTATGAGAACATACAAACATTATACAGTTTTTTATCCCTACTGGAATTACATGGATAATTCTTTAAAACAAGCAGTATAACTGGTACTAACTGAACAATTGTCTCTGAGAGTAGCTCGGACCGAAAACAGACCACCAGAGGGAGCAAGATACTATTAAATAAAATCAGGCAGGTTTGTCCACTACAATTCTGAAAAGGTAAGATAGTCCACAAATAACAATCATGTAAAATTTAAGCTCTCATATATGTGTAAAAGCGATGCATTTTTGTGAGAAAAATCAAGTCAATCGCACTCTCTCCAAGTTTGACTCATCTGCTGCAGCTGCTTGATGTGACATGTTCCAAACCTTAAGTTGTATGGGTGTGTGCCACAGGACACAATTGATATCTTCTAAACAAGCTCAAGACTGCCCTGCACCTGGATGCCAAGAACAATCTGTAGGTGGGATTTCAGGTGACAGGATTTTTAACACTAAATAGAAACAAATGGATTTCAAAAATAGTCCTCCAAGAAAGTTAAGGTCTGGTGACGGAACATGTGAGTGAAGTTTTCTTGAAAGAGTTGATCAAGAAAATGAAAGACATAACAAAAAGCTGGGTCACAAATGACACAAAAAGTTAAACGTCATACTGAGAAGAAATACTTCCGGTAACAGTGCATCCCAGAAGTCAAAGAAGGAGTGGAAGCAATGACATCTGGCAGAGGAAGAAAAAGGACAAAGAGACAGACATCTTCCAGCAAGGCCTCAAAATCATCCTGTATGAATTATTCATTTCTATGTACATTCGATGATGATACAGATAGCAGCAATGAGGTAATTTCTTTGAAAGGGTACGATGGCAACATTGAATAATGCTGCAATCTTGAATCAAACACATCTGACGCAGAAAATGCTTATTCACTAATACTCCTAAATCATATCAGAAACAACCTTGAATTAGAAAAATTTTCAAAGCCTGCCAATAAAAGTATCCACAGAACTGGAAATTAAAATGAATCTTGTGATGTTAGTACCTTTTCGAGGGACTACATACTTTTAAATTTATAGATAAATAACTAAAATGATCAACCCTCAACTTTCAGAAATTAATAAAAGCCAAATGAAGAGGATTAGGGGAAAAGTTGGCAGAGGCAAAAGTATACAGAATAATCCATTCTATTTATAGCCAAGTTTCAGAAGATTCTGATTAAAATAAGCTACTGTGGAAAACAAAACAAGGTACCTTCTGGGTGCTAAAGTGTAAAAGTGCAGCCATTTTGTTCCTCATCATGGCAGGTTATCACCAGGTATGGTCCATGACAGTTGTATCGGTGATGTGGAAATAGCAATACTTCGAAAAATTTTCATTATGCAGAATATTTTTATACAAGTTAGGATATCCGGTGGTAGAAACTTTTAGTAACCAAATGCAACTTCAGAAAATTCTCAATTTGTCTACAGACTTTCAAGCTCATCCTAATGGGGTTGCTATTTAGATTCATATTGGAAGAGTGAATGCATCATGTCTGATGTTATGTTTATTAGAAGAATAACCTGCAATCTTCTTTATGTGTTAATAGTCCACCAATTGACAAGTTACATGATACCAGACCTTAACTTCATGATTTTGAGAATATACAGTGATTTACAAAAGTGACTTTAATTTCTGTGATTCACTTTCCCACCAGGATCTGTTGTGGTGTAAATTAAAAGAATATTGGTGACCAAATAAAAATTACAAACCGTGCATAGACGAACATATGACAGGTATCAGGAGATGCATTGCATCCACATGGCTAATGATTGAACTGTCTATACCCTGAAGACAACTTTCATCGTTACAAAAACAGTCTTAAATTAAACAAATAAAAGAAAAATAACTAGCACACAATATTCTCAGCCCTTAAACAAAGCTAAATGAAAAGTTTAAGCACTAAATGTAAACTATCAAGCAACATGTTAAACTGAACTTTAAACTGAATTTTAAATTAAAGGAAAATCAGAAGATGTTTACAAACAGTAAGAAAGAGTATTTTTACATAAGAAAATTGGTGCAAGTTTCATTTTTCATTTTAAAATCTAAAATATTACAGAAGTTATGAGATTTTAAAGAAAATTAAAAAATATGTGGAAGTTGCAAAGACGAGTTTTTGCTTATATCCAATTAAATACAAATGAAAGCCATATATCATACTTAACTATGGTTTAAAAGTGATTCTTTATAGTTAAAAAATTATCACAGACTTAGTGTTTTGGGAGGAAATGAAATATCAGAAGTATAAGAAATTATTACTCTTCAGGTATTTATTAAGAACAGAAAAAATGTCATAACAAAAAATATTAAGTATAATTTAATCTATCACATATCTATATCATCAGCTGAAATTCAGTGACTGTGGGAAAGTGGTAAAATCAGATTCTCATGGTTGCCTGATGCAATGTGGAAACTTCTAGAAGTTCCCAGGGATAGGTTATAAAAGTCTTTGTGTCACTACCCCAGCAAGCTGTCAGTTGAAAGAAGTTAGAGAATGTAGGTGAAGTCTGGGATCGTGGTGGGATCTTTAATGCAGTTCAGAAACCGCTTTTTTTAAAAATATTTTTAGCTTTATATGGACTTTGAATTATTTCAATGAAACAGTACTGGTAAAAGGATATTTTCATCATCATTCAGAACTTTGAAACCTTACTGTGATTGCCTTGCTGGGCTTTGAGAAATTCTTATATGTGAAGAGAACTTTACTTGCATTAGTAAATTAAAAGGGTGGTTATTTTCAGAAATATTACTGAATGACTGATGTAGTTGTGAAAGTATCAAATCTGAGAAAGACTGCCTGCATCTTCTTATAAGAATTGAGTCTGATTCAATATTTATCTATTCAAGATGTAACTTCTGAAATCACTAAACTTGGATGTTTGGAGAATACATTTGAAGTGAACATTTTTTCTAGTTATGTTATTCTGAACTACCTTTCATACAGTATTTAAAAGAGTTGTTTATAAATCTCATGCCTTGGGTGGTGACAAATATGAGGAAAGAACTTTTGCAGTAATTGAGCATTTCAGAGTTTTATTTGAGTAATATGGCCATAGTTTGCAATATAGCTAAAAAATTTAAACCACCCACTAAAGTGAAGATCATTGATATATGGTGAGCATTATGGAGTGGTTGAGGATGCAATGGAGATGGCCAGCTTGACTGTATGAGATTGCCACAGTAATTTTTTCTTTCATAATCCAAGATGAAAACACACCTAACACAATGTAATCTGACATGATGGGGTAATTTAAAGACAAATTTTAACTTCAACTTCTAAGTTGAAATTAAAGACTTGGGTTTGCACAAAACATGTTTATGCTGGAGAAGGATACATCAATGCTTTGTAATACTCAGTTTTGGGCAATTTTTAAAACAGAATGGCTGGAATGAAGAAAACCTTAAAATATTTCACAAAGTAACTCTTTAAAGTAAACTACTGATCCCATGATTCCAAAAACTGAAAAGATGTTAGAGTAGTGGTACCATTATCTTAATTTAGAGTTAGTGCTTTTAAATTCCTCTCTCCCTCTCTCAGAAATGGTAATATTTACAAAAAGTTCATACATGTATAAACCGTTTAATTAGTGATACAGAGGGTGAAATGTTTGTAGAAATTATAGTTTGTAAAAACAAAATGAAATTAGATTGAAGTTACCCTACCATGAAATGGATCCATGAAAGAAACTAACAGGCAATATTCCGAGTAAACATACAGCAACAATGGCAGGTCGTGTCATCAGACCAGATAACATGGTTCTCTAAAACACAAACAGTAAACCTAAACTTTCTTTCAAAAAGACCTTTAAGAACAATAAATATACATACCATGATTGAGAAAATAAATCCAGAAAGTGAACAACCTATGATAAAGTAAAAGCAACTGAAAAATAAATGTGTCAGTTCTGTTAAAGAGACATGTACTTTAAGAGAGGAATTAGCTGAAAGTTTGAAAGTAGGTACCGGTATGCACAGTGAGCAACATATGAAATGGCAGTAGAAATGAATTGTAAGTTATAAGAATGCTCTTGATAATTCAGTCAGGATTGTTTATCTTGAAATTTTCAATTTTTTTGAGAAGCCCATCGTACTATATAAACAAGATAATTTTTTATCTACCTTACCAGTTTCATACATTTTAAATTAGGAATCGCTTTCCTCCATGTGGTACTCCTAATTCACCTATCACTAGCCATTCAAGCCTTGTCACCAGTGTATGCCTGCAGGAAGAACTTTCTTCAACATCCTCCTATATTCTAATGACTCGTCCCCTAGCTTCTTTAAAATCTCTCCCTAACACTCCCTAATGTTTCCTATAGTTGAGTTTATAATAGGATTATATACAATGATATTTACATTTTAATATTTATATAAAAAACTATTTTCTATCTGTGTACACAGTAAGCTGACTCTTTTAGCACTTTTATTCAGTCCATGTTCACTTAACTGACTATATAACCTTACTTTTCTTCATTCCATGTTCACTTAACTGACTATATAACCTTACCATATCCCTGAATCTATTTATTATCCTCTCTCATTTTAATCCCTTGCCCAACATAATTTATTTCCAAGAACAACCTTATATCTAACTGCAAACTAAGAACAGAATCATTGATACCACATTTCCTAACTCTTAGCATTCTAATTCTCTCACCCAGCAAGGCACAATCTAATTTATCCTAACATGGCTTTACCCTTATTCAGTACCATTCTCTGGTTCATTCTGCCAAATGCATTGAAGAGATAGAGTAACAGACTTTTAAATTGGCCTTTCAAGTCAATTTTACCTGAGAGTTTTCAAATAACTAGAGTCATATGAACAACCTTTGCTAAATTCATTATGTGATTGAAAACCACTTTCTTCTTCACAAAAATTATTGAGTGGTTGGATGTAGCTATCCATGGACTTGCCTACCACTGAAGACACAGTAATTAATCTGTAGATCTCAACTCTAACAAGTCACGCCTCCTTTATGAACTAATACTTCTATGGCATTTCTCCAGTCCTTTGGTATGCACAGATTCTTCAGACTCAATATAAATAATATTTCAGGGTATGTTATGATATCATATCTATCAAAACTTAACAAATGTGTGTAATATAATCCACATGCAGTTCTCTAATATGACCTGTTTTTAATTTCCCAAGCTGTTCTTTTCTACTTACATGGTAAAGCTCCTGCTCCAATATTTCCCTCATTATCTTAATAGTTTCAATATTTTACTTGCCTAATATTCACAATTTTGTATATTTCTGATAACATCTTTCCCACATTATTCATTATTACAATAATGCTTTTTCTTCAGTTTCCTAAAATAGCCAAAATGTTTCCATGCTCACGTCTTACCAATCTCACATTCTCCTCACACCCACCCCATCACCCTCTTTACTCCCTGTTTTGGAGTTCTTCTTGAACATATGAGCAATATCAGGACCTTCTGTGGTTCACATGCAATGTTAAACCATAGTTCCAGCCATGTACAGAACCTGCCACTGGGGCATGCACTCCATTGCAGTTAAAATTTAAAAAATAATTATGCTGGAGCACATACCTCAGTGGTAATTTTCCTACATACTTACATTTCATTATTTATTTATTCATTTTTTCTTTTTTTTTTTTTAGTTGTGATGAAGTGATGTAAATTGCATATGAGAATAAAGGCACAGAATGGAAACACAAAAATTTTAAAATTAGCCAGATAAAGCTGAGAACATAGTACTCTATGAACAAATTACAGAAAAACAAAATTAATGAACATACAGCAGATACTGACAGCCACAGTATTTGTGATTTGCAGAGTATAGATGTAGATGAATTACAATGCCAAACTTTAGTAGCATTAAATTCTTTGTAACAGTGGTCAAGAAATAATTCATTTTAAACGTTTAAAATTTAAATTTTTCAGACATTCTGTTGCTTCTAAGATCTGAGGGTAGTTTGTTAAATACTGATGCGCCAATAAGAGATCCTTTATTGCGAATCCATTTTTATGTTAATTTTTGTCAGGTATTACGGAAGTAAACCTTGTTGTTTGACATGAAAGGATTATTTTTGACCATAATGTTACTCTTAAAAAGTTTAAAATTTCAGATAATTATACACATGGAAAAAACAATACACCTAAACTTTGAGATATTGGCATACATGAGTATGTGTTTTGATAACTGTAATTATCTTTTGTATGATGAAAGTAAAGTTGGTGTTGTGAGCATTCCTTGACCTGTTCCCCAAAAACTTTCCTGATGTAAAATTTGTAGTATTCTGTTATTGTCCAGACTTTGGTTATGTTTAACCCATCTAGCCAGATAGTCATAAAATTCATCCACTATGGCCCTTACTCCTAATCTATTTCTGTTGTCATCATTGTGGATCCTGCATGTCCTTTTAAACCCTAAAATTGATCTTCAGAACTTCATTTCTACCTTTGGAATTATTTGTTTGTATAATTTTGTCAGGGTAGCGTTCTGCTCCATAAAGCAATATGGGGATCGCCACAATTTTGTAAAATTTTATAATAGATTCAACATTTGACCTATCAGTGTGGCTCAGTGTGTTAAGGTGCAACAAACTGGAACAGGGTGGTACAATGAGACTGCGCATGATCCCAGACTACCAAGTAATGGTTATCCTGATTGCTATCTATAGGCAATTTCTCACAATGATCTATGCCAGTGGTTCTCAACCAGTGGTCCAAAAAGACGGGGCAGATGGTCTTTAGGCAGAATATTAAAAAATTTATTCTAAGAGAATTAAATTAATCAAAACAAAAAAATTAGTAAACTGTTCACATAAGATGGATACCACACTCATATAAAGCTATAAAAAGTATAAGCAAAACTTTATAAAAGCAATGACTACTTAAACAGCACAAATCTGGCATTTGTGATACAGAATGATGTGACTGTCTATTCCAAGGCTACCCAACCAATTTTGCAGATGGGCCTCAATTTCAATTCCAAGTCAGCCTGTGGGCAGATGGTCTTTAGGCAGAATATTAAAAAATTTATTCTAAGAGAGTTAAATTAATCAAAACAAAAAAATTAGTAAACTGTTCACATAAGATGGATACCACACTCATATAAAGCTATAAAAAGTATAAGCAAAACTTTATAAAAGCAATGACTACTTAAACAGCACAAATCTGGCATTTGTGATACAGAATGATGTGACTGTCTATTCCAAGGCTACCCAACCAATTTTGCAGATGGGCCTCAATTTCAATTCCAAGTCAGCCTGTGGGCCACAATTTAAATTCTAAGGGCATCATAATACTTTCCTACAGTTATAATAGATATTTAAACATAAAAAAATATAAGTAACACAGTTTGATTATAATAAAAAAAGTTGTTACTTTTTGATTACATTAATGAGACATTTGCAGAGGTTTTTGAGCTAGCAAATTCTAGACTGCTGCTGTTGGCAGGAAAATTCAAATGTTTCGTGGAATGCGGGACAGGAGTTAGGTAGCCTTGGTTTATTCACTAGATAAGTTACTAGTCCGCATCAGAGAGAG
Source organism: Vandiemenella viatica (assembly GCA_031002005.1). Lineage (NCBI taxonomy): Eukaryota > Metazoa > Arthropoda > Insecta > Orthoptera > Morabidae > Vandiemenella > Vandiemenella viatica. Next base: position 100,157,973 of record JARYHS010013630.1, on the reverse strand, counting down.
TGGCGTTCCTGTGAGACCATTTTATGGGGACCTTATTAAGGTGTAGGTCTCAAGGAACCACAGTATGTGATGATAACAATTGGTAAGGTTGGTTTATAATTACACATGGGCAAAAAAAATAGGGCCCATGGAATTTAGGGGTCGGTAGAATTATTTCTGACATTTTACTGGTCCATGGATTGAAAAGCATTGAGAAGTACTGATCTAAGGGAATTCTGGGATGGTTCCCAATCTACAACTCATAAACTACACATTTCACACTTATCATACAGAACACACAAAGTTACACATTTCGCAGACAGATGCCCAGTTAATTCTTGCAGGAATTCAGTTCCCTCTCCCCCCTCATGATTCACACTGTCCACCTGTGTTGGCCCATGTCCACATGATCCTTGGTGGCCAAATCACAGAGGGAAAAAAGAAAAAAACAGTATTGTAACAGTGATGACACATGGCTAAGTCAGTAGGCTAGCTACCAGTTTAAACTAAAAGTCTAATGGAGTATGCAGGTTTACTTAATCCATTGTTCAGTTTGTAAGAATCCACATACATTTATGAGATTTCCTTTTGCTACGTAAAAGTAAATTGTTAGCGAACAATATGGTAAATTGGGCAGATGACACGAAGTAACACCGAAGGATGAGTGGCCAGCCTGTCGTCTTGAGCAAGGATAATGTGAAGTATGCTTCATTACAAAATGTATTGGCTTGCAGCAAAGACTTTTTTTTTTTTTTTTTTTTTTTTGTTTATTCAATAAAGAGACCATCAAAAGAACATTCACATTAAGGCATTCTAGTAACTGAGAAGGTGGAATTGGAGTACATTCGCTCAATGCAACTTGTGTACATTAATGGAAAAGTCAGTCTGTGGTGTTGTTGCTGTATTTATGTATAAATTGTCATCTTTATGGCTTTCAGGCCCCTGTATACCAGCCACCCTCATTGCAGTTTTTTTATGGTTTTCTGTAGCCATCAAGATGAATGCTGCAACTGTTACCAATCTCTGCCTCATAAACCACATTTCACAAACAAAAAGTACATTTATACACACATAACATAGTACACAATTCTTAAATAGATCGCAACACTTCACTTCCTCAATTAGTACATAATACGACCTGGATGTATGTGTAAAATGCTTGGTGTCAACAAGCATATGTGGCTGTAAAATTTAAATTCTAAATTTGACAATGCCAATGATGAAACTAATTACAACACAGCTGACTCCTAATGTTGGGAGAAGGTTGTGAAGAAGATGATGATTTAATGAAGTAATAAGTACAGTGTGTCAGTGTTATTAGGTACCAAGTGTTTGTATAGTGTCTGCAAGATTTTGGAGATGCGGCATGAGTTAAACTAGGTGTTACATGACACAAAAAAGCGAGCTCATATTTACACATCCAGTTGGTGACAACACATTCTACCTGGCTTGAGGATTGCAATGGGTTTATTGTCCATTATAAATAACTGAGGTTCCCTTTCTGTTTGAGGACATTTTGGAAACAAATGGACAGATACCAAGGGGGAGGAAGGGACCAAAAAAACTTGGTATGAATTTCTGGTCTGTCTAATGTCTTAGAAAGATCTAGTGCTACATTATGAATGTGGCCGCCCTTATCAATTTCATTCTAAATATCTTGCATATGGCCCACTAATTGAGATTCAGGTGAATATCTTTGTCTTAAGTCACGTTGTCAATTTGAAGACCATTTTCGATCCTCACAGACATAAGTGTGAGCAGGCTCTAACCATTAACCACTAATATTAAAGTTGGATGTAGATGAAGCAATGAAGTAAGGAAAAGAAAAATTTGAATGTAGTGTAAGAGTTCAAGAAAAAACAGTCAATGTACTGCAACATGCTGATGATATTGTCAGCAGACAAAGGTGAAGATATTGTAAAATTACTGGATGACATGCAAAAATTACTGATGGAAGAATCTGGACTAAGTAAAAACCAAATAAAAACAAAGGCAGCGTAATGAAGCAGAAATCATAGCACTAATAGTAGAGTAAATGCAATATACAATCACATATTATAATAGATGAAGTAAGAGAATTCTTTTATTTCGGAATCAAAAATACAACTGAGGACTGAAGCAAGAATGATGTCAAAAGCAGCTTAATAATAATGAAAAGAGCATTATTCAGAAAGAGAACCCCCTTAGTTTTAAGGGCATTCAGAAAGATGTTTCTAAGACAGTTTTAAAAGAGCCTAGCACTTTATAGAAAAGAAGCTTGGAATTTAGAAATGCTAGAAGCAAATGGAAACTGGAGCATTTTAAATGTGGAAGATTAAAATTAAGTAATTGGATGAAGTACAGAATGAATTTATTTTGGAAATGATGGGAAAGGGTCTCAACAGAAAAAAAAGACAGGATTGTGGGCCACATTTTAAGATTTGTTGGTGGCAGGAACAGTTAAGGAAAGGTACGTATTGTAGAGGAAGACAAAAAATATATGAAGTAGATAAATGAAAATGTAGATTGTATTGTGTATGCTCAAGATAGAAAGAGATGGAGGATTGCATCAAATCAGTCATGAGACAGAATGTGCATTGCTTCCAACATATTGTCAATGAATGCCAAAAATCTGTTGAAATGCTCAGTTTAAAAATAAACCAAAGTTGTCTAGAAATTAACTATAATGTAGATGATACCACACATTATTGCATTCTGCAGTTTTAAAAAAATTGAAAATTTTTAGAAAGCATATCGGTTGGTAGTCCTTAGTCTGTCAGCCTTCTAGTAAACTGGTATGATTAATGACATAAGTGAGTCAAGAAAAAAATCTTTATCAATAACAGGTAAATAAGGTAGAACAGAGGATCTAAGTTCATCAGGAGGGTAGAAACAAACACATAAAGACTAACACATTTTACAAAATTTCAGTATAGATCTTACTCGTGTACAAGGTCAAGATCATGGCAAGTGGATCGGAATACACACAACAAGACTTACCACACAGTTCACCAACATAGAGTCATGTGTTGAGTCTCCATCTGTACATATCTGATCTCTGTGACTTCTCCTTGAACACGAATAAGACTTACCAATATATTCTACAATAGGTAGGTCTTTACAAGTATGTTGTTTCACTCCATCCTTCTTCTGTGGTGATGGGTGCCCTTTCCCTATCCTTCAATATTTTCATTGACTAATTTTATTTATTATTATTATCACCAGTAATTTATATGACTCATAACTTTGTGAATGCTGATGCCACAGTCTTTCCATATCTGGGAGTAAATCTCACTGTAACCTAAATACTCTCTCTTTCTTTTTTGAGAAAATTAATGAATATTTTCCCTTTTATTTTGATAATGGATGCTACTTTCAGCTTTTGTATGGTTAAGGGATCTGTATTAGTAATGTAAGGCTGTTTCATCTCTTCAGCAACTTTCAAGAAGAAGTAGTTATTAAAAACATTTACTACAGATGTTGACTCATTTAATTGCTAATGAATAAAGTTAATGAACTGAATGCTTTCAGTTTTATAATTTGATGTATAAGGTAACAAATAAGGAAGGGCAAGGAAAGTAATTCCAACACTTACCATAGATGAACAGGTGTAATAAAATATGTTGATATTGAGCCTAATTCTTGCAAGTACATGAGACACTTGGCAAGGAGGTCAGAGGTGACAATACAGATACACACTGACTGAACGTGGAACACAAGTAGGAAGACAAGGGTGTTTAGGTTGGTAGAGGAGAGGGGCGAGAAAATACCAAATTGATAATCAATAAATTTGGAGAAATATTATCATTGGAAGTTGGGAATGAAGTAAAGAAGATATGAACAGGAACATTAAATTTAAGTTTTACAAATTAGATGTATGTGAAATAAAGTGCTGTGTCAACTCAAAGGGCCTTATTGGAGATAAAGGACAGGAGGACATGATAACTAGGATATGTTGGTAAGTTAATTTCCATCTGTACAATACAGAGTAAGTTGTGGTTTCAGGGGAGTCTCTGGCCACTCACTCTGTTGGAAAGTTAGTTAGTAATAAGGGCTATATATGAAATGGTACACTGGAAACAGGCAAGTTGACATATAAGTTTTGTTTTAGTACATGTGTCCAATAATGAGAAAAGATTCCCGTGTTCAGATTGGAGTAGGTGGTGGTAGGACGTAAATGCTGCAAGTTCTGCAGAAGGGTCTGTTGCAAGATAATGATCCATGTGGCTGTTAGGGGGAATTATTAGGTGAATATTTGTGCTTTAAGATGTTTCCGAGATCGGGTGGTCTGCTGAAGCATGTGCATCAGGCAGGATTTTGAGGAAAAAGTTATACATTACAGGAAATGAACGTTCAAGTCATGCTCACAATGAAGGAATACTTCAATGGATGATGTTAATGGGTGATGAAGATGGAGATAGTTAGTTGTAAAAGGTGCAGGATGGGTTGAACCAAGACATTTGTTTTTGTGCAAAATCAAGATAATAGCAGAGGGAAAAGGAGTTTTTGAATTAGCATATCCAACTCTTCATACGGACCCTCCCTTTGTTCATTCCACAAATGTCTGTCCACAGTCCCCACTCCTTTACAACCAGTCTCCGTCCCTGTCTCCACAGATATCACTTCCTTGTAAGCCAACACTCCCAATGTCAGAGACTCAGTGACATGTAACACTTCCAGAACATGCCCCCCCCCCTTTCCCTCCCTATCACAGCGTCCGATCACATCCTTCTTTTTTCCTTGGTTTACCTCATTTTCTTGAAAAACTTTTCTCTTTCAACTTTTAAGTTTACCAATAGATACATGGGTACAACAAAATTATATATCTTATATCCAGTATGTGGGAGGAGACAAAATGCTTAATCTTTCAGAAGGTGCACTGTGAAATATAAGATATTTACATTCTGAATCAATGCGTTGGAATTTCTTATATAGATAGCACAACTGTACCTCATCATCCAACCCCTCCTCCACATGGTGGGAGATTGGCAACAGCTTATACCAGGGGATTGCTTGTGGGGGTGAGGTACAGTGGGGACCTAATGGGCCCCGGGACCAATACAGTTGCTGTAAAGGCCCTACAAAAACCCTGAAAAATGGCAGTCAACGGGACTCTGGTGAAGCTACGACAAGCTTAGCAAGCTGGTAGTGGATAAAGCTTGCTTGCAAAGCAAAAACAAGCCTCGGAAATACAGAACAATGGACAGAAGACATGGCTATGAAAATTGTTTAAGATTTGGATCCTTGAACATATGGGAATTAACTGGGAAAGTGTAGGAAATTGTGGACATTGGGAGAAGGAAGATGGATATTTTGGGGTTGGGTGAGACAAAGTGGAAAGGAAAGGGTAGGAGGGAATTGAAGAAAGGTTTCTGACTGTACTGGAATGGAAATGTGGAAGCAAGAAGAACTGGAGTAGGAGTAGTTGTGAGAGAGGGACTGAAGTGGAAGAGATTAGTGACAGAACCATGAAGATTAAGGTAATGGTCAAAGGAAGAAGCCTGGATGTACTGCAAGTACAGGGTGACTTGCGGGAACCGGACGAATTTGGATCAGCTGTTGCATTGTTGTTACACGTGATGGTGAGATTGAGTTTATGTCATTGTTTTAAGTGTGTCCTACCATTCTAGTCATAATGGATCAGTGGTCAATACAGCATCGTGTTTTTGCTTATGACACTTTTATTAAAAATGGTGAATCTATTATCAAAACACAGAATATCTTTTGATGCCACTTTAATATTGGTCGGAATGACACAGTTCCAAGCCAAAACACATTGTTAAGATGGGTTCAGAACAACAGAAATAGTGTCAAAGTAAAAGCCACCCTGTCCTGCAAGAACAGTGAGAACACCTGATAACATCGCCATAGTCAGAACTGCTTTAATCAAGAGTCCGAGGTGATCTGCATGCAGATGTGCACAAGAAACGCGATTCTGTGAGGAAGATTTTAGGATTAGATTTGAAATTTCATTCCTACAAAATTCAGGTGGTGCAGCAACTCAAAGAGAGGGACTATGAACAAAGAGAAGACTTAATGCAATACTGTTAATGAGCAATGAAGCTCAGTTAACAAACAAAATTTCGATATTGGATGACTGAAAATCGATGTAACATTCATGAAGAACCTCTCCACTCTCCAAAGGTAACAGTTTGGTGTATGGTAGCCCACTTTGGAATAATTGGGCTGTACTTTTTCGAGGGAAAATGGCATCACAGTGACAGTTAACTCTGAACGCTATGTTCGCATGTTGGAAAAATTTCTCAGACCAGAACTTCGGAGGTGAGGAATAAACAAGAAAATTTTTTACTTTCAACACGGTGGGGGCACAGTGCATCGATGCAAGTTGTGAAGAAGATGTTCCCTGACAAGCTAATTTCGCATTTTGGTGACGTGCCGTGGCCACCAAGGTCACCGGATTTATCTCCCTATGACTATTTTGTATGGGGATATTTGAAAGCTCATGTCTACGCTCACAAACCATGTACTTTATTAGATCTGAAAGATGCAATTACAGAAGAGGTGAATTTGATTGGAGAAGATATGTTGACCCGAGTTTTTGATGATTTTCTACAGAGGATGGAAATCTTCATTCAAGTGGATGGCCAGCAAATGCACGACATCATATTCAAGAAATTAACACAATTAACACACTTAGTGTTTCATACAAAATATGTTTTATGAAATGGTATGTTTTCATCATTATATCTATAACAATTAAATAATATTACTAAGTAAATTAACTTTGCACTGCTCATTTGAAAAACGCCCAGTTCCCGCAAGTCACCCTGTGTATGCCCAATAAGTAGGCTGCCTAATCCAAGGGGAGTAGTTTGAACAGGAGCTGCAGAGACAGTCAAATGGGGAAAATGTTATAAAAGGCAGGGGTATGAGGAAGTAATAGGCACAGAAGGATGGGGTAGCAGAAATGAAGAAGGGGAAATGCTACTCGATTTATGCAAATGAAATTGATTGAAAATACGAAATTCATGGTACAAAAAACAAGAGAGACACAAGGTAACCTGGTATAGTAGTTATTGGCAGAGGAAGTCAGTTGTGGACATGATATTTAATGGGGAACTGAAGAGGAGTGTTGCAGATGTAAAGGTAATATCATCAGAGGCATTAGATAGTGATCACCAGCTATTGGTAATGGAACTAAGGATTGTGACAGATAGGAAAAAATCAGGAAGACAGGATAGGGGATTAAGGGTGTGGAAATTGAAAGAGATGAGTAATGAAGAGGCATACCAGAGAATAGTAAGGAGTAAGATACCAACAGTGGAAATGAGGACAGAGGAAGAGGAGTGGGAATATTTTAAAAGGGCGTTAGTTCTAGCAGCAGAAGCTGGTAACACAAAATGGTGGAAACAAATGGCATGGTGGAATGATATAGTAAAACAAGCAGTGGAACTGAAGAACAGGTCCTTTAGAGAATGGTTCAAGCAGAGGACACAGGATACAAGGGATGAATATGTGAAGAAGAAGAAAGAGGCCAAAAAATAGTAACGGAGGAAAGGAGGAAGTGACTGGGGAAATGAACCGAGATGGTGGAAGAAGATAGCAAAGGTAATAAGAAAGTCCTATATGGAATGGTAAAAAGGAAGAGGAAGAATCAGAAAATGTCAACATACTGGATAAAGGTGGAAATGAAATAAACAGCACAGAAAGACTAAAAAAGGATGTGGAAGGAGAATTTTGAAGCCTTACTGAACCCAGATTGGACACAGGATGATACAGTTCACCAGGAGAAGTAGGAGAATAACAACCATGTAGGAGAGAAAGAAAAGTATTTAACTTGGGAAGAAGTGTAAACAGATTTGGGTAAGATGAAGGGAGGAAATGCACCAGGCATCAATGAAGTGAGCATGGCAATGATAATGGCAGCAGGAGTAGTAGGAAAGCAGTGATGAGAAAGGTATGGAATCAGGGTGCAACCCCTGAAAACTGGAAAAAGGGAGTAATCATACTTATATTAAATAAAAAGGTAGCAGGAAGGAGTTTAAAAACTATAGAGGGATTATACTGATGTTTATGAGAAGATCAATGGAAAAAAGACAAGGTGGAAAATGAGCTAAGTGAAGAGAAGTACGGCTTAAGATCAGGGAGATCGACAGTAGACCTGATATTTGCTATGAGACAGTTGCAGGAAAAACATTATGAGTATGGAAAGGATCTGCTGTAGGTATTTCTCAATACTGAGAAATCATATGATTGTGCACACAGGAGTAAGGTATGGAAGGCCTTGGAGAACACAGGAGTTCCCAAAGAAACCACCAGGAGAGTGACAGAACAGTACCAAGGAAGTGTGAGCTATGTGAAAATAGGGGAGGGAAGAACAGATTGACTGAAACAAAGGAATGGACTAAAACAAGGAAGTGGTAATCATGGATGATATAATGCAGAAGGTGGCAATGAGGATGGGAGATGAAAACATGTATGTGATGGCTTTTGTAGACAATATAATGATTTGGTGAGGTGAGGAAGAGGAAGTGCAGTGGCAGTTGGATGTATGGACAGACAGTGTGGAGGAAAATGGCCTGAAATTTGAGTAAGGAGTCAGAAAGAAGGGATAACCCAGGGAATCGTGATGGCAGGTGGACAACTAAATAAAGTAAGCAGGTTCAAGTACTTGGAGAGTGTATTAGAGGAATGTGGAGGAAATGATGGCAAGATAACTGAAAGAGGAAGACAAGCAGAGGTTTTTCTAAGGAGCATTAGAAGCCTGATATGAAATAAAGACGTGCCACAGAGAAGCAAGAGAGTAATTCATCACACATACTATGTGCCTATCTCGACATATGCTGCTGAAACATGGACAATGAAGAAGCAAGACATCAGCAAGGTACAAGCAAGCGAAATGGAGTTTTTAAGAGGTAGAATGGGTGTTAGTAAAATGAATAGGATAAGGAATGAAGTGATTAGATGCACCATAAAAGAAGAACCCCTACAGGATATAATAGAGAGAACCAGACTGAGTTGGTATGGACACGTAAAGAGAATGGAGTTTCTGAGAATCCCAAGAAAAATCCACAAAGTCAAGATGCATGGTAAACGACGAAGAGGAAGACCAAGAGATGGATGACAGAGGAGTGTGTACAAAAGAGAGGAGAGGTCTGGAACAAGGTGGTGACAGAGAGGTGGTGGGAAGAAAGAAGGAAATGGAGAGGCTTGTGCATGAAGCAGACCCGGCTAGTGGCTGGAAACTGTTGAGGATGATGACCTGTAGCTCATCAAATATATTTGAAATACCCCTAATGTTTTGATGACATAGATCTGTGTTAAAATAACATATTTTTAATTTTAAAATTAATATGAATATTCTCTTGGTTTTAAATAGTTGTTTCTACCCTTGGCTGCTGATATAATTTAAAAAGGGAAAACCAATTAACACCAGCATAGGGTGGTGTGGGTGTTAACCAGTGCTTCTGGTAATATTGTCATTATTACTCACTACCACGATATTTGAGATTCCTCGATTGCCTTTTGCCCAGGAACCCCTACATATGGTTCCCAAGAAGTTAGTATTGGTCTACAACTGATGCCTTGATGTCAGCATATTATGATTCTACTGACATTTACGATACCAGCAGCGCTATTTGATTATGCATACCTGTTGACGTAATGCAACTGAAAGTTTTGCTGTAGCACTTGTAAGATAGAAAATATTATTAGGTGGATACAGGAACGGAGACAAATTTGTGTTTAGGAAAATTTTCACGGGAGCGTGCGCTCCATCGCAATTAAATTAAATATATTCCGACAACTGGAAAAACAGGTAACAAACTACTGAGCATAATCAGATAATACTATGAGAAAAAATAAACGAACTCAAAACGAGCAGCTGAATCTTCGCTATTCGTGGATCGAAACAAGATGTTGCCTATATTCAGTTTTCTGAGAATATGCACTTACGGACGTGAGCATGCGAAGGCTCAGATTATAAGAGACGGCATTATAAATAAGGAACTTTGAAAACATAGCCTACATTAATATACCGAGTTCTTTTTCATTGCTTTTAATTTGTTTCTGAAATTATGCGAAGTTCATCATGCTCTCCCAGACCAGTTTACAATAACTGAGTGCGGTATTCATAACACTAACCATCAAATTCCTTATGTAAACTTAAATAAAGTAGATAAGATAGATAAAGCTTTAAATACCTAATCATAACACAGGCATTGTAAGTATAAGAGATGTTCGATCAGCAGAAAAGACATGATTTAACTCATGGGGCTATAAGGTTATGTTAAACATTAATACTGTTGCATAGGCTACTAAACTCACGACAAACCTTAAATTCTGTATTAACGAGCACTTTCGTCTTCTGACGTTGAAATTGTCGAATGGCGTTCGAACAGCATGAAATGTGTCCCCACTTCCTTGTAACATGCAATCATTACGTCAGTTGGAGATTATTCCATTTCCCTTCTTATTAGTTCTTATCATTTACGCATTACAGGTTAAAACTCCCACTTTATTCTCAAAGGGGTTAGAACAAGCTTATCGGTAAGTATTCCACGGTCCATACTAATACTGGTATTGATTACAATAGATCAAATATAAACGTATATATTATGTATTAAAACGCAAAATAGTGGCGCATAGAAGACTTAAGTATTTTTTTGTTAGATGTATATACGTAATCTAAGTTATCCAGATAGAAGTGTGTCCTAACTGACTCCCAGTAACAGTTAGCGCATTTTTCAACGCATGAGAAACGAACATTTGAATTACTTCAGATAAATCGAAAAAAGGTGATTAGAAAAATAAATCATCAGGTGACTTAAAATTTTCGGTAGTAGTTTACGTCGCGATACATGACGTCACAGAGTACTTATGAAAGTTGCTTAAATAACTGATAACTAAATTCCTGGTGCCTTCTGCTGTGACAAAAAGGTTCTGTTTTCATTCTGGTCCAGGCCGAATTTCAACCTAACCACAATCTCCGTTAATATTGTCGCTACAAAATCGAAGCCTCAAACACACACGCATTGATACAATCATTTTATCTTTAGTTAGTGATGTCATGTATCGCGACATAAACTTGAACCAAATTTTCTTCTTTAATTCATATTCTTAGGTTGATACGTCAGTGGCAAATTTCAGAGTTTCCGAACTCCACGGAGCTTTTAAAGCCATTTAAATCATATCGCGCCTGAAAACATTGCCGACGATATATATTTAACATCAGTTTCAGTTTTGTATTTAGGCCCTAGATTTGTATGTTGCATTAACGACTCTTGCTCACTAATTTTCCATCTTTCACGTACATTTACTTTGTTTTATATATACTATTCACCACCAATGTAGCTTTCCTCTCATAACAAAAACATCTGTTATGTATGTTTATCTTACTTTTTAAAAATATTCATCAATTGTTTATTAAAAATAATATATATATATATATATTACTCTATGCATTGTCTCTGTATTTTGCTTATGCTTCAACATGAAGAAATATTAATTTATGTAAGAACGTACTTCATGTAGGATATAGTTAAAAAATAAAAAAATAACGCATAAATACGATTCCTTTTAGGATACGTCTGATTTACTAAATACAATAAACACGATTAATTTGAAGAACATCTGATTTACTACATACACGGTCAATTAAATTTTATCATATACACATGAAGTGCGCGCCCGTTTCAAAATTCCTGTTTTTAAATCCTCATGAGCACAGTTTTGTTGCTGTTAGTATCGTAATATATATATTTATATTCAGGATTTTTAGCCGAGCAAACGGCAAGAAATACATTTTTCATCAAAAACCGAAGTAATATACCATTAAATATCAATGCTTATGCTTTTTTGTTTCCATTCTGTTATATACCCTCTCACCATAATAATTTTTTTGTTTGAGCCTTCAGTCAACAAAGGATTAAGTTTAGATCTTTGTTTCCCAAATTCATCCACAAGTGACATTTCCCTACTAGCTGTCTTTATATTGGTGGAATGGGATGGTGTAGAATGGAGCTGAGGTCAGTAGAGGAAGAACCTAAGGTGGTAGTTTAAAAGGAGATGAGATTATTTGTGGTTGATGTCATGGTGATGTATAATACCTAAAACATGTCTATGGCATTTCAGCTTGCTTTTTTTTTTTTTTTTTTTTTTTTTTTTTTTTTTTTTTTTTTTTTTTTTTCAACACATGTCACAAAATTCCAGAATCTGCTTTCAAAAGTGCTTTAAATGAACTGTGTGTTTGGTGAATAAAACCTACCTTTGACAAAATTTGTTGCAGTGACAGTATCATATAGTACTATGAATACACTGCCCTCAGTTCAACGATTTTTTAAAATTGTTATAATAAAGAAAGATAACTGCAAAGTCTTATAAAATCTCAGTTATTATGATTGCATTATTGTGCAATTTATGCTGTGAGTTGAGTTTTTCATACCTCAAGAATGCATTACAAAAGAAGCTAAGTCTTGAGAACAAAAGGTGTAAAGAGCACAGACCATCATCAACACAAAAAGTGTTACTACTGTTAAATTGATATAAGCAGTACAAAAAAAAAAAGATAATGATAAAAAATAAGAAAGGGGTAATTGGATGACTAGGGAAATTTCCACCATCACAATCAAATTCACTGCAATTCAACTGCATTCATTTTAGAAAGTCATTCAATCTGTGGCTTTCAGTGTGCTTATTAAATTAAAATATTGAAACTATTCATTGTCTTCTAGACCTAATTTCCCAGAACAATAATTTGAATGAATCTCAAATTTGATGAACAGTACCAGGCTTAGTGACACCATATGCAGCAACGGTTCTAAAACTCCTGAACGAGTCACACGTACTTATTACTGCCCATACAATAATGAGAACTCTCTGCCTGCAAAATCATCCATTTATATTGCCAAAACTTTAGTTAATAACACAGACATTATATACCGGCTGGATAAGCACCTACACAATTCTCACTGTTGTTAATAGTCTACTACAGCATCCAGTGTGGAACAATAAGATGTACCAGTATTTATTTGATGCCATCAGACTGGTGTCAGAAGCCTCATCATCTAGCACACTAGTTCACTTTCTGTGGATTAAAGGCCATACTGAGGCCATTAATCAACTGACAAAATGGAACATCAGTGAGGGTTAATTCACTGGTACCCAGCTACAAGCTACCATGGATGAAATTTATCCCATTGGTGAAGAGAAAATAATATCTTAAATGGAAAAAAGACTGGTGTGAGACACAGATAAATAGAGGACATCATTACACATTAATACAGCCAACTATACCTTGGAAACTGTGGTTTTCTTAATATCACATAACATGAAGGCACTTAATAACAGTCATAAGTCTTGTCTATGGTTATTATCCACATCATATAATAGGCATATCAATCTGTCAGAGATTTCTGAACTTAATCATATCGTGTTTTCCTGTTCACAGCAACAATTCAACTGCTTTTACAGGCACCTAGAAAAGCTCTCAGTCAGATTCCTGATGAGTGTCATTCCTCTTTTCCAAACTCAAAATGTACAAGGCAATCGTACATTTCATTCAAGATATTCACATGAAAATGTGAAAAATTAGCTCCACGTGAAGCCCATGGTGGGCATCATGGTAGGAAAAATATAAACCTTCATATTACAATGCTAAATTCGTGGATGGCTAAATGATTCCAGAATGAAGGCCAGACAAAATAAATAAAAACTCTCTTATCATCTTTGAATTATTATGCATATTTATGTTGTGAGAAGAGTCTTCATTTGTTATCTGCTAGGGCTACATTTTTTAAATCATTTTTAAAAAATAAGATTTTAGGATCTTTTACCCATGAGACATCCAATAGTTGCTGATACACAGATTTAGGCTCTTATAACCCCACATTCACATTAGCAGTATTAAATGTGTGATACTGAGTCTGTGGTAAAGTTTCATCCTATCAGTCTCATCATCAAGATTTCAGATTTGTATGTTTCAGGAATTCAAGTGAATTCCACAATTTTCACCTTGACCGATTCACTTTGTAGTTAACAATTCTATTTCCATTTTCTTTCCCAGTATAAAAATATTTGTGGGCATTATTATGTATGTGGATGAAGGTTATTTAAAAATGAAACTATGGAAAAAGGAAGTGGCTTCTGGGAAATATAAATTAAAGAATAAAGGAATGAGAAATTAACCCATCACATACCCAAGTTGATGGCTGCATTGAGAGAAAACGTGGAAGGCGAACACAAAAATACAATATTTTGGTATTAATCTTCTTCATTTAATTCATGCTATTTGTTACCATACGTGTGTGCACACAGAACTTCACCCCATGATTCACAGGGCGATGTTCTGTGTGCACACATGTCAGGAACCAGACAGGTCATTCTCTATTACATGAAAAAGGATAATACCAAAATATTGTATTAGTGTGTCTGCCTTACATGCTTTCTCTCATTGCAGCCATCAACTTTGGTATGTGATGGGTTAATTTCCCTTTATTATTTATGATGAATGTTATTTGTATGTTTTCAGTGTAGTGTGTTGCAGATGCAAGAAAAAAGGATATAGAGTGTTAAACCCAGTGCCTGCCATTCAGGACACTAACAGGACCATAAGATACAATGACTCTACCTGATGAATGAATCACCTTTGTAGTCCTTGCTTGATACACACTAAACAGAAAATTCAAATTTAACTCAGACCTTGGGTTTGCAAGTACTGAGGGGTAAATATTTGTTCCATCACCAACTCGAACAAGCTAACTCCTTGGCTAGTGCAGATCACCATCATGGTGCTGCAATGACCTCAGTCAAGAGGATGAGTACTCATTGTGTACCAGGAGAATTAACTTTTGGTGGTTTCCTAGATTTATTTTTACTCCAGCTTGTATTTATCTATCTTAAATATCATCAAATATGAGATGAACCATATATTCATTCATTATATATATATAATTATAAAGGTGAATAACATGCCAATGCAATTGAATTTTGTTTTATTTTGGTGTCGTACGCGTTTCGCTGTATTTCAAGAGCATCATCTCTGTGTAGGTTTTGTAGAATCTTCTACAAAACCTACACAGTAAAAGTAACACATAAGTAAATTTAATTTCACCTCAACTTTATATTGTTTTAAACCAAATGTAACTAACTAAATGAATAAAATACCAAACAGATGTCGCTGATGATGCTCTTGAAATAGAGCGAAATGCGTACGACACCAAAATAAAACAAAATTCAATTGCATTGGTGTGTTATTCACCTTTACATATATAACAAAATGATTAACTTGCAATTGAGGAAATGGCCCACAATATCCAGTTATTCATATATTCATTGTTAGTGATTTATATTCAATTACATTGGTTACCAGATTTATTCAAAAGAAATGGTTTCCAATGTGTTTAGCTATAAGCATTCTGGGAGAATTGTGTTGGTAAAACTGTGTTTTTTTTCTTATTTTTTTTTCCAGTGGAGAAAAGTGCCCTATTTTTTTAAAAAAAATTGAGTTATGATGAAAGTGACAAAACTAGTGATTGTGGGTGCAGGAGCAGCTGGCATTGCTGCTTCATGCCGTTTGCTGGAACATGGGATGAAAGATTTTGTGCTTCTAGAAGCTGAGGATCGTATTGGTGGACGTATACATACTACTGATTTCTGTAAGCGAAAGTGTGTGCTAAACTCTTCTTAGTTTTTAAGTTCATTCAATATTTCTCTAACTGGTTTTTAATGTTGTAGAAATTAATGTTTACTGTTTAATTTAGGCTATTAATATTTTTAATTTTGATGGAGTGCCAGCCCCCTAGACAATTTCCCTACACACCTAATTATGCATTTCACAAAGTTTTACTTAAATATTTTAAATTTTAAGGCAAGTTGCTCACCATGACCCTCAGTATTTCATGCCTGTCCAGGACTTCCTTATGTTAGAAGTCAATTGGGTTTCACATACTACACTAAAATCTTCTGCCAGTAGCCATTCACCTCTCATCACCTATTTTTCCCTTATACACTCCCAGCATTTTCTTCACCAAACTCCACTGATTCCCAGGCTAGATACCTCACCAAACCAGTTACTGGTTAGGTTCTTTGATAACTTCCAAGAAACAATCCAGCTGCCCTCATTTCCACCCCCAACTTCTTTATTTGATATCTATAAAGTTGGTACAATACTACCCCACCATACTGAAGTAACAGTCATATCAAGATTTTGTATCCCAAACCATTCTCTTCCCTGCTACTTCTGCTCATCACTCTCTCCAGTAATCGCAGGACTTTGAAATTTCTATCACTTGCCCAAGTGATTATCAACAGTATTCCAAGTTATTTGCACTTTATTTCTCCAGAAAGCAGTTCCTCCTCCACCTAATAATCATACCAAATGTTTGTTTTTCTGTTTGTATATGTAATAAGCTGACCATTTTTTGATATGTGTGCTCATTCCATATTCACCTATGAAACTATATCCTTTGTAAATACTCCTGCATTTGTTCATAGTACTTTTCCCATTTTAATCTTATTACATGACGTCTCATCTGTAAACTATCAAACTTCTGACTGTAAGCCAAGAATACAGTTATTCATTGACACCCTGTTGAACTTCTCCTTTCACTTTAATTTCTTTGAATACTGTATCTCCCCAAAAGAATTCTTGTAAAAATTTGCTAAGTCTCACACTTGTTTAGTGACAAAAAGTTATGAGATCTTATTCTGAGCCAAGTGTATACTTCAAAATGTGTATTCACTTAACTTTCTGAAACAGAATGGTTTCCTTCAGTGTTATAGATCATTCATTTAGAATATAATATTTAAAAAATCTGATGATTTGTCCATTATGCATGCCATGTTTTAGTAAACCTATATAAATGCCTCAAATGTGTTGCTTTATCAAATTTACAAATACATAAAAGCCATGATTTCCCTCACACTTTCTTGAGTTTGACAAGTCTTAGAATAAATTGTATAGATTATGCTTTCGATTTCAGTAGAAATTATGACATTCATGATGGCAAGTCATCAGTATTTTTTTATTCTAGATAAAATATTTATAACACCGAAGCGAAGTGAATACATGCTGCAAAGTATAGACTTGTCTCAGAACAAAATCTCATACCTTTCTGTCACTACACAAGTGCGAGACCATTGGCGGATCCACGGAGGGGGGGGTCATGACCCCTCCCCCCCTGGAAGCACCTAGGTCCACCTCTGATAATATTTTTAATCTCATCGATTTTAATTAAATAAAAATACTTTGGAAAATATCTGATCAGATCTCACAGAAACATACTCGATAGTCAGCTAGGTCAACAAGGGCCCCGGTGCTAAAAATTTATTTTGAGCCCTCAGGCCAGATGGGCGACCTTTTTTTTGCTTTGTGTTGCTGGTAAGTGCCCCCTGAGCAGTGAGAGGGCCCTCAGTGAGGGGCTTCCTGTGTCTCAGGGGCCCACTTAGACAACTGTAGAGCTAAAATAAAAAAATAAATAAAAAGGGTCGCCAGTTTGCCATGAAGGCTTGTGGGCCTCTGAACTGCGCTTGCCCCCCCCCCACCAGAGGTATGCTTAGGGGTCCCCTGAGTGTAGAGGCCCCGGTGCACTGCACCGCCTAGCCCCATAGTAGCTACGCCCCTGATGGTAGTCATGGTACGAGTATGTGCTGTTTATAATATTATGTTGTACCCTTTCGGTCATTGTGAATAAAATATTGATTCTGCCGCGTCACCCCATTCGTTAGCAGCCGCACTTCCGATGTTTGGTGTCGTCACAGCCATGTCGCTCCACCAGTGCAACTCCCGCGCGCTGCGGGTATTAACCAATCCAGTGTATGATATTGTCTCTGGGTCCGACCATTCTGCTCGTAGTGCTGCATGGTAGTGAGTAAATTTGTGTGGTGGGGTCAAGTTTATGTCCCGATACATGACGCCACTAACTTAGGATAAGATGACTGTATAAATGCACACGTGATTGAAGGTTTGTGGTGAGGTGGTGGTTGGTGACTAGAATGAAAACTGAACCTCCTTGACACAGCAGAAGGTAAGATGAATTTTGTTATTATCAGTTATTTAAATAGCTTTCATAAGCACTATGTCACGTTTTGATGTCATGTATTGCGATTTTAACTACTCCCAATTTGTGTAGGTTCTGATTATTTTCGTACCATTTCTATTGTTTGGAGCAATTGTTAGCTAACCAGAAGCCACGGGTGGCTCTTTTAATCAATGTTCTTTCGACGATTCTGTAGCGCTTATTTAATTTAAATGGCTTAATTTTAAAAACCCGAGAGTAGCCCGCTTGAGGTTGTATCTATGGTAGGCCTACCACTAGGGCCGACGTTAGGGGGGGTAAGCGGGTCAAAAGTACCCGGGCCCCGCCGGTTGATGGGGGGCCCGATCACCGACTATAGGGGCCCTCAGGCCATGAAGCCAAGAATACGCCCACTGTCGCCTGGCCATTTTGTAGAGCTAAAAAAAAAAAAAAAAAGAAGAAGAAGAAGAAAAAAAAAGGTCGCCCATTTTACCCCGGGGCCGAAATTCCTAGCGCCGGCCCTGCCTACCAGTAATGTGCTTTAGAATCTATGAAGGAACTGATGTCTTATCAGTGTATTTATATATCGTTTATGAATAGTCCGGGAGAATAAAAATGAAGTAAAACGTGAATCGATGGTCTTGTTATTTCATCAACGACCTGATCATTCAGAAGTTAGGCATAGGAATTATGTTTTCAATTATTTAGTGATTGGTAATTATAGATCGCTATTTTAAAATTGTTTAACAGATGCTTAAAAGCTCGGTCACACGGGGCGATTTTTGTCGCTGCTACTAATCGCGGCGATCATTCACCGCGATTAATAGCAGCTATTAAGATCGGGCCACACTAGACCGCACCGCACCGTCACTTTTCTAATAGTCTCGATTGAAGTGAGTTCAAACGACACCGCGTGTCGGCCGACACTCGGCCGTGTGTTGGCCCGGATAAATTTGGTTTATATTTTGACGGTGCGGGCCGGTGTCGGTCTGCTGTCGGGCTGGTCGATATGGAGAACTGTATAGAAAGAGTTCGGAAATTTCCGGTCCTTTACGACTACATATTGTTTTAACGTTACTGATTGCTTTAGACGTGTGTCCTTTATTTTCCAGCCTCACTTCAGGTTCATCAGATATTCGTAAAATTTAGGTAGAGTCCTTGCTTGTTCGCATTAACAAATCAAATCTTTGCCAATGATGAAAGTCGATTTTAATGCCTGTAAAAATTGCATCCGAGATCCGGATTTTGAACAAGGGACCTTCCGTACTCAAATCACTCGCCGCAAGCATCTGAATCTAGAAGTACTGGAGAATATGTATTCAATCATATAAAAGTACATTTGTGTTTTGGCATGGCAAAAATAAATTATAAGTACGTTTATTTTATTATGTTTGAATAATAATTTTTGATTATAATCAGATTTGTCTCTTGACTCAGAAGGTTATGGCGTACGATTGGGAAAATGAAAGTCCTTGGTTCAAATCCCTGTCTCAGCTGTAATTTTTATGGGTCTTAAAATTGAAATTCACCTCTGGAAAAGCTTTGATTTGTTAATGCTAAAATGCTAGGACGCTCTGTGTTTCGAATTTCACGTTAATCTGTAGTTTTCCTTTTCAAATTAGGTGACAATGATAGAGGTGTAGGCCTACTGCGCAGCCGATAAGTAACTCCGTGACGAATTTTTAGGGGACATGAAATTATTATTATTTTACGGAATCTTTGCGGTCTGCATTAAAATAAAAATGTATAATAATCTTATTCTTTTTTGTTAAAAATACACAGACGGAAAAAAAAATCCCAACACCAAGAAAAAATTATTGTAGAGTAATGAAATTTGGACAATGCATTTGTCAAGTTAACATGTTTAATTGATTAAATTTTCAAGATCACAGGTTAATTTAAGCTCAAGAAAATGCATTTCAAATGTGAAATACTGTTAAATTAATAGCCGGTGTAACCTCCAGAATTTTGAATGCAAGCCTGCAAACGTGAATGCATTGTGTCATACAGGTTTCGAATGTCACTTTGTGGTATGGAGTTCCATGCTTGTTGTACTTGTGCTGTCAATACTGGGACGGTCAGTGCTGGCTGTGGATGATGCTGGAGTTGTCGTCCAATGATATCCCATACGTGTTCAATTGGAGACAGATCTGGTGATCTCGCAGGCCAAGGTAACATGTCGACACTCTGTAGAGCACGTTGCGAGACAACAGCGGTATGAGGGCGAGCGTTATCCTGTTGAAAAACTCCCCCTTGAATGCTGTTCATGAATGGCAGCATTACAGGTTGAATTACCAGACTGACGTACAAATTTGCAGTCAGTGTGTTTGGTATAACCACAAGAGTGCTCCTGCTGTCATAGGAAATTGCTCCCCAGACCATGACTCCAGGTGTAGGTCCAGTGTGTCTAGGCCGCAGACAGTTTGGTTGCAGGCGTTCCCCTGGCCTCCTTCTGACCAACACTCGGCCATCACTGGCACCAAGGCAGAACCTGCTTTCATCAGAAAACACAACAGATCTCCACTCCGTCCTCCAATGAGCTCTGGCTTGACACCACTGGAGTCGCAAACGGCGATGGCTTGTAGTCAGTGGAATGCACGCTACAGGGCTGGAGTCATGGTCTGGGGAGCAATTTCCTATGACAGCAGGAGCACTCTTGTGGTTATACCAAACACACTGACTGCAAATTTGTACGTCAGTCTGGTAATTCAACCTGTAGTGCTGCCATTCATGAACAGCATTCAAGGGGGAGTTTTTCAACAGGATAACGCTCGCCCTCATACCGCTGTTGTCTCGCAACGTGCTCTACATTGTGTCGACATGTTACCTTGGCCTGCGAGATCACCAGATCTGTCTCCAATTGAACACGTATGGGATATCATTGGACGACAACTCCAGCATCATCCAGCCAGCACTGACCGTCCCAGTATTGACAGCACAAGTACAACAAGCATGGAACTCCATACCACAAAGTGACATTCGAAACCTGTATGACACAATGCATTCACGTTTGCAGGCTTGCATTCAAAATTCTGGAGGTTACACCGGCTATTAATTTAACAGTATTTCACATTTGAAATGCATTTTCTTGAGCTTAAATTAACCTGTGATCTTGAAAATTTAATCAATTAAACATGTTAACTTGACAAATGCATTGTCCAACTTTCATTACTCTACAATAATTTTTTCTTGGTGTTGGGATTTTTTTTTCCGTCTGTGTATATTAAGTGACTCGTAAAGGAACCTCAACCA
The DNA here is from genome assembly GCA_031002005.1 of Vandiemenella viatica. Lineage (NCBI taxonomy): Eukaryota > Metazoa > Arthropoda > Insecta > Orthoptera > Morabidae > Vandiemenella > Vandiemenella viatica. The sequence continues at coordinate 100,136,788 of JARYHS010013630.1, read as the reverse complement.
AAACAAACACATTAAATGTGAAGTGAGTGACTATATAAAGGTACACGAAAATCTTTCAATACAGTGTGACGATCATTTGTTAAAACAGCTTTGGAATACTATTTTTGTGCATAAGAGTTCAAAAAATTAGGAGATAACAGGAGTCAGACAAAAAAAAGTATTTTAACGCACTTTATTACTTTCGTAGATTATAAAGTACAGTACTCTATAATGAAATGACTAAGCAATTTAGCTGTCAGACAAGGCTGTGTAGCGGCCACTGGGTCACGTGACCGCCACAATCGCGCGCTACTAGAGATGAGAATTGAACATGTTCAAATCATGGAGGAAAGAAATATATGGAGACGACGCAAGAGACCTTCACCACGCATTGAAGTGACGCCGGACGGAGGAGGAGTGGGGGGGGGGCTAGGCCGAACCCATACAAAACCCTCAAGGGGACTCTAGGATAAACGTAACGCCGCAATCTGGTGATGGATTCTTATGTAACTCTTTGAGAAAAATAAAAACATGACATTTTTAGATATACTGCTTAGTTTTCGATATATTCTGTCTCAAATGTGAAATGTTTTTGGTTGAAATTCAGAAGAAAAAATTGGTCAAAGTCAAATTTGATGATGGATTCTTATTTAAAAAGACGAGACAAATAAAAAATAAAGAATAAAAATTTTCGATATCTCGCCTAATTCTCGAGGTAAAATGTATCTAAAGTGAGGTGTCTTCAGTTGAAATACAGAAGAAAACTTTCGCAAAAGTCAAATTTAATGATCGATTCTTATGTAACACGACAAGACAAATCGAAAATAAAGAATAACAATTTTCAATATCGTGCCTAGTTTTCGGGATATACTGTCTCCAAATTGAGGGGATCGGGTTGGGATGTGGCCTGGAACAAAAATTAATTCTGCCAAAGCCACAATGAATTACATGGTGGACATGCAGAATGGATATTTCAGTTTTTTTACCACCACTTGTGGTTAGGATGAAATGCGGCCTAGACCAGAATAAAAATAGTTATATTTTTCCCATATCATCGTAAGCTTATTTGGGAATATCCGGAAGTAGTTTCCATGGCGATACACGTTTTGTCACTAGTATGGTTCTCATGAAATTACTAACAATAATAGATAAATTCTTTGTCCCTCATGGAACAACAAAACCATTCTGGTACAGACTGCATTTAGACCTAACCACAATCTCCATTAAATTGCCGCTACAGAATCAAACTATGTAGACACCCACACACGCGTATTTGAATCGCAAACTGTATTTGCAGTAACAACATCGTTTGCGTCATCAAGATTCCTAGATTGCATAGCATAATTTAACACATTTAATTTCATCATACAGTATAAACTGCAACGTGACGAAAGAAAGCGCAATACTAAATTCACTGAATCACGATGTAAAACACACCCCGTTAAATAGCATTTTCAACACTCGTTAAAAAGTAATTCTAGTCTATTATGTGCAAAATTGCAAGGTATGCTGATTTTCTACACTACATCAACAAACATTTGAGAAAAAAGTCATCCCATTGAGAGCTATGACTAAATATTTATAGACATGATCCAAAGTTTGCAACTTCTACCGCCCACTTCAACAACGATAATTAGAATTCAACTTACTTATGTAATTATATTCCAGGTTCTTTACTGTCTGGCCTATTTGTGCAACCGCACGCAACACAAGATGGCATTATAAAACACTTATACACATTAAAAAATGAAATAATCACTGCATCTAACACAATGTGAATATCGCATTTCTTTGGAAGCGCAATATCGCCGCTACCGCCACTGCGCATGCGCGAGAGTTTAGAGCCTGCTTCACCGATTTAACGTCACTTCTCCTCCATATATTTCCCATGAATTCCTTCCTCCAGGATATTTCCTTCCTCCATGATTCCGCCAGGAGTTGTCATCAAAGTGGCCCGCTATGGTCAAACGCAAGACTCCACTAGTAATTCTTTCCAAAGCACATTTAAAGGTTCATGCTGGTTCAGGCTGAATTACAACCTAATTTCTACTTGAAAATAATTATCCAGGCTATATTACAATGGAATTACTGCTTGAAGATAATACATTTTGCGACTGACTACAGCAGTATTCCAACGATATTACTGAATGTTGTTTTAGCGGAGTCGCGATCTCCAGTAGACGCGCATAAAACACACTAAGAGCGCTACTAGTTATTGAGCTGAATATTTATGACTCCAAACCAGGGGTGGCCAACCCAAATAATCTTGCAGGTCACTTTGGAAATGCGCCATAACTCCGCGGGCTGCATACAAAATTATATATCCCCATACTAGCAGGGCCGGCATTAGAGACGGGTAAGCGGGTCAAAAGTACCCAGGCCCGCCGGCTGATGGGGAGCCTCGATCACCGATAGTAGGGGCCCTCACGCCATGAAGGCGTAGAATCCGCCCATTGTCGCCGGGTTGGTAGAGCTAAATAAACAAAAAGGTCGCCCATTTTACCCCGCGCCCGAAATTCCTAGTGCCGGCCCTGCATACTAGATTTAGACTCACTATAGACATTTTTTGGAGTGAATGTAATTTAATTATTCTGTGAACTCATGACTGTAAACTCATAAATAAAACAGGCAATAACTGTCATATATTCGCAAGATATTTATTTTAAATTCAAAGTTAATTGTTTCTCATAATTTCGACAGTAAATTTTTTAATATATGGATACACAAATAATGAATTTTTTCTAATACTTGGTTTTCACTGCTTTGGCTATTATAAAATAAATATATTTTGTAAAAGTGTGATGAATCTCGCGGGCCACAAAAATGTTCACTGCGGGCCGCGGGTTGGCCACCCCTGCTGTAACCCGTTGTTCAGATTTGACGATTTTACCTATGGGGACGGTATATGGACACTTTGCATTATAACTCAGCGGACAACCTGACTCCAAAAAACCTGTAAATCTAAAGAAATTACTAATTAATCTACAAAAACTTTACGGCGAACTTACAATGAGTTGTTTATCAGTAAATTCTTTGGGAATTTTTGGATTAGGGTGTATTTGGGGACGCTGCCTCTTTTCCACCTACCTGAAACTGGTACTGACCCATTGAAATTTGGATTAACTGCTTCATTATAATGTCCTCTTAACATTTTACTCTCTTTTTTCGAAAAAGTCTCTACCAATTAAATTAAAAACGCCAAAATATGAGAATGACGCGCAGCTACAACATACCGCTTTTTCTGCTTTACGTCTTGATGAGGTCTTTAGAGGTGGGAAAACACTGGGGGGAAAGAAACGTGAAGGAATTCGGCCATGGCATTTTAAAGGAACCATCCCGGCATTCGCCTGGAATGATCTGGGGAAACGATGGAAAACCCAAATCTGGTTGGCCGCACAGGGTTTCGAACCCATGTCCTCTCGAATGCTGTTTTAGATACCGCCAGTGCTACAAAAGCAATGACAATCTCTTGAAACTGTGAGTGACCATACCCTGCCGGATGGTCTAGACCAGGGGCCTCCAAACTACGGCCCGCGGAGAGCTAGGCGAATTGTAGACCTTTTTTTTTTTTTTTTTTAGCTCTACTGTAATTTACGGACGCCCCCTAGCAAATTAAGTTTAGTTTACTGAAGTTTTCTCATTTTATGTTGGTTTTGGCCCTCGGAACTTACTGGAGTAATCAGTATGGCCCTAAGGCTGAAAAGTTTGGAGACCCCTGGTCTAGACCATAGGTTCCCAACCTTTTTTGACCTACCGCCCCCTTTTCGAAAAAAAAAGTTAACACCACCCTCTGTATGAAATAAAACAGCACCGACGTCTTTTGTTGTTGTGATCAACGTTGTGTAATCCATAGCGCTTCAATTTAATTGGTTTGTTGCCAACTTCTGCATATTATTCAGAGGAATACTTTTTTCTTCAAAATAGTTTTACAAAACTTGAAATATAGATTATCCTTTAATATCAGTTTCTAATTCTTTTGCGAATAGTAATTCTTGACAAATTTTTTCACGTGTAATGAAGCGAACTTACGCAAGAAGTAATGAATCACTGTTTTGTAAAGTAGATTCATCAAGCTGTAAATAAAATTCGGCAGTCTTCAAAAGATCAGAGAACTCTCCACATCCTCGGACATTTCGTCGATTCTGTACTGTTTTATTGCTAAGTGGGATTCTCTTAATAATATCAGACGTCGGCTTGTGCAGTACAGTATGCAGAACCTCACTCACAGGTGGCCGTATCAAATCTTCCCCAATCTTGTGCGGTTTTTCCGATTTAGCAATAAGCAAAAAAATGTTTTAAAAGGCACGAAGGCCATCTTCGTCTTGTTTGGATGCCGCTGAAAACATACCAGCTAAATATTGACGTCTTGAATATTCTTCTTAGAGCTTTTTTTTTTTTTTTTTTTTTTTTTTTTTTTTTTTTTTTTTTTAAAAAAAATAACGGATCTCTTTCTTCCCTACTCCATATATTCAATTCGACAAGCTCCTAAGTCGACACACTTTGCACCTATTCTTGACACTCTTTCCATAACCCTAAATTACCATGAGGGCCAACTGACATCAAGATAAAGTACACAGCAGAGGCCTGGACCAAGTTAAAGAAATTGCAGAACCAAATGCGGTTCCATGCGAGTGAACACAGGCATTACGAGTTGTGAGCATTAGGGGGTACTTTATGGTCAGAGAAGCTACTCTAAACAATTCCCTGCATAGAAAATAAAAAATTTAAAAAATAAAACTTAATTAAAAAAAAATGTCAGATAGCCTAAGGGCGTTTTCACACACACCAGCAAAACCGGAGCCGGCGCCGGCCTTTTCGCACCGAGTTCAATAAATTTTGCTTTCGCGAAAGCAATAAGCATCCATCATTCAAGAAACGTTACTTTAATAGATTATTATATCGTAGAACGAAATATAGTAAATTTTTAATTAACATACAGTTCTGGATACATCCCGTGTTGACTCAAATACAAAAAGAGGCCTAGAAAAATAGTGAAATAAATTAGGTACACAAATATTCTGCTACATTTTTATTTCATTGAATAATTTTGACCAATTACTGAATTTTTTAAAAATATTACACAATAGCGACGACTGCGATTGAAATCTATAAATAGGACACAAAAAACTTTCAATTTATTGTGTTTTTTTCTGATTTTTAAGGATCTCGTTAAAGGAGCAAACTTTACTGACTTACATAAGACCTTCAGATTGGGAATAAGCACAAGTAAAGTAAAACGTAAGTGTGGAAAGAGATGTATACATTTCTGAAAGAATATTTCGAAATGAAAATAAAAAGAAACCAACTGAAAAATGATAAATTACATATTTACATTAGTACTAACAAACATTATAATTAACTTACACTTTACTTAAAATGTAAATCTGGTTGTTCTATTATTTGTGGTATTAACACAAAGATACTTTGTCAGTATCGAGGGCGCGTTGCCCTGGCAACTTAACAAAATAAATTGTGTAACCTATTCTGTGTTGTTATAACTAATAATAAATGTATAGCTGATCAACTTTCAGTTGTTCTTTTCTTTCACTTCATAATCTTCTTTCAAAAATGTGTAAATCTCTTTGCACGCATTCTGTTCTAACTTTGAAATAGTCGGCCGTTTTACCCCACAAATAAAGTTTAATATCAACTAATTCAATTAGTATTATAGTATCATGCGAGTAATTATTACAAAACTAAAGAAAATTGTCGGGACTGAGATTAGATCCTCTCCGCCACGGCACCAGTGTGGACAAGTGTGCATAAGAAACAATTAAATCAAAGGGCCGGCGATCTGCCGGACGAGACAAAGTGTGAAAGCTCTCACTTGATTACATTGTATCCGGTGCCGGCGCCGCGCCGGTGTGAAAACGGCCTAACAATATCCCGTTTTAATATATGCCGGCCTTACACAGAGTACTTGGAAAGTGAGGGATTTCAATATCTGCCCACGATACGATATAAGAGCTGTAGGCTCCCAAATACATGACATCGTTTGTACCGGAAACAGACGCCACATATCGATTTTGGTTGCCTTAGCGCCTCCCGTAGTATATGTTTTAAACGGCGTGATGGTTTGTTCAGTTTTCAATTAAAGCCAATTTATTATTGATGAACGTAAATTTGACATCCCTCCCGATTTAAGGAACACCTACCTTAGAAAGTGAGGCAACCATAATAGAAATATTGTTCCCGTTTAAACTACGAAAGCATACACTTTTTTATTTCGTTTCGATAACATTCACGTTAAGTACAAAGTAAAGCAAACTTACATTAACTGAGAGTTAAAGTACTTCCCAAAGCTGCTATTTCGCTAACAAGATACGCGCTTCCGAATATGGTAACCACATGCACTTCATAAACTGTTCACCATCGACAGAAGAGACTATCACCGAACCCGTGGACCCGTTCAGTTAACCTGACAGTGTTGCTAGTTTTCTGGATCACAGTATTTTCTTAAATTTGAATTTCATACAACTTTATGCCAATCATAGGTACACCGTCAACCATAGGTACTCTTACCCTTTGTAAAAATCTCAAAATGTAAAAAATGATATGATTCTTAAATCCTCCTTACAATTTGTGATAAACGATGTTGATAATAGGATTAGTAGCAGTGATCAGTACAGAATCGAGTGCAGTTAGTTAGCACATTATACAAAAATTAAATAAAAGATTAAAACTTAACTGAAATTTCACATCACATTCCTCACGTAATATCGATCAGCAAATGGAATAATAAGCCAATAATAGTAATAATTAATAATTATAACCTCTGTGGCAGATAGATATTCCAAAATAAATAATCTTCAGTAAGTTGGTCCACGTAATCCCTAGACACCGCACAGGTTCACAGACGCTCTGTCTGAAGGCACTACCGAACAAACGAACACTGACCAGTGTAAACATATACGCATTGTTGATCGAGCCGGAACATAAACATACTAACGACGGCGATCCCTGTGGTGCACAGCGCTTGCTTGGACTCATTCACGAACTATTGAAGCAGGTGTTAGAAGCAAAGCTATTGTCAGTATTGTGTACTAATACCAACTTTTGCCAGTGTTGGCTAGGGGGGCGCTGGCTGGGCCTCAACGCCCCCCAAATTTGCCTTTGTTCACAAACGCCCCCTTCGGGCTCTCTAACGCCCACCGGGGGGCGGTACGGACCACGTTGGGAACCACTGGTCTAGACACATCATGCTTGGTATTCAGGGACTGATTGACCTTGGAGTGCTGATCCCGTTAGGCTAGTGGTGGTGGTGAAGGAGAAATGTTTTTCGAGCCTGTGAGACAGGGTTCAGCTATGATCTGTCACAAACTGCTGGTTGTATCGAACTCAGAAATTGACCGAGTGTAGAGTTTGTTTGAGCTACTAACGAAATAAAGAACATGAGCTGTAGCTACTCTGTGGTCATTTCTCTGCCTTTTCATGCATGAACTTGTACCTGAAATGTTGATTGCAAGAAATAACAGCCTTAGTTGATACTGACGTCTAAGCTGGACGAGCTGAGCCTTGTTCGTACTGAGAACCATATGAAGGCAATTGGTTCCTTTCCACCCATTGGTGGGTCACTGCAGTTGACTCAACTGCTAAATGTTGGTTAAGTTCTCTGTTGCAATGTTGTCTTGTCATTTCAACTTCCCTCCATTGTAAAAAGTTGCACAAAATTAACAAATAGATTTTGTCATTTTTAGTTTGTGGCGACTTTTCCGAAAAAAAGAGAGTGAAAAACATGAAGAGGACATTATAATGAAGCAGTTAATCCAAATTTTAACAGGTCAGTATCAGGTATGTTGGGAAAGAGGCAGCGTCTCCATGTTTTTCATCTTTCTTTCTTAATTCTTTGCTACTTTTTACTTTTCTATTTCAAACTTTGCCACAGATAGTAGTAACCTTATTGATGCATTTACTTAAATACTATATTACCATTTTCGCATAATTATGCGTGGGTGTTTCTGCCTGCAGAGTGAGAAAAAGGTGATGCTGCGGAATGCATGTAGTGGTTCATTGAGAGAGATTCATTTTTTTACAAAGAAACCCAGGTTTCAAATAAATGAACACTCGAAAAATTTACATACACTAACCACTCACACATATGATCATTTATGCACCGCCGATGCTTCTACAGCAACATTAATCTTAAATGAAGAAAAAAATTGTACTCCTGCTGAAGCTTATATTGTGTAGGCCTATGTTGACTTCCAATCCTGATCAGTTAAAAGTTTCCCTTTCTCAATCAAAATTTTTTCTCAGTATGTAGGAAAAAAAGTAGTCAATTCAACAAGAGCTATGTTGCTTGTAAAACATTGGTTGCCTCCCCCAAATTATATTTTCTCATACTGTATTGTCACCAAAAAGGGAAAAAAAAAAAAAAAAATATGCACAGAAGTCACACCTTGGCAAGTTTCACTGGCTTGTTTTATCACATAAAGACCAGGGCCTTTATGACAAATATTGTGTTTTATTTACCATAGCGCTCAGAGGTGGAGAACAGTAAAAAAACCTCTAAAACAGCTCATCAAAGAGTCATTAAAAGCTTTTGATTATTTGCTTGTTGAAAATGGTGCGTTGTTAAATCACCAGCGAAATCAATACCATGAAATAGCTGTTGATCTACAATTTCAAGGAGACAATTTAATGAAAATTTGTGGCGCTCTGGAAAAGATTTCTACTTGGCAAGACAATGACACTGCTAATGATGCTCATTGTTTATTGTAAATATTGTGCTGTTTGTACTATATGCTTGAGTGATGTTTTAGGTAGGTACATAAATGTTTTATTTATTATTCTTAAGCTTGTACTAATGCATGAACACAAAAATTTTATAACCTATTTCATCAATAACTTTTAATGATTTCAACAAAGTCAAATTAACATTTATATCTTGTCAAGACCCAAAATATAGTTTAAATATAACTTATTTTATTTTTCAGGTACAACTGAATCCTTTAGCAGAGATGTTGAAAATGAGCTCAATTGATTTAAAAAGGGCTATGGATGCTATAAATGATACAATGAGTGTCCTACAAAAAAAAAAAAATGAAAGAGGACATAGTTTTCAGACAACTTTTTGAAGAGGCAAAAGATTTGGACAAGAAACTTGATGTAGAAATAAAATGCCTCAGAATAGTTTTGAGACAAATACATAGAGCCAATAACCAACCTGCTCAATCTGCTGAGGAGTATTTCCGTAGGGCTGTATACATCACACTTTTAGATTCTGTAATAAATGACCTACAAGGACATCTGCCTCCAGAAGTGCTTAATTTAATCCAACTAAGTGTTTTCATTCTGAAGGTCAATTATACCTGCACTAATGAAGATATATTAAGCTTATGGACTATAGAACACAATTAAATGGAGTGTGACCAGAATTCCGCAATCCTGATGGCCTTCTCATTTGCCCTAAAAAGGTCATCGATAGTGCAGGTTTCAGGTAGATTCCTGCATACCAAACAGCTAATACACAACACTCCAGTATCAGTCATTAGAAACAAATATCGGCTGTGGGTAGTAAAATGGCAATGGAATCCGAATATTCTGCAGTCGATTTCTGATCTAATAGAACATTGTGATGCTGAAATGTATCCCAATGTAAAAACGTTTTTATGTATTCTTGCTACACTGCCACTTAGTATTGCGGTGGCAGAGAGATCTTTCTCTGGAGGCTCAAAACATGGCTTAGAGTGTCAATGGCAGAAGATCACCTAACTGGACTCGCACTTCTCCATGTCCACAAAAATGTGTCCATTCAAGTGGAGGAAGTCATAACACGATTTGCAAGAAGGCAAAATATAAAAATTGAGTTTGTTATTCAATTAAAATTATCTTGATGTAATAAAATAAATTACTAAATTTTGTTTATGTATATTATTGTAATTTTTAAGCCTCGACTATGTGAACCCCCCCTCCCCCTCCCAACTCGAAATCTGGATCCGCCCCTATGTGAGACTTGGCATATTTTTACAAGAATTTTTTTTAAGATCTCATTTTTTTTTTTTTTTTTTTTTTTGGTAGATGATCACTTCTTTGAATCATGACTCAAATTTGATAATTTCATTTGTAAAACTGGTGATTAAGAATATTTCAGAATTGAAGACATAAGTATACATTACCAACAATGCCCCACTCTCAGAAAGCAATGGGAGTGTGCCGTAGCTGAGCAATGCAGATTGCCACTGTTTTTACTACCACTATAAATAAATAATGAGTAATTTCCAAACTAAGCATAGGGACAAAGTACAATTTCAAATTTTAGTTAAAGTTGCTTATCTCCATGCATCAAAGAAATTTCAGGCATATAGCATCATCCAGAGCAAAGCAATTAACCCACAAATATGTGACAGAATTTTTCATGTTTGGGATTTTAATTAAATAAATACAGGGAAGAACACCAATATTAGATTTTTCTTATAATTTAAGGATGAATCCATATATGTGTACCAAATTACTTGTTTCTAGGATTACTAAAAGTGCAATGGAATTTTAATGTCGGGGTAGATTTTTTTTTTTTTAATTTTACTAACTTCCAAAGTAAGGAAAGAAATTAAGTAAAATTTAACACATTGGTTAAATTAGTAAGCGCCGTCTACCACGAAAATCTGAGTTTTGTAAATTTATTAGGCTAGAAAGTGATTTCACATTAGGAGTAAGTAAGAGGTAGATATATGGAATTTATGAGCTTCAGACTTTTCTTATAAGATAGATGTAAAGTTTTATCTGTGTTTCTAATTTCATCTTTCTACAACTAGGGGAAGTACCTTAGAGTTTTCAAGATCATCGGTCAGTGGGAGTGACAAAATTGCTGAAAATTGCATATGAATAACATCTGAATGAAGAACAGTAACAAAATAGAATTTAGTGTAACTATTTACAGTTTCGTGGCAGCAGTACTGTTGAAGAACCTCTCGGGATTCTAGCCACATCAAAGTAAAGTCAATTGGCGATGTTTCAGATACTGGCACTGCTTCCATTATTAATCCCCACTTAACCTACTGAAGATTACCACTTGTCTACCAGCCGGGAGTGGAGAGGAGTGAACAAGGAAGGGGAGTCTAGCTGGTCACTGCTTACTTGATGATGTCATGGTTGCATCACTTTTTTTTTTTTTTGTCATCTTGCTTGCCATCAATTTGCTTGTAGTATTTACCCTGGTACTTGAAGAATATGGATTTGAGGGTGTGTTTAAATAACTCCACATGATTTTGGTCAAAATGTTCACTAAGGAGTTCAACAGTTTTTCTTAAAGGTACCCACATAACCATGACATAATGTCCAAGCTGACTATAATATTGTCTCATTGCTTTAACCACTTCCACAAAGGCAGGAGAAATCTTGACATGTTGTGCAAATCGACCAACAAATGGATTTAACAGATGTGTGAGATGTTTTCTAACCTGTATGTCGGAAACCTATCGCAACGACTATCAACCACAATGGAACATCCTCATTATGTATTTTTGGTAGATTGTATAATCTAGGTGGTCTTGGGGCTCAGACAATTAGATTCCTGGCTATTTCTTCTGCCAGTCCTGTGTATTTTATTAGAATGTTTGTCTTCCTGGCTATCCATGTCATGGGATCGTGCGGAACCAAATGATATGCTTCATCATTGAAAACTTCACAGATCTTTTGGTGTTAGTCCACATTGGTCAAGATTACAGTCAAATTTCCTTTGTCAGCTGGTAACATCATGATTTCGGTGTCTTCTTGTAAAACACGTAAGCTGGCTCATTCATCTCCAGTCATATTGGGCTTAGGGATCTGCCCCTCGTCAGGATGCGCAACATCTCCCTGCGTACTTCTTCTGCTGCATCGGTTAGAATAGTGCGCACTGTCTGTTCCACTTTGCTGATGATGTTCATGATAGGTAAGGAACATGGAATGGTGCGAAGTTTAATCCTTTTTTCAGGGACGAGACAGCACCTTTGTTTATTTCTTTCCTCGACAAGTTAATCACGGTTCGTCTTCCATTAGCCGAGCATCGTGCCGATCATGTGAAAGGCTAACAGAAGATAAACAAACCGTGATTAACTAGTTGGGGAAAGAAATTGACTCATATGGGAGGTGATACATATAGGAGGGGAAAAGATGTGTACACATTCAGACCTACCACATTTACCAAAATGTTGTAAAGTGTTTTTGTGTTAATTTTGACCTTCTGTTTTCATCTGTGGTAAGTGATGGTTTATTTTCCTATCCTATCTGATTTTCATTGGTAAGTTTCATTGTCACCATTATCCCAATAAATTACCTGCAATTTTTAACTTATTTGCTTTCCCTCGTTTTGTTTTTATTTACTTCACTCTTAATAACTCAATGAAAAGGTTTCAAATGAGTTGACACAGAAATGATGTAAGATTCAACAATAATCAGTGTAATAAAATACTACTATTGTTTTACTCTTGCTTTCGACAGTTTTCTTACTGAAAAAAAATCTAAACTATTGGGATGAGAACTAAAAGACTAATGGGATACATTTAGATATAAATAATTTTCTCATCGAAAAAACTGTTCGTGACTCTTACCTTGACAAAGTTGGAGTCCAGCTTTGAGACGACGTATCATATTGACATGCTTCCCTGGAAATGTTTTATACAATCAATACACTGACAAATCCTACGTTCTTTGAATTTTTCAGTGTTTATTATTATCTGTTTAACTCTCATTATTTACAATAATTGTGTGTAGTCATTGATTTTAGTGTTTTAATAGGTGGTGTTCCTGTAGACCTTGGAGCTCATTGGGTGCATGGAGAAAAGAATAATGTGTGTTATGCTATGGCTAATCAGTTAAATCTTCTTGAGAAGACTATTACTACTGTGGTGGAAGAAACTACTATGTTTGTGGATTCAAATGGAAAAATAATTGCACCCGACAAGATAGCAGCAATAACTGGGATGATTTTTAATATCTATGAAAATAGCACTGAAAAACTGAAGAATTATCATGGATCATATGGTGACTATTTTACAACAGAGTAAGTAACTATAATTTTTTAATTTGATGCCAGCTTATTTATTTATTTCGTATGGCCTAGCAATTAATTTAACCATATAAATATATATGGTAAAAATGGAAGGAAAGAACTGCTGTGATCAATATTTATATCGAAAGGACAGATAAAATACACCCAGCACTCACCAGAGTTGAAGGGAGGAGGGCAGCAGCAACACAAAACAACAAACAAACACAGAAAATAAAATATTTCGGGTTAAACCCTTTGTCAAGTTAAAAGAAGTAGCTGAGCTCGCGCAAACCTTGCGGTTGATGCAGCCACTCATATAACTATTTTCTGTGTTTGTGTGTTGTTTTATGTTTCTGCTGCCCTCCTCCCTTCAACTTTGGTGAGTGTTAGGTGTATTTTAGCGTCCTTTCTATATAAATATATACAATATATATAATGACAAGAATGTTGGTAGCATTCACAAACTGATGTCCAGTTGCTGCAGCCATTCTATTAAGGAAGTTGTAGTACTGAAGACATCTTGAAATGGCCCATCATACTTCTCAAAAGGGCATTCCTTGATGATGTGCTCCACACTCTGGGAAGGAGCTCTGCAGTCACAGGCAGGAGAATCCTGAAGACCCTACTTATATAGCATGGCGTTGCATTTGGTGTGACCTGTTCCTAGGAGATTTAGTTTGACACACTGTTCTCTCTTCGGTGGAATCCTGGAAGTCCAGGTGTGGGATCTTTAATATCAGAGTGTTTCACATTGCCATTTTTCCTTGACATCAAAGTCGAACATGACTTGCCATACAGGTTTTCTGAATTTAAAACGAGTGTGGGGTAGGCCATTTGGGACCTCGTGGATTGGGAGATACTGTGGGTGGTCAGGATGGTGTAGCTGATCCACTCACGTGCCATTGCTTCTTGGCATCTTACCTCTGGAGATGGTATTTTGCTGATCAAATGTAACCAGGGGACTGGGGTAGATTTTAGTGTGCCAGTTACTACTCTCATTCAGATGTACGTCCATTTTTCTAATGTGAACACTACGTTGCCACAATCGAGCACAGTACTCAGCAACAGGGTAAACTATGGTGAGAGCGGTTGTTCATAGTGAGTCTGAATCAGCTCCCCATGAAGTAACAGCTAGCTTCTTCATGATGTTGTGTCGCATGCTTGCTTTTCAGGGATTCAGGGATAATATAAAATCTTTATTTCATTTCATTCGTAGCAGTCAAGACCAGCCCAGAGCTGTTTCACAGTTTGTAACATAAGGACCGGATGTTCTGCCGAGTCTTATCAACTCAGTCCGGGAGGTACCCGACACTTGCATCCTACCACTGCATGGTTACGCGTGAGAGTTAAACCGGTAGTCAAGGTCATGGGAAGCTGCCGTCAGCTACCAACATGCCACGTTAAGCCTTTCCCCCTACCCTTAGGACCTCAATGACATCACTAGTAGCCAGTAAAAACACTTGCTTGTACTAAAATCCTAACTAGCCAATTGCGAGCTAGCTTACCCCCTCCATTAGCGCCGAGTGCTAGCCGTCATGGCGACGACACAAGTTCGCTAGTCGCGCCTAGACCTTCGACTCACAACATCACTACACTGAGGTAATCTGCTGCTAGCTTACTATTCCATGCTGAGCTAATATTTCATGATTGCATTAAATCAGGAACTATCTCATGTCACTCCATCCTCCAACTTATTTAGAGATTGATTCCATACTAACCCTATCGCCGTCGTTATGCAACCATATCGTACCAACCGTGCCATCATAACTATATTGCAATCAGTGTGTTTACGAAATAATATCTTTATCTGAAGTGTTTGTAATAATGTTCTTTCCTTCGCAACGTATTGTTAATAAATAGCCAATTGCCTTATACGCTGTGTGTTTCCTTTCACTACCTGATCACTGAAGTAAGATATAAGATAATTCTAGATAAATTATGCTAAGTGTTCACCCAGATGTCTGATAAAATACTAACAGAAGAGAGTATAGATATTTACAGAGCTTGTTGTCTAACTGCTAGCATCAAATAAGGATTTAGCCTAATTCTCGGCACTACATCGCAGACAGAAATCGTACAGATTTCTGGCGGTGGCCGAGACGAATCCAAAATCCATCTGTCGTAATGAAAAGCTACCGCTCGGCTATCTCACACGCGACAGTTGTTCCACATTTTAAGTTTCTGACTAGTGTTTTCCAGTTGATTTTTGAATGTTAAGGAACAGTCTAAGGTGATGACAAGATATTTAGGATAGAAATTGTTTCACACTCTGATGGCAGAAGTTCACTTTGAGCTGCTGATATGCTGTTCTATTGCTCAAGTGGAATTCGCATACTTCTGTTTTCATCGGGTTCAGGCAAAGTCTGCACTTCATATAGAATGCATTCAAGGTTTCTAAGTCATTTGAGAGAGTGCTTTCACCTTCCTCTAATGTGGCAGTTTGGACAGCAATAGCTAAGTCATCAGCATAGCAGAATTTATTGCCGGTTGTTTCAGGCATGTCACTGGTGTACAAGTTAAAGAGCAATGGAGCTAGTACTGACTCTTGAGGTAACCTATTTTTCATTTTAAATGACTTACTTGTCTTTTGCCCAACAGTGACCTTGAAATATCGGTTTGTCAGCATGTTCTTCAGGAGTGATGCTAGTTTCCTGCAGGGTAAATATTTTTTATTTTTAAGTAGCAGTCCATCCAGCCAAACCGTATCATATGCCACTGAAAAACTGATACAGGTTCATTATTTTGATTTTTTAATATATTTTCTGGATTAGCAGTTATGGTTGTACACATTTTTTTCATAACCTCTGTAACTTAATTAATAACATACCATTTTAGTTACGTTTGTTTATTTGGGGAAAAAAACCTCTAATGTAGTTGATTTATGTGATCAGGGACAAACAGGATGGGACTGGTTGCTGTGAAGTTTCATACAATATTCAAGAAGAAACTGATATGAAACAGTGCCAGAAAGAACGTAGAATTCTGGGCTTACATTGATGGACCTGTCCATGGCCTCGGAAGGATATTGGCTAAAGAATTAGGGATAGTGCATTGAAAGGGAAAAGATGTCCATGGGTGCTATGTAGCACTTGATTTTATGCATAAGGGAGTGGAAAAAAATTCTTTTGTGGGTAAGGGTGTTAGGGATTGAAATAAGTTACCAAGGGAAGTGGTGACTAATTTACCAAAAACGCTGAAGGAATTTAAAATAAAATTCATAAATTACAAAAGTAGATGTGGGAGTAATTTAACACTGAAAGTATATAAGATAATAATAACAAAATAATAAGAAAAGTGTAATTAGATGGTTAGGAAAACTGCCACTGGTTTGTGTGCTCCATTACATTTGAATTTACTTCATTTAAGTAGAATAATATGATGATTTGTTAGATTTTAAACAAATGTTTTGTAATATTGATAAATTATATAAAAAAGTGACACATTTTGGCTTTTATGCTTCCCATATACTGAAACTGGTTACAGTGACTCAAACTACAAATTCCAAAAATATACACTGAACCAATTCAAACATTAATTAAGTGGATTGTAAACAGTGGTGGCTCGTGATTTTTATACTGGGGAAGGCTGCGAATCTTTTATCCCTGCGGTCAAAGTCTCAATGGCGAGATTTCTACCAATTTTTTTTTCCCCACTACAATTCTGTCTCAAAATACATATTTTTGGCAATTCAATCTAATGGACATGTTGTGAAATCCGTCAAAATGCACCTAAAGTAGTAGCAGTAAAAATTTTATCAAATGTCTTTTCACGTTTGCATGAATATGTTTTAAGTCTGTAATACCATTGTCTGTTAAAGAATTGTGATTATAATTAATAAAAAGACATGAGAAACAGAAAAATGTATTTTTCACTTCACAACCACACAATCACTCAGCTGCATCATACATTGCTCTGCTGAACTTGCAAACATACCCTTGCCTGGATATACAATTTTTTTTCTTCACTGATGTTAAGATCTGGTACAGGAGCACCAAGATTCTTCACTTTTAGTCTAAGCATTTTTTCCAGTAAATTGCAGACCAAATTCATATTGTATTTTCAGAGTGCCGGTAAGCTGCAGCGATTCTCAAAAATGAAAATATAACTCACAAGCCATGTCAGGGTCGTAAGGCGGATACTGGGGTTGGTATCGGCTTCATCACCTGAACTCGAAGTCTTCCAAAAATATTCTAAGTCCTGAAAAGTTCTGTTACCGTGTTAAACCATATGGTATGCTAACTGTTAAAATGACCACAGTCGCCACTTACAGATTTAACCTCCTGTAAGAAAGGTGCTATTGTAGAAATGAAAGTCAAAAGTTGAATAACTGAATTTATATTCTTGAAAACTTCACATTTAGTATAAAGGTTCACAGTTAGCAAAGGCAATCGGATTAAATCGTTCACCAAAAATCACAGATTGTGAAACAGAGCAAAACACGCACTAAACCCCAAAAATGAAAATTAAATTTAGAAAGTCATAGTTGAAAACTGTTAGTCTGAATGTTCATGGTACCAATTTTCTAACATGGCGGCAGTCAAGCGTTACTTAGGTCGGCCACATGTCTCCCTGCCTACACTACTTCCCAGCTCAACCGACGTGCTCACTCCCGCACGTTTGAAGAAAGACTGAATATTCCCGGGCGAACTTGCGCGGTCTGCCGCACATATATATAGGCTTACCTCACGTGAGGCCGCGCTCCGGCTGAGTGCCTACGCGTTCTTAAACATTGCCTTATGTTTAATTTTCTAACTTCTCTACTAAGTGTTTAATTTAAAATGTGAAACTGAATAAGTTACGGGCGTTTACGGGTATATAGGTTGATAAAAAGTTTTAATTTGTTTTAGCTTTAATTCTCATGACTGATGACATGACCAAATATGGTCATCTTTACAGTCTTTCACCATCGGTCAGCATTTTAGAACTATTTAAATCGGCTTTAGTTACAAACACGAAATTAGGCTCAAAATATTTGCCCCGATTTTAGCCTCTCAAAAATGTAAACTTTATTTAAATCTGTCAGGAATTAATTAAGTTATTGCAAAAACAGTGATTTTCCAAAATCCGACATAATTATTATTTATGTTTTTATGTGTAGTTCTGAAAGTATATTGGCTATTAAGCCGGAAAAATTACCAATGTGTAGCCTGAATTAATCTGCATATTTTAAAGGTTATTTCATCTCTGTAGGTGCTGTATCCAGGACACAATAAAATCTTTCTATTATTTACACGTGTGTTATTACAGAGTGTTTTGAAAATTCTTTAACATCGGTGTTACTGCTTTAAATGGCATGAAATTAATGAGTATGAAACTAGAAAAATGGATCTGTAAGACAAACTACTTTTTAAACCGGAATCTTGGTAGGCTTTTAAATGAAAAAATGTTAAAGTCGAGTGAACTATTTTATGTGTTCAGATGGCATTTAAAAATACTTAGACGGTTGGAAACTATCAGATTTAGTTGAATTTACTTCCCTTTAGGACTTTTAATTTATTATTTACTTTATATCGGATGACAATGTTTAAAATCAGTGAAAAAGCCTATTTTATGTACTGTGCCTATGGCAAGTTACTTCGAGATTGGATTAACAAACAAAAGGTCAGTAAAATGTCTTTTATTGGTTATAGTAAATTAATTATGTGTGTTTACTGGCATTTACATGTTCTTAGCGCTTTTGAAACGGTTTAATGTTATTGGAATTAATTCTGAAAGGCTCGACAATTTCGCCTATTTACCGGCTCCCGGTTTTCACTAATATTTCATATTATTACGGATTGAAACTACTTGAACTTATTAAAACTGAAAGATAAGATTATTTATCATGTCTTTATCTACTTTTTAAACCCTGAAACTATTTAAAAGGGTCTCAAATTGTTTATGGAAATAGCTTATGCAGATGTGTTATCATATTTCTTCAAACGGCTTTAAATGTCACTGAAACTACATATTACTGTGGTGTTATGGTTATGGTAGGTCTAGGCCTGGCTATTATTAGTTCTTTACTGTATAAAAATCTCTCCCGAAATACCAAATCTGGTATATGCCAAAATTTAGGGTTAGATTTGACTTATATTGAAATTATCTATTTATCTCTGGAATAATGTTTAATAATCATGATAAAAGGTTTGTTTAGGCACTCTATTTACTATTATACAACATTTACTTCTTTTAAATCCGTTTCAGAATATCTCCTTAACCAATATTAGGATCTGGTATTGAAAGTTTACTTTTAGGTGGAATAACCCATTTCCTGCTGGAATATCCTTGATTTATTGCATTTTATGGTTTATTTATGTTGGCTATATGTTTATTTATTTACTTTATTGTACTAGAAGTGTTGTTAACTTGATTTTACCCGTGGTATAGCGTACTAAAGTTAACCCCAAACTTGGCCGGATTTTAACAGAATATTGAAAATAGAATGAGGGACACCTTACAGCCAGGCAGTGTTTGCAGATTACTACCAATTTATTAGCCATTAGGATGAAAGGCCACCATCAGACAGTTTTCACTCAGAATCCAAAACGTCCAGTAACTATCCATGCCATCTTCCATGACACTAACAATTTCAATTCTTGTTGCACGGTCCGTGCTATCAGAGTCCTCCCAAACAACAGCAGGTTCTCTGAACTCAGAAGGTGGAAATTTGCCTACCAGTACAAACTAGGCACAAGGCAACCTCCTGGTCTCAATTTGAGATAAGACCCAGTCAGTACTTTTCCTTCCCTCTATCCTCTATTTGCCTCCATGCCCACTGTCTACAGTATATTGAACTACCACATGCCAGAAGTGATATTTAACTACATAGATTATTTTATTACTATTATCACTTAGCATTTTCCTGCTGCGTCACACACGTGTGCTTTGGTATGTGTAAAAATTCTTTATCGATTTTATTGTATTACCAGTTATTAAGGTGGAGAGGCATGAGTTGTAAATGTCTACTGAAAAGTTTCATTTGTATTAGTTATTACCTTAGGTTCTGTTTTCATACTTATATGCAAGAGTTTGTTTCATTCATATTTTTATGTGATGTAATTGATTAAGTAGTAGAAAAGCTACCTGAAAAATTAACAGTACTAATTTGTGGTTGTAATTATTGTTCGAAGTATAAGAAGTTATTGTTTAGAAAGAATTTTATTTTTGCAAAATAAGTAAGAGAAACAATGTTTAAGAGACATAAGATGCTACCTGTACCTTACTTGGTACGTCGCTAAGTACAATGCCTCTGTGTATGCCACATTTATAGTTTGATTGTTTGGTGCACGTACGTATAGACATGACCTATCACTCTAGAGCCAGCAGCAACGTATAGCTGGCCGTAGGAGAGTGTCCAAAGATCAATTCCTACGGTTCCCAGTGTCTGGCCCTGAGACATGTTGATTGTTATGGCAAAACATATGGTTACCGGGAATTGCAGGTGCTTAAATTAGAATGGAAAGTTTGAAGGTACCACTGGTATTCGTGGAATGAATACTTCGTCTCCTCGTCCACATCCTGTTAAGAAAATGGCCTCAATGTGCAAGGATTTCAACAGAAGTCTAGTTCCATCGCACAGCTGTGGTGGTGATATATTTCTGATGAGCATGAATGGAGTACCAACTTATAAATTCAGTTTATGTGCAGGTTGTAACGATAAAGTGGCGTCTGCTGGCTGCGATAATGCACTAGCAGCTTGGTGTGGGGTAATTGTTGTTCGTCTAGGTATCACTGGATTGCAGGTTCTTCTACTAATAATTCACAAAGTCGCCATATAGATAATCATTCAATTTATTCACCGAACGTACAATTACTAAGCCACCACCACCAACGATTATAATTTGACCGTATGTAAAGGCTATTCAGGACTTCTTCTCCTACAAACTGCAAGTTCTGAGCTACCCTTCTATCACTTGGTTTGGATGCTTTAGTTCGACGCCCACAAGTTCACTGCTATTTACGAAACACTGCAGTTTATCTGCATGACGGCAGCGTACTTATAATGTTTCATTAGGTCCACATGATAGTGCCAGAACGCACCGCCAAACAATCACTGCCGCGCGCAACCAACCGTGACCGACCTCCACGACAGCGAGTCACAGACTGCCTTCAACAATCCAACTCGCATCTCGCGTAACACTTTCAACAATCGGATCGTCCTGATTCCACCGCTCAACACGAACACACACATGGTTTTTTATACTGTCTCGCCACAACCCCCCTTGGGTTTAATTTTTCCTATTTGGAAATACTGGTTTACAATGGCAAAATTTAAACCCAACAACTCATAGAGACAGTATTGGCTTGAATGTGTCTCGATATCTGTACCAAATTCTTACTTTTAAAGGTGGTGGTGGTGGTCAACTAAATACATATCTTCTATTACATTTCAGTGTTAGAACAATGTTAGTTTACAACAGAAATGACCCATTTAAAATATTGTCCAAAATCCACCAAAAATCTCTGTCCTGTCACGGTCGCCATGTAACGATAAAGTGGCGTCTGCTGGCTGCGATAATGCACTAGCAGCTTGGTGTGGGGTAATTGTTGTTCGTCTAGGTATCACTGGATTGCAGGTTCTTCTACTAATAATTCACAAAGTCGCCATATAGATAATCATTCAATTTATTCACCGAACGTACAATTACTAAGCCACCACCACCAACGATTATAATTTGACCGTATGTAAAGGCTATTCAGGACTTCTTCTCCTACAAACTGCAAGTTCTGAGCTACCCTTCTATCACTTGGTTTGGATGCTTTAGTTCGACGCCCACAAGTTCACTGCTATTTACGAAACACTGCAGTTTATCTGCATGACGGCAGCGTACTTATAATGTTTCATTAGGTCCACATGATAGTGCCAGAACGCACCGCCAAACAATCACTGCCGCGCGCAACCAACCGTGACCGACCTCCACGACAGCGAGTCACAGACTGCCTTCAACAATCCAACTCGCATCTCGCGTAACACTTTCAACAATCGGATCGTCCTGATTCCACCGCTCAACACGAACACACACATGGTTTTTTATACTGTCTCGCCACAAGGTAGACCTGCCGTGGGAATGTAAAATATTCAGCTGGATAATTAGTCTCATCTTTTTGATCTTCAACCATGTTAATAGCTACGTAAGTCATTATTATTATTAATTTTAATTGCAATGGAGCTAATGCTCCAGTGTCAATTCTCCTAGTTATCTGATTACCTATTTTTACATTATTTTTAAATTTTCTTTTATAATTGAAGTGTTAAATTCCTCCCCATTTACTTTTCCGATTTACAAATTTTAATTTTAAATTGTTTAAGCATTTATGGTAAATTATTCATCATTTCACTTGGTAATTTGTTCCAATCCCTGACACCCTTACCAACAAAAGAAAATTTTATGCACTATTCCTAATTCTTTGATGAATATCTCAGCAAGCCCCACTATCCCATGCTCAGTACATTACCTGTACTCTCTTCACCCTCCTCCTTTCCTTCAATAACTCCCAATCCAGCTCATCGACATGGTGTTGATCATTTCCAGGATATACTTATTGATGTCATTCACGTCTTCAATCACATCTAACAATCAAAACGTTGTCACAGTTGCTTTTATCATCGCTATGCGTAAACTTTGGCTGAGATTATGTAGAGAAGCATAAACTTTAGTAAGGTTGTATCTGCGGTCATAACAAAAAATATTATTTTTAATGCTGATATGTAGTATTTCATGATAACTGTGGTGCCACAAATTTATATCGATATATAACAGTTAACACAGCTGAAATTATCATCACTATGTGTAAACGTTTGCTGGGATTTTATATTAAATGTGTATGTGGGATTACATAGTTAAGCATAAACTTTGGTAAGGATTTATCTGTTGACATAACGAAAAATATTATTTCTGCAATATTTAACTTAACTAAAAAGAAATCGTAAGAATTATTTTTAATTTCCTTCATTTTTAGTGACACCCTACAACTAATGTGGTTATTTCAGCCACATGTAAGTAATTCCAAAGTTTCAAGAATCGATCACTATATAGCGAATATATCAATGTGGATGTGACAGAAGATATGATACACGAACGTAATCATTAGTCAAATTAGTGGTTAGGTTAAAATGCAGCCTGGACCAGAATGACAATTGACTCGATTTGTTAGAGCATAAGGCATAATGGATCTAGTTTTATTGTTATTTGCGCGGTGTGGCATAAGGTTTTAAGATGCCTAATTCATTTTTAGTTTCATTGGTTCCATATTGCTGTTGTCATTAACCTAAAGCTCGTATGACAATAAACATTGCAAAATCAGGGTTATAAAAATTATTTAATAGAAATAACAGTTTATTTCACTGGTCGTGGTTTGAACAGCAGCTGAAATTTCCTTGCGCAATATTACTGATGAATATTTGCACTTTATAGCCACAAAATATATATTAATCAACTAAAGTACATAGAAATATGGAAAGTTCTGCACAAGTCATTGTGGGAAAAAATTATTGTTACCTGTTGATATTTATGGTAGCTGTTTTTCAGACATATTTTTTGAAAAAAAAAAGGATTTTCTTATCCATAATGGTATATAAAGAAGTAGTATTAGCTTATTAATGTTCAGCGATAATGTAGACATATTGTTCCAGATACAAACTCTCTACCAGAGATAATATATGTCTACAATATTAGTAATCTAACGCATTTTGCATGGTAACTTACCTGTTGCTATGCAAGTCAATGCTTATTACATTTATTTCGTGTATTCCATTTATTTTAAGCACTGTGGTCCAGAAAACTGAGTGACAAAAGTAAAAAAAAAAAATTGAATCAAAAGTTTTGCCAGATTTTAGTGAAAGGAGTACGCGTCTGAAGTGTATAATGATTGGCGGCCCACAATTTTCGAAATATAAAGGTTTTTAATTGCCTGCTCCTTCCCATGGTACATATAAGTCATTAGCTATTTTCCCAGATTATGACTCACACCATTAGCTCTAAAAACTTGAAAACCACATCCAAATTGCTGCAGTACTTATTGCGCAATACCTGTTGCAGTAAAGAGACGCACGAAGCTTGCTTACAGACTTATAATTGTATAGATTATATTTTTTTCAATTTTATTTTGTTGACTTATTTACCTTTACTTTCTCAAATTTATGTTATGAATATTTTAATGTATTTTTCTGCACTTTTTGCAACATTTTGCATTGCTTAGGTACTTGCTCCAATTCACTGTACCCCTCTCTGTTTGAATTTACCCTAAAAATGTTCCTGACTAACTGTCATTCTGTGAAATGGTCTCCTACACCACCCTCCCTCCTTGATTTTCTCCTGTTGACGAAGGGGCAAGTCCCAAAATATTCATTGTTTTTCCTGTGTTTTGTGCTTATTTATGTGTTCACTCCATTATACCATCATCTACGGTAAGTGGTGGTTCATTTCGCTATCCCTTTTTTTGTAAATCCATTCGCTAATTAGCTCCTATTATATATATATATATATATCTATATATATATATATACAAATCCATCATCAAATTGTGGTGCCATAGTTATTGTAGAATCCCCCTTTAATCAACCCACTACTTCATAGAAAGCGTAACTAAATTGTGGATTTAATTTAAGGTAAATATAAACATGTTTGTGCAATTTATTTATTTAGCTAGTTAGCAATGGAAAACAGACATAACATTGAAAAAAAATTTTATTACCTGTTCATAAACTGGATTAGCAATAGTAATTTTTGTTAGTACTATTTAGCACAGCTCAGTGCTATTTGTGAGTAAGAGCCACTTGCTCTTGGTACCAATAAGCGTTGAATTTGTTTGCATGTTAAGTTGAAATGCAACCTGGACACTGTAAAACTTAAGGGCATGAAAGTACACCATCCAAATATTATTGACTGAGGTTAAGCTTTACAGTATACAGGCTGCATTTCAAGTTAGTGTACATACATTCAATGCTTATTGGTACCAGTAGTGAACGGCCATTGCCCATGAATAGGACTGAGCTACAGTAAATAGTGCCAATGAAAATTACTACTACTAATTCATTTTATGGACGAATCACAAAGAATAAAAGAGAATGTGTTTCTCGGCATAATGTCTGCTCTCCTTTCCTTCCAAAATAAAGTCTGTATTCATGGATTTTTATTGTTGTTGACCCACTCTTACTTCACAATGAAGTTTACATAATATGAAGAGATTAGCACGATAAATTATTTTTTTGCATGTTTTGTTATAATAACAAAATGATTCTATTTCCTATCTTTCCTTGAACTACTTGAAATTGTGATATTTTTTGCTACTCCATGACAATATTTGGTGCTAGAAAAGAAAAGGGTAGAGCATTTCTACCATGAAACATGTATGTGAAGCAGTGAGCAAATTCTAGTTTATAATAAAAGAATATGTGATGTTTTTACTGGTATGGTCTTACTTGAGGTTAAAGATGTGGAAATGCCTGGTGTGAAGGATATGTTGATGTCCTAGTTCCTAGCTACAGAAGTCGATGGGAATAGTAGTATCCTCACAAAATGGGTGAGTAGTGTCAGGAGAAACTCTGACAGCTTGTGACGAGACAGTGGTTTATTGATGTAGAGATTTATTTGGAGAAAAGTTAGTTAAAACCAGTTTGCAATTGTATATTTATTGAGGTTGTTATTTTTATTGTTTAGTTGGAGGAAATAATTTTCAGGGATTAAACAGCTATTTTGAATAAGTGTTAATTATTTAGGCATTCTAGAGATTCCAAGAGTCCTTGTTGGGTGCCGCCAGTGCACTATAAGAGAACTGGCTTTTTGAGTGTTGTGGTCTGTTCTAATCACATCTTCATGATATCAGCTTCATGTATGTGTGTGTTATGGTTAACATGTGGCAGAACTTGTGTCTTTGGAGATGAAATTTTGATGTACTTATCCATTAGGTACAGTCAAATAATTCAGCCATAGTGGTGGTGGTGAGGTATTTTACGTGAATTGTGAATAAATGCTGTTTTGAACTGTGAACTAACAATCTGTGATTCTTCATTTAATAAAATGATGCTATATGATAATCTCCCACACATGGTACTCACCAATGACTGTAGGTAGCATGACAAGCTTTCACTGAGAAACAGCTGTTGAGGTTGTCAGAGATGCAGGAGCTATCATGCGTTGCCACTGTATGGTCTAGATTGTAACTATAAACTGGTGTCCTATCCTGGTGAACAACTTTATTAGTGGTGAGGCCGATATAAGAACCTGTGCAGTGAAGGTAGGTTAACTGGTAAATGTAGTGGATAGCTTTGTAAGTGGTATATCCAGTAATGGGGAAAGAAAAACCTGTGGTAGGTGTCGAGCATCATGCTGTTACTGTGTGAGTACTAACAGGAATACTGTATGAACTTTGAACAATGATGTTCATCACCATCAACCTCTGGTATCTGAATATTTAAATGATCCGGTTGCCACATGATTTACGAGGGCGGTCCGAAAAGTACTTAGCCTACAAAAGAAAAAACGAAAATTTTGAAAAAGTGGCTATTTATTTCTCAACATAGTCTCCTTTTGGCTCGATACACTTGACCCAGCGATGCTCCAACTTCTTTAACCCGTCTGAAAAATACATTATCTTTAGATCTGCAAAGTAAGCCTCCATGGCGGCAATAACCTCCTCATTCGACTCAAATTTCTGCCCGGTGAATGTCTTCTTCAAGTTTGGAAACAAAAAGAAGTGGCACGGGGCCAAATCTGGAGAATATGGTGGATAAGGGAGCAGTTCATAGCCCAATTTGATCAATTTTGCCGTGACAATGACGGAGGTATGAGTCGGTGCGTTGTCATGGTGGAAGAGCACTTTTTTCTTCGCCAAATGGGGCCGTTTTTTCTGCAATTCTGCATAGTAAAGCCCTATGATTGTTTTGCCCTTCTCCATGTAGTTGGTGTAGATAACACCTCGTGAATCCCATAAAACTGTGGCTATCACCTTTCCGGCTGATGGGATAGTCTTCACCTTTTTCGGAGCACGTTCGCCGGGTAAAGTCTACTGTTTTGACTGTTCCTTGGTCTCTGGTGTGTACCAGTGGATCCATGTTTCATCGATGGTCACATAACGACGCAGAAACTCCTTTGGATTGCGCTTAAACAGCATCAAACACTGCTGTGAAGTGGTCTCATGGTTGCTTGTTGTCCGGAGTGAGCAAACGCGGCACCCATCGCGCCAACAGCTTTTTCATGCCCAAAATTTCATGCAAGATATGACCCACACTGTCTTTTGAGATGCCTACTTTCCCAGCAATATCGCGCACCTTCAATTGGCGGTCTGCCAATATGAGATCATGGATTTTTGTCACATTATCCTCCATGGTAACCATTTTCGGGACACCTGGGCATGGCTCATCAAAAACCGACATGCAACCACGTTGAAACTCATTAAACAAATTTTTGACAGTCGCTATCGAAGGAGAAGAGTCACTGTACACAGTATCCAAGCGCTCTTTGATTTTGCTTTGCAATTTTCCTTCCAAAAACAAGAATCAAATCGCCGACCGATATTGCTCTTTTTCCATTTTTCTAAAATCCGCGAACACACCCACTTCCACATGCGATCAAAACAGAACTGTGAGTCCGATTTGGCTGAAATTTTAACAATAGCTGTCTAAGTTAATGTACTACATGATCATAAATTTCTCTGGTGACATTGGCACCATCAAGAAGAGAGGCTAAGTACTTATCGGACCTACCTTGTATATACTCTCAAACGTGAAAGGGAATATAGAAATGAATTTACTGTGCACTGTTTCAAAGTCACAAAAGATGAATATTCTTCCAAAAGTTCTACTTTACAATGCCGGTACCAGATTTGGATAAATCAATCAGACAACAGTTCCACAGAAGATTTGCAGGTAAAGCACACTCACATGACAGGACAAGCTCTCATCAAGCCCTCTAACTTAGGTGAAAGTATGACTACGGCATTTTAAGATACCATCCAACTACCAACCACATGGAGCAACTCGCTGTTACGAATCTTGCCAAAAAAGTGAGCTACATTACAATGTGATGTTGACCCTTTGAAAACCACTGAAAATCT
This sequence comes from Vandiemenella viatica, assembly GCA_031002005.1. Classification (NCBI taxonomy): domain Eukaryota; kingdom Metazoa; phylum Arthropoda; class Insecta; order Orthoptera; family Morabidae; genus Vandiemenella; species Vandiemenella viatica. Next base: position 100,108,803 of record JARYHS010013630.1, on the reverse strand, counting down.
GAGTGCCACCAAGATGTCTACGGGTCTATTTATTGAATTGGAAAATTCTGTGATGTCAGAAAAAATCTTCAAAATTTAAAATCTTAAAAAGTACTCACTAGTTTGAATCATCATTATTATATTGTCTCCCTAGTGTCTGATTCAATCTGTTTTGATTTAGTTTAGTCTTCAAAAAGATTTCTGTTAAATTATTTTTAAATTCACTTACGTCATCAGTCAATGCGCCATCCTTAATAATTATGATAATCCATTTCCAAAATATCATTTATCCTGTAAATGCTTTAAACTTCTGTAGGAACGTATATATAACCCTCTTAATTTGACCTATCCTTCAGATACTAATTTCTTGCTTTTCTCTCTTTTAGTTTAAATTTCGATTCTTTTTTCTTGGTACTTAATCTTCACCTAATTATTTGATTTTATATTTAAAACTTGCTAGAATGTGCTGACTATGACTGGTGATAAAAGGTCAGCTGTAACTTTTCGTGTTACCAAGTTATTTCAAATTTTCAGTTTTAGTCTCCACTGACTGCGTGGCTTACAAACATCAACAAATTGAATTATCTCCTAAACTAAATTTTTCTGGATATGATACATACAATTAACATGCTTCTCATGATGAGTTTTAGTAGTTGAAATGAATGGAAGATAATCCCCTAAGGTTAAAAAGCCACTTTAGCTGAAATTTCTATCTTCCACTAAAACAACTTTGAAATCGAACTATAAAATATGTAACCACTGGGAATAGCTAGTAGAAATACTTTTGGTGAGGTTATAGATATGTTACACAGGTTTGGAGTAGATAGTGGTGGCTGTATGCATGCTGCAAGTTCTGCACTGAGCTCTATGGTTTGGTGAGAGTTATGTGGTGTTATAGCAAAATCAGAAGGTTTGTGTTCGTGAACCATGATCTTGAGGTTGTATGGGCTGCTGAGGTGAATGCAAGGTGCAGTTTTTTGGGAAGAAGGATGCACATTTTTGATAAGAAAGATATAAAGTCATGTCCATGCCAAACGATTTGGTTAATGGACTCAAGACCAGGAGAGAACTGGTTGGTGAATATGGAGCTGCGATCAACATTTGGAGGTGCAGTATTAGTGCATCATATAACCTAAATTTTGTTAATAAATTATCAAACTTAGTTTAAAAGGTTGTGAGTATCAATCCTATTGCAAAATATGTTTAAAACTATTTTCTTACAGTTTTCAATTGATAAGTGAAAGTAAACAGTCAGATTCAATCAAAACCATTTGTAAACATTGGCCGTATAAAGGAATTCACCAATTTTCAAATAGAAAATGCTACATTCATGTTCAGAGATGCATTAAGTTATAAGGATTAAAATGAGATATGACATTTTATAGATATAAAATAGTACAGACCAGATATTTGATTTTGTAGCTCAATCCTTCAAGTGTTGCAGACATCAAAAATAAAAAAGTTAAATAATTCCTAAGCACTCTGTTTTCAAGCTACCATAAAGATTTATAGCTTAAAAGATGCACTGAATTTTAAAGTACATTATGTAAAAATTTAAGATCTGTAGGTAAAAATTAAGTAACCTTTTGGTAAGATTTTGTATGAAAATGATAATTCAGGGAGGAAAATTTTAGTGTTCATTTAGCATAATTTGGCGAGGTATGGAAGTGGGAGCATATTTAAAAGAAAGTAGAATTTTTCTGATCATAATGAGCTATTTTTTGTAAAAATAGTACTTTGGCCAGAATAAGAAAAGAAAAATTTATGGTAATTCCGAAGTAATGGCGACCTACTGTTGTAAGGTTTGAAAGGTGTCACCACTTCAATAATTTTTTTACAGCCAAATCGCTAAAGCTAGAGAAATTTTTATAAGGATTGATTTTAATGTTTAGGCAGTGGGCTAAATCACACAAAAATTTCATGTAGATCAGAGAAAAAAATAATGTTTCATGTCGACAAAAATCTCCGAGATGTTGTGAAATCCCATAGACCCTCTATAAATAGACCCTCGAAATCTGGGAAGGGAGCAGTAGTTTGAAGGCACTTGTAGAGTAAGTTTGTGACTAATTGCTACAATTTGGCACGATGAGAATAATAGGACCCGGAAATGTTACGCTCTCTCGAGGCTAGTCAATCGACCATATTGGTCTGACTATAATAGTACAGAAGATGATTAACTCACGATGTAACTGAATACAGTTATGGGTTAATTGGAGTTGCTGCTTGCATCTCAGTTTATACCTGCAATTTTTATTTTTGGAGAGGAAGTTTTGATGCTGTAGATTGGTCACTGTATGTTTTTACTGAAATTAGAAGAATACATTGTTTTGATATTTACTCGAAGGTCTATGTGAATGTTATTTCAAGTCTACATTCACATACCGAGGTTATCAGTGTGTTGTTGACTGAATGTCAATCTATCCTTAGGCAACACTAACGGTCAAAGTACAGCATATGTTTTTATGTACTAACCCCAAGTAAAGCATAACCCTGACAAGTGTTCACTGACTAACAGCACTATTGCTATCACTATTATTGCAATTGTCGTGAGGATTTGTGCTGCACACTCTTTTAGTTAGCAGTTTGGCTTGTCAAATTAATGGGTAAGAAGTGTTGTCTGCCATTTTTAATAAGTATAGAGAAATGTTGGGGATGGTTACTCTGAATGGTTTAGTACAATCAAAGGAGTACAACAAGGTAGTGCCCTTTCACATCTTCTGTTCATAGCGGTGATGGATAACATCTTAAAAGAACTAAAGAGAGCATTCAATAGAGATCAACAGGCATTGTTGTTTGTGGATGACGTGGCAGTTTGGAATGAAGCCAAAGAAGGAATACAAAACAAACTGAAATTGTGGAATAATACGTTTGAAGAATATTGAATCAAAAAAAGAAAAAAAAACTGTAGCACAAAAAATAAGCCAAAATAATACAGACTGTCATATAAAATTACAAGACCACATCAAAGTGATTTAGAAATAATGAATAGAGTAACCAAAGGAGCCAACTTCTACAGTATCATACGGGGCTTACTATGGGACATGAAGGTCTTGTACAAATCATATCTCATTCCAATTCTCACATATGCTTTGGAAACATGTACACTAACATCAAAGGACCTTAGCAAGATCGAAGCATGTGAAATGAAGTTTCTTAGAATGGCCTTCCAGAAAACTAGACTTGACCAGATAAAGAATGATGAGATTAGAACAAACCTAGAGCTAGGGGAATCCATGGAAGAGAGACTTAGGTCATCAAGGCTTTGGTGGTTTGGGAATGTCAAGAGAATGACTAGTACAAGACTACCAAGAACTTATTTGGAAAAAAGGATAGTGGGCAAAAGACCAGTGGGAAGACCAAGAAGAAGATGGACAGACCAACTGAAGGAGGATGTAGAGAGAAGAGGCTGGAATTGGGAATACATCACGGACAGAGAAACTTTTCTGGATAGGAGACAGTGGAAGACAATCGTCTACAACAACCAAGGCTCATAAGTCACATCTGGTAAACTTGATATGGTCCCCAATGGTAATGATGGCGGCAGAGAAAAGTATATACATTCTCGACTCACCTGAGCATTTCTAAAAATATAGCTGTTAAAAATAATAATATTTCTGCCTCATTTTCTCAATGTTTCCCCTGCCTTGTCATTCTCAACTTTGCTCTTTAGTTCCTCAATTTTTTTTTATCCCCTCTCCCTTGCTCCCCCCCCCCCCCACTCCTTCTTTTTATATAGCTTGTTCACTATTGTACTGATCACTTGATAGACTTACTTGATAGAATGCTGTATTGCTCTTTTTTGGAGTGTGTTAGTATCTTATGATGGCAAGGATCCTGTTGTACAAAACCTTCGTGATAACAGGCTTATTAAACCTGACTCACTCTTCCTATTTGAACAGGCTACTGTACCAAATATTTCCAATCTTGCTTTTTCCATCTTTGTGCATTGTATTCCTTGCTGTCACATTGTCAAAGGTATTAACTGTATTTCTTTCAGTTCTTATTTTATATTTCTCTGTTAAGAGATTTTAAGCCTAGGCCTAATATCTCTGGAGGCTGATAGTTTTTTTCATTCAGCTTTGATTAATTAGAAATTCAATATTTCAAATCTATAAATAAAAGTGTGTAAATTGCCAATATTGATTATAAAATTTAAGTCTGTACTTTTATGTAAAAGGTATAATTCTTGGGCCATGTATAATTTTTAAATTATTGTACTTAAAGGTTCCAAAAACAGGTAGAACAGCCTGGTTTGATCCCAAAGGATGATTTACCTCTTGCTTATTCTATACTTGACTGGTTTTCCAAGTATGAAAAATCAATAGATGGTTCCGATTCTTGGTTTGAAACATCTGCTAGAGGGCTGACAGAATACTGGGAATGTGAAGGATTTTTGCTATGGAGCTGGAAAGAAGGAGGTTATTCAAATATTTTGGACATTCTGATGGTAAGAATATAATTAGTAAATCTGGTTGGTATATTTAGCAGATAATATTCGTAAGAAATGCAAAGTGTTTTGGGGCCTTCCTATTATTAATGTCATATGTACTGATGGTCAGATGAGGGTAAAGTTAAGAATTGGTTAGTACAATCATATTTCAGTTTTGTGTAACAAAAATATAGTTTAATTCTTTAATTAAACAAATGAAAAAGGAAACGGCTTTAGGCAATATAAATTACAAGGAACGGGAAAATGACACATCACTCACCAAAGTTGAAGTTAGTGATGAGAGAAAAAATATATCACGAACAGAAAAATACACAATATTTCCGTCTTAAACCTTCTTCATGTTTAAGAGAATGAGGCATGTGGTTCGGGAGGTGTGCACACGCCGAAGTTTCCTACATGACAGGAAACTTCGGCATATTCTCCTTAACATGAAGAAGGTTTAAGACCAAAATATTGTGTTCATGATATATATTTTTCTCCCATCGCTGCCCGCAACTTTAGTGAGTGATGAGTTTAATTCTTTAATAATATGTACTAAAAACAAAACAAAAATAGAACTGAGTGGAATATTTTCCATCGTAGTTCTGTAAAGTCAAAGAACCTCTAGAACAGTCTTATAGTGTTACAATAGATAATGATGTTGCCCTGAAGCTTCAAGTTTCCTGTGTAAAGTCCCAAAGTGGCCAATGATGATGTAGGCAGAATGTGCAGCAAATTTAAAGTCTTTTCTCCTGGTTGTAAGACTATATGAGTTTACTTACTTAGTTTTATCTTTCGATCCTGTGTTCTCATTAGTAGGCATTAAACAGGATACAGGTGGACCTACAGAGTTTATCATATATGGCTTTTTCATCCCAACCAAAGCAAAGTTACTAATCGTAAAAGCTAATGGTATGTGAAGGATCATTTAAAATACGAGGCATGTTTTTTAAGTAAGTACCATTTTGAAATTAAAAAAAGACATGCAAATATATATCAATAATTTTATTTTTACATGAAAGCCTATACCTTACTCTACTTTTCTACATAATTCCCTTCAATATTGGGGCACTTGTCATAACATAGTACCAGTTTTTTAAAACCCTCCTCATAGAAGTCAGCCGCCTGACTTGTTAACCACTGCATCACAACTGTTTTGACTTCGTTATCGTCTTCAAGACACTGACCGCCCAGGTGTTTCTTCATGTGCAGCAACAGATGGTAGTCACTGGGTGCCAGATCAGGGCTGTACGGAGGATGATCTAGGGTTTCCCATCGAAAAGATGTGATGAGATCTTTGGTCTGATTAGCCACATGTGGACCGGCATTGTCATGCAGCAAAATGATGCCCTTGCTCAACTTGCCACATGTTTTGTTCTGGATTGAACGGCGCAGATTGTTCGAAGTCTCACAATAAGCTGCTGCATTGATTGTCTCATTACGAGGCAGAAATTCCACAAGCAATACTCCTTTTCTGTCCCAAAAAACTGTGCACATGATTTTCCGGGCAGAAATCGTTTCCTTGAACTTTACTTTTTTTGGTGAATCTGAATGCCGCCTTTCCATGGACTGTTGCTTTGATTCAGGTGTCATGTAGGCCACCCATGTCTCATCGCCCATAACAATTTGGCTTAAGAAATCATCACCATCATTGTGGTACCGCTCAAGGAAAGTCAATGCACTGCCTAAACGTTTGGTTTTGTGAAATTCTGTTAACATTTTCGGTATCAAACGTTAGCACAATTTTCGGTAATTCAAGTGCTCAGTCACAATTCCATACAAAACACTACGAGAAACATTAGGAAAGCCATCACACAAGGAGGAAATCGTAAAGCGTCTGTTTTCTCTCACCTTATTGTCCACTTTCTGCACCAAACTTTCATTAACGACCGAAGGACGCACACTCCGTTGTTCATCATGCACATTTGTGCGGCCATCTTTAAATGCTCTCACCCACTTTCTCACCATTCCATCACTCATAATGTTTTGTCCGTAAACTTCACAGATCTCACGATGAATATCAATCAGTTTTAGGCCATTAGCACAAAGAAATCTTATAACAGTCCGTACAGTCCGTACAGTCGGCGGGACTCACGATTATCGGAGGCATCTTAAACACTCAGTGAACAATGAAAACATGAAAGAATTAGACTGTAATGGCGTCAGAGATGCAGGTACCCAGTGTGCATGCGCGGAACGCCGACCGTAGGGCTGCAGCCACGGTGTGACAAAACGGTACTTACTTAAAAAATACGCCTCGTACCATTACTTGAAAGTTGGATGGATTTTTTGTTATAAATCTCTGGTTGTGGTATCGTTTCACTGTGTGTGTTGACAGCTGCTCACAAAACAGCGATTTTGCATCATCAGCTAAATCTTTGTTGACTTAATTACTTTAGAAACTTTAAATATCATCTAAACTCTTACGAATATTGCTAGCGAGAATAATTATCTAATATTACTCCATAAATAACAGTTTTAAAGTTCTTGTCATTGTTGCTAAGGTCTCTTTGATAGTTATTGCACCTTTCACTGAATTAAATTTAGCATAAGCTTGATAGTTAGATTAATATTAATCCTATAGCATAGGTAAACATAGTGGTTTAAGTTATTTTACAGTGTTCAATTTCTTATATACTGTAAAAATTCAAATCACTAGTTCGAAATTCGATTGTCAAGTTTTTTGTATTGTTCTATATTAAGACTCTATTCAGTTTAAAATAAGACAGTTTGTTAATTAATTAGTTCTGGAATAGTAATAAAACAACTAGAAATTATAAATAATAAACATAAGTATTCATATATAGCATCCAGTTATTTACATAGGTTCATACATTATCGATATTTTAAGTTCCACTATCGATATCACAGTCAGGTTTACAACAACAAAAACATACATTCTAGTAATTAACCTGTTTTGCCTGAAATATAATTGTGTTTGACTGCCATCAAATACACTAATTTAGAAACTTCTTAGCTTTCTTTCATAAAAATAAAAACTTTAATAAGTAAATAATTAATTGTTTAATTTAATTTTAATTTTAATTGCAATGGAGCACATGCTCCGGCGGCAATTTCCCTACCCACACAACTTCCCCATATCCTGCAGCCGCCTACATTTGCCCTCTACAAATTTTAACTTTAAATTCTTTTAATGTTTTCGGTAAGGTATTCATCAATCCCCTTGGTAACTCATTCCAATCCTTGACACCCTTACCTAAAAAAGAAAATCTTCCCACACCCTTGTGCCTGAAATTGAGTGCCAGCTTGTGGTCATGGTCATCTTTTCCCTTCCATGAACTACTTTTCATACCTACTTCAATATCTTTCCATGCCTCATCGCCAGTATACACCCTGTACACTCCCATGACCCTCCTTATCCTCCTCCTGTCTTGCAATGAATCCCATTCCAGCTCCTTTATAATATCTGTCACTGATTGCATTCTGCGATAATTTCCAGAAACAAATCTAGCAGCTCTTTTTTGCACCCTCTCTAATTCCTGTATTTGATATGCAAAATGTGGGTCCCATACTACATTATCATATTGGAGCAATGGTCTGACCAAAGTTTTGTAACCCAATTCCTTTACTTCTCTCGTGCATCCCCTCATCACTCTCTCCAACAAGTGCAGAATTTTGAAACCTTTTCCTACCATCTGTTCAATGTGTCCTGCCCAGTTAAGCTTGTTATCAAATGTAATGCCAAGATATTTATATTTCAAATCTTTTGCAAGCAATTCTTTCCCCACCTTATATTCATAATTAACCTTTTGGTTTTTATTTGTGTATCTAATTAGCTGGCTCTTCTTTGCATTTATCTTCATCCCATGTTTACCAACCCAACTAGATATCCTGTCCAGATCACCCTGCAACTGTTTACATCCTATGTCGTTTTGATCCTTTTATACAGCTTTATGTCATCTGCAAACAATCTAATTTCAGATAGTAAACAATCACCACAATTATTAATTGTAATAATGAATAGCAATGGTCCCAATACGCTACCCTGCGGCACTCCAATTTTTACTTCCACTTCCTTTGATCGCATTTCCTACCCTAACTTTCTGTTTTCTACCTTTTAAAAATTCTTCTACCCAGAAAATCACTTTCTCATCCACTCCAATAGTTTTTACCTTATTTATTACCATTTTATGGATTACTCTGTCAAACGCATTTGAAAGATCTAGTGCTACCCTATCAATTTGGCTTCCCTTGTCCATTTCATCTGAAATATCTTGCATATATTACCCCAACTGAGATTCACATGGATATCCTTGCCTGAACACGTTTCCTACTTGAAAACCACATACATTTCTGATGTGGTTGCATATCAATCTTTCCAATAATTTACCTACCACTGAAGTCAAACTGATTTGTCTGTAATTTTTTACTCTATTTTTCACCCCTCCTTTTTGTACCAGTACTACTATCATTCATTTTGAAATTCACAAGCTTAAGATCATTGGTTCTTAAGGAGTTTTGTTACCTAGTTATTATTCATAAAGCTTCAATTTAATATATATATATATCAAGTTAGTCGAGTATTGCGCCAATCATATGTAATAAAAAATGTTAAAAATATAGAATAAACTTTATTAGACTACTTTATCAAATAAATTTGAGGTTTGTTTGGAAGGCGTTTGAAGGTTTTGGGAAAATCGTGGCTGGAAACTGTGGCGCCTGCCGTAGGTAGGTTGTGAAGGGTATGGGTTGTAGTTGGTGTAAGAAGTTGTTTCACTGGGCATGTGGGGAAGAGGAAATGGGGGTCATAAATGAGGCTCTCCCATGGTTTTGTTCACTTTTTCTTAGGGATGATAGGATGTGGGAGATGGGCGAAACGATCAGAGAGTTGTGTGAAAGGATCAGGGTTCTTGAGGCTCGTCCTGTGGAGGCACAACCTCTGGAGGTGTGGCCCGTGGTGGCTTCGACTGTTGAGATTCAGCCTATGGGGGCTCAGCCTGTGGAGGCTCAGCCTAGGGAGGCTCAGACTACACAGGCACAGCCTGTGGGTGCTGAGCTTGTCAAGGCTCATGCTGTAGAGGCTGAAAGTAGAGATAGTGGGTTGGAGGAAGCTGAGAAGGATTGGTGGGAGCTGGTAACTTGTTGTAGGAGAAATATAGTTAACAGGATGATGAAGCCAGACACATCAGTAATTGTGGGGAAAAATAGGTTTGGCATGTTGCCAGAGTCAGGAGGAGAAGAGCCTCATGTAGATGCAAGAGTAGGTAAGATGCAGCAGGCCTTTAGGAATAAGGGCGTGCAAGTAAGGATTGAAATCCTGCAGTGTTTTCAATCCCATGGGATATATGCGGGATTTGCACTAATCCCGCGGGATCTTCCGGGATTTGCGCTAACAGTCTTTTACGCGTAAATTTAAAACATAGTTATTTAAAGTGTTAATAAATTAAATAATAAATGTCTGTTAATTAAATTAATAAATAGATTTTAATGTTAAATGATAGAAATTAAGTTAATAATATTTTAATTGGCAAAATGACAGTAATTTTTTTGCACGTCCGAATTAGGTTTTACATTTTTAAATCTAAACCAATTTTTAAATAAATAATCAAAAATGGAAAATATTCAGTCTTAATTCATGCTTAGGTTATGCCTTACAGTAAATACATCACATGTTTAAAAACATGGTATGCATAATGGCCAAGTTACTAGAGGCTTTAAAAAAAAAAAAAAAAAAAAAAAAAATCCTTTTATGACACCGAGAGAAAGCATTTTCTTTCACAAAGTGATGTGAATGTACTCTGTAAAGTGTAGACTTGGCTCAGAACAAGATCTCATAATTTTTTGACACAAGCACGAGACTTGGCCTACTTTTACATGAATTGTTCTTGTGGTATTCATTATTATTTCTCCTGATTCCTTGATTTATCTTATATTTGATTCATTGTTATTAAAAGAAATTACTCACCAAGATGAAAACTGTCAAGTATTTCAGTTTTACTTTAAGTAGCGTAACGACTTTTTTAGAGTGGAAATTATTGCAGTAAAGTCCCCACGGGTATATCGCCGGATATCATTGTAAAAACACCAAATTTGACATGTGAGGAAAATGACAGAGGCAGCCCTCGAAGTATGGCGTGTTTACAACACAATTCGGCAGTACAGCCATAAAGACTTCATTATAACTTTTTTTTGCCTTTAGTTGAAATAATAACAAGGAGTTGATATTCACTCAAAAATAATGTGTTGTGGCGATTGACCAAATCATTGCAAGAGGGATTAATCGAAAACCAGAGAGGTACATATAAGCAGGTGGCTTTCATCAAAGAACATGTGTCTCAAACGCATTGAGACAGCGGCCAAAATAACAATAAGTCAAAGGATGTACAATTGACTTTTGATAGCTGCTAAATAAATAGGTATGTGATCGTTAAAATTACAATAACATTAGTTTCGTATCAATGAATAATCAAATTTTCAGCAGCAAATACAGAAAGTTGTCACAAATACTTTATCTGCAAATACATGTCAAACATCTGTCAAAATATTATTCCCACCAGTGGCTTTACACTTTTTAACGTGTAATACCTTATAATACCTTCTGGATCTATTTTTTATTTTCTAATTTGGTAATTCTATTTATATGAGAATTCTGTTGCTTTAATATAACAGTCCATAATGGTCCCATCAAACATATGCTTAATATCATTTCCTATCAATGACTGTCTGAATACCCTTTCTTCTGATAGAAATTTCTAGTTAAATCATTCAGTGTTCCACTCCTACTAGAATATGTTTAAGAATAGATACTTAATTTTTATTTTTGCTGATTTCCTTGTTTTGTTCTTTCATACATTACCTAATACCTGGTTGTTTCTTGGCTCTACAGTGCTTTCTCCATGTAACTATTTTTTAATTTAAAGTGTGATGGCGTGTATGATTTCCCTACATAACTATTTTTCTCCCTTTGGTGTACCTGCCTACAAATTTCAACTTTAAATTCTTTCAGTGGTTTTGGAAAATTATTAATCATTTCTCCTGGTAATTTATTCCAGTTCCTAACCCCATGACCACGAAAGAAAATCTTCTCACACCCATATGCCTAAAATTGCCTTCTCACATTCCCATATAGGGATCAGTGCTAATTTTGAATTAACATCCATTTTCTCCAGTTCTTATTATCTCTTTAAACTGTTCTCATTTTGCCTTCATTATATTGATATTTTCAAACCTCATTTTGAAATTCTCCCTGAAATTTCTATTTATTTGAGGAACCCATTGTAACATAACGAATCCAAAATAAAAATAAAATAAACTATAGATTATTCTGAGAGAGTTCATTGTCATGGGAACAACAGAATAACAAAACAACTGAGCGAGTGAGGTATAATGTTAGTGTGGGTATGAGTCGATGCCAGTCAGACAGTTACTGCTAACAAAGGACCTTATATCTTAGGATACCTGACTTTTGAATGCAGATTGAATAAATGACTAGGAATGATATAAAAGTTGGTTATTATTCAGATATGTAAGATTAAGCTAACAAATTTGGAGATTCAATTTCTAAATGAATTGAAACTGGACTTGAATCCCTGGTGACCAAAAACATAAAGCTATAAAGAAATATGAATTCAGACAAGAATAAAATACAACATATTGACCGTGACAGGACATAAAATTTGTGTTTCTTCTGTCTTGTCTCAATTGTGATTAATTGTAAAAAAAATTTGTATACTGTAATCACATATTTTAGTAAGGTAAAGAAGAATGTAAGGTTCCTATAGAAGCCCTGGAAAAAAAAAAGTATACCAGAGTATTTTTCCAAAATATATGATATAATTGGAGAGGGTTGTAGCATAACGAATCCCAGAGAAAAGTAAAATAGACTATAGGTTATTCTGAGATGAGTCATCATGGGAACAACAGAATAACAAAAAAACCAAGAGAGTGAGGTATAATGTTAGTGTGGGTATGAGTTGATGTTAGTCAGACAGTTACTGCTTACAAAGGACTTAGTATTTTCTGATTCCTGACTTTTGAATGCAGATTGAATAAATGATAAGTAATGATTTGAAAGTTTGTTATTAGTCAAACATAAAAGTTAACAAATTTGGAGATTCAAGTTCAAAATGAATTAAGATGGGATTTGAATCTCTGGTGACCAAAAATATAACGCTATAAAGAAATACGAAATCCGACAATAATAAAATACAACACCATGCCTTGTTTATAATCACACCTGTATGAATTCTCATTCTTTGCCACATATTGATTGACCCTTCATGTATTCACCAAAGCTGCTTCCTGATCACTTTTTCCTTCATATCCCAAGATCTCATGTAATTATATCAGTTTCTATTAGAAAAATATGATCTTTTTTTCATTTCTGTTTTTTGCCAGTGGCATTAGCAAATTTTCTTTGTATTATTAATCTTATACAGCTAGTACATTTAAGTTATTATGAAAATCCTACTCCCTCTGAGTTTGCATAAAATTTCCCTCAAAGGTCTCAACTCTTTCATTCTTCAACTACGGTAAGCAGTCAAGAACCCTTCCTTTACCTGTGTATTCTCCTGATATATGGTCAAAGATGGTCCAGATTATAACAAGTTATCACCAGGTTGTCTGATCTCCCTAGAAGCAATGGTACACTGAGAATAACCTGATGAATACCAAGCAGAATCCCAAAATTTATGTGTAATTTCCTGCCAGGAGATGTTGCAGACAAAAGGGAGAGTTGTCTCATGTTAATTTTGAGGAGTAATTTGTTTGAACCCCCCCCCCCCCCCCCCCCCACCACCACCACCACCATCACCACCACCCAAAAAGAAACAACATAAATACACTTCATAATATTTTGGTTAGTAGCCTTACTCATGCAGGAGGTGAGACATATGATGTTATTTTCCTTATCCCATCTTATTTTCAGTGCTTAACAGCAGTTTCATTGTCACCATTATCTGGAAGTAAGCTGTTTTGTGAGGCTCATTTCCATCAACAGTGGAGGTGGAGGAAGTTTTCTAGCTGAAGACAGCTAAACAGTTTTCAGGCTTATGAAGCGATGAAATTGTTCGTTATCAGATGTACTACACTTGAATTTAAAAAATTTAAATCCATTATTCTTTATTAGCATGTGGTAAATTTTGGGCTTATTGTAGGCAAACAGAGTTTGCTGTATGAATTATTTGGGAAATAATCAGGAATATTTTGCAGATTGTCTGCTGGTAATATTGATGTATGTAGAAGTTATTAAGCCTGAGGTTCTGATCTTACAACATTATTTTCATAGCGAAAGGTGTTTTAGGTGTGTTCTTCTGAATATCTATTTTGTTATTATAGAATGTAATTTATTTTGGCTTAGTAGAAATAATGCTGTCAAAGATTATTCCTTTGCTGTGTTGGCATTGGCATTACCTATTTAGGTTTAGAAGGCAGACATGAATAAAACATGAGTATTAAAACAAACAGTCCTCATCAGGGCTTAGACAACACCCTTAGAATATGCCATTTTAACATGGAGAGATTATCTATAGAGAAAAGCAAAGTACTATCCAAGCTGATAATCATTCACGATGTAGACATTCTGGTAATTCAAGAGACCCACATTCATGACTACATAGACAATAACCACAGATGTCACATTCCTCGGTATTATATAGTAGATAGTATCAATCTCCAGCAATATGGTATTGTGACATGACAGAAACAATATAATGGATGTAATCATAGTAGCCATACAGAAATCAGGCAATGTACAGCTCTTAGTTGTGCAGGCTTGTGGCATGCATATAGCTAACATCTATAAGCCAATGAATATCGTTTTGGCTGCCTGCTCACTGCCTAAATTGTAGCACCCTGTGATGTATGTGGGCGATTTTAATCCCCACAGCCCTGACCTGTGTTAAATGGAAGATGGTTGTGTGAATGGATGGAGATTAATAACTTGGACCTTCACTATGATGCCTGACTTATGCTTTACAACAATAACTCCCAATGCTGATGATCTGAGCATTCAACGAATTGTTCTTAATGACTTTCCACACAGTCAACACGGGCCAGTGGTCATTTTGTTAGGGACCCATAAAAAGGTCATAAGATCTACTCCATCCTCTCATTGGAACTTTAATAAAAGCAAATTGGGAAGAATTTACTAGAACATTAGATAGACTCCTTGAAAATGTCCCAGATGCTGTAACATCTTACAAGAAATATCTAAAACTGTGTACAACATATCTAGAAGCTACAGATCTGACTATATTCCTGGCTGGGATCATGAATGCACCCATTTACTCAAGGAGTTTGAAATGAGTGAAGACCACACCTTAGCAACAAGGTTGCTGGAGTCTCTTAACCAACAACAAAAATAACTGGCAGGAAATAACTGAGAAGTTAGATTCAAACAAAAAGGTTTTGTCTTTAATCCAAAAACTGGGTGCTGACCACAACCAGAAAGGTATGAAAGGGGGAGTGTTCTGTAACGTCATAGCCAGTCACCTCTAAGGTGCCTGGCAATAGAGATACAGTTCGATGTGTAAAAGTGAGCTTCGTGAAGTCAAGAAGCTCATTAAACCAAATGCAGGATATTAAAGCCCCTTCACTTTGTCTGGACCGGATGCTGCACTACAATATTCTAAACTCCGCAAAGCCACTGGACATGATGGCTTGTACCCAGAATTTCTCATTAATACAGGCCCTATCACAAGAAAAAGGTTGCTTGCACTTTTCAATGAAATATTAAAGATCTCAAAGTTGCCTCCTGCCTTTAAAAAAGTTAAGGTTATTGCCATTGTAAAATATTAATGGCATTGTCCTCTCAAGCAGTTTATATGCTGTGCTGAGGAGAGAAATTGGCCTAGTGTTCTGGTACAGTTCCTTTCTTAATGGTCATTCCCCCAGAGCAGGCTGGATTCAGGCCCAAGTATAGCTGTGCTGAGCAGGTTATGACACTCGTACCCACATTAGACTGGATTCCAAAAGAAACTTAAAACAGGAGCTTTGTTCATTGACCTATCAACAGCCTATTACACTGTCTGGTGTGATGGTTTCCTTCTCAAACTCCTAAAGGCCATACCATGTAAAAAATAGCTGAAATCTTGAACATGCTGAGTAATCCCGAAATCCAGGTCCACTGTGGGGCCCAAAAGAGTCGCTGGCATGTTCTCAACAATTCCTCAGGATTCGGTGCTGGCGCCTGTGCTTTTTAATTTATATATTGTGGACATACCTCAACAAAATTTCAGGAAAATCCAGTATGCCAACTATCTGGCTATTACTTTCCAAGATAGAAACTTCTCGATTTTCAAAGATACTCTCTCTGGGAATCTTAACCAACTCTACACATTCTTCTCCAAGTGGAGACTAAAACCAAATCTGACAAAGGCAGAGTCTTGTTGCTTCCATCTTTCAAACCAGCTTGCCTATGTCAAAATAAGACCAATCTATGGACCCCTTGGAATAATAGAACACAAAGAACACCTAAAATATCTGGGAGTTACCTTGGATCGAGCCCTCACTTTACGTCAGCATTTATCTAACACTGCAGAGAAAGTGAAGACTCATGTGAACCTTGTAAAGAAACTGGCTGGTATTTCATGGGGTGCAGGTGCCCACATTCTTCAAGGAGCAGTCATTGGCTTGACATTATCCGCAGCAGAATACTGTTGCTCTACATGACTTGGTAGTGCTCATACTGCCAGAGTTGACAACCAGCTTAACTCTGCTATTAGAGCAATGAGTGGTGTTACTAGGTCTACCCCAGTATCCTAGGTACTTGTACTTTCAAACATTCCTCCACCATATTTGAGGAGAAAATCGATATTGCTAAGAAAATTGGAATGAATGGAGGAAAACGACCTGATTCCTCTGCATAATGGCCTTCTTCACCTGCCTCACACAAAATTAAAATCAAGGAGATCTGCCTACATGGAAGCAGCCAAGCTTAGAAATAACAACGTTAACTTGTATGAAAAGTGGAGAAAGGAGCCGCCCACAGAATTGTGGGCTTGTAAAAGGTCTGAAAACCTGTATTCCAGGGTTCGACTTGCCTAGACATCTTTTGTGTCAACTGAATAGACTGCACAGGTCATGGAGTGTGCAATACAATTGCACATAAGTGGGGTATACATGAAGATATGCTGTGTGACTGTGGTCATATACAAACTGCTGATCAGATTGTGATTGACTGTCCAGCAGGAAGACTATCTGGAGGTCTGTTAACACTTCATCAAGCAGGACCAGCTGTCAGAAGATGTCTAGAATCCATTGATATAGTTATCTAATTAACATGTTTTTTGTTTGATTTGGCACATGATAATAATAATAATACCTGTTTAGGAACAATTTTTAATTCATCTGCTTAAAACAGGATAAATTCTTGAACGAAAGGGAGTAATGCTGGAACACCGTTTTGTGAGCAAATATGGTTTCTTTTTTTCATCTGTAAAGTGGGTGAAACCGGACAGATTTAATAATGCATACCATATTTAGTAAATTGCAGAATATTATGATAGTAAGAATGGAAACACTTTAAGCCAGTATGAAAATAATGATGGGGAAAGAAAACTCATCACTTACCAAAGTTGGATAGAGGATAGTTATTCCCATTGACCCTCTACCCGCCTCCTTGCCCCAGACATGCTTGAGCAGCCCCCCCCCCCCCCTCATGTCAAAAACGTCTTAATCCAGACTTTTCCAACCAACCACACAGAACTTGCTTTCAAACTTGAACATTACATCCAGCCACATACCATGAAGGAAACCATTTTCATTGTTGAACATGCTAAATGCACTAAAACACACTTCATATATCAACTTACCTGCTCTATTTCATATATTTATATACCTCGCTACCAAGCAACTCTCCACTATCATGAACAGTTACAGGCAAACATTTTATACCAATAACTAAGGCCAACTAGTTACTACCTATAATGGTTCCCACAACCTTTTGATAGCTATAGGTAATGACTCTTTTTCAAAACCAATACTCCTTCTGAACTCTGTTGAATGGAACTAGCTCACCAACGTATCCTTGACTCCAGAAATCATACTCAACCTATACTACTACTTTACTAGAAAATCAATCACCTCCAGTCCTCCCTCATTATCGAGTGTGGTGGATAAGCAGTATTGCTCTGGTTTTGCACTTGGGAAGATGCAGGTTCATATCCTCGTTCAGCCATCCAGATTTCAGTTTTCCATGGTTTCCAGGTGAATGGTTGGATAGTTCCTGCAAAAGACCACAAAAAAGCCTCCCAACTTCTCCCTGTAATTGGTCAAAATTATTTAATTTTTTATCAACAGTTATCTTTTTTTATATTATTTTGATTAATTTCCTTTACATGATTAACATTTCCACTGTTCCAATTGTAACAGCCAAAACAACCATTATGTGGCTGTGTGAGCTCAATCACATGTTTATAATTTCATGTAGAAAGGCATAGCTTGAAATGTTGTGTTTTTTGTGTTTGTGGAGTGTATTTTTGTTTACATATATAAAATAACAACAATGACCAGGAAATGCTTTAAGGCAATAAAACAAAGGAAGGATAGGGAAATATGACCCAACACTTACCACAGATGAAGGCGGCTGGGAATGACAAACACAAAAAAAGAACAAACACAAGAAACGCCCAATATTCTTGCGAAAGTGAGATACCAGGCAGAGAGACAGCCATTATGGTGTATCACATTTGCAAGAATAAGGCTATATGCCAAAAAATAGTAAGTGTTGGGTGATATTTCCTTATCCTTTCTTAGTTTTACATATATATGTACTTGTGCTCTCCTCTCTTTTGACTTTTGTGGCTTATGGATGATTTTATCTTTCCTTTCCGGATTAATTTTTAAATGCATATGTTTTATTATACAGTACAAACAAATGTACACATTTAATATTTTTGCAGCCATTTACAATCACAATACTAGTTCATTCAAGTAGTGAGCTTGTCCATTTCCCTCGCTGTGTGAAACAGTCCTTCTCTACTTGAATGAATATTGTGAATTGAGTATAGCATGTTGTGGGTGTGTGAGTGTAATCACCAACCTCCTCTCTTCAGTTTTGTGAAATAACTGGTTACTTTCGATGTAATCCTGTATCCTACCTGCAGAATATGATAATTTTGGAGATAATAGAAACATAATGGATTTGTTGCAAGAAAAGAGGTACTTGACATAGATAACTGTAAAAAGTATATATATGGCATTATTGGTCGAGATATCCCTGAAGGATTCAGCAACTGAGGAACAGAGTTTTGATTTGCACATAATCCTTCCAGACATAGGGGACTTACAGTTTTATGTAGAATCTGAACCACAGAGTGACCTAGCATACTTGAAGTGAACAAAGCAAAGCTTTGTCAGAAGTGAAGGTCAGTTCTGAGGCCCAAATATAATTCCAGCTGAGAACAGTGAAAAATAACATTCTATGATGCAACATAATCCTCGCAGGTTGCTACCGGATTGTGTAGGTGAAAGATGAGCTTTCGGCAACGAACTCTGCCACCATCTACAGGTTTGGTACTTACACTGTGATGACCGTAGCCCACAATGCCAATCCCTAGTGGATACACATCTTTTAAAGGCTAGCACCCTGCCCCTCCCCTCCTCACAACTGAGATCTATGATTCCCACCATCCGCGGCTCCGTATTGTGCCTGTAACACTGTGTGGCCAATCTGGACTCTCTGACCTTTTGTTTGAAACGAGGTTGTCTTAGCAAGGACCAAGCCGGATTCCAGGCATCACTAAGCCACAGACCCATGTCTCTGTTAATAATGTCATTATTCAGCCATATTTCAATGGCTTTTCTAATAACTGAATACCAAGAAAGAAAACTTTGCTGGCACTTTCACAGTCCCAAAGTCTATTTTATGACCATTTTCGGTTACATGTTGCAGACTGCAGATTTCTCCAATTGAAACAGCCGAATGTTGCGTTCATGCCCAGCCACATGAGCATTGACGGTGTGGATTGTTTAGCCGATATAAAATTTACCACATTGGCATGCTATGCTTTACATCCCGGAATCTTTAACCGTAGATCATCCTTTAAAAGTCAGAGCCCGTCGCAAATTTTAACAGGAGGACAAAATATGCTCTTAATTCTGTGTGGAGCCAGTACTCTGCCTATTTTCCTAGAGATGTTGATTGAATAAGGGATGAAAGCCAGTGCCTTTGACTCAACTTCTGGCTCTACTTGCCATTTCTTTGATATTTTCTGAAGTGCCTGCTCTATCAATCAGTCAGGATATCCATTCCTCTTGAAGTTCAGGCTGGGATATTCAAGTTCCGGTGGTAGGCTGTCAGCATCGGAAAAATTCCCTTGCTCTGTTTTCCAACGTGTACAGCACAGTGTTCCTCTATGCTGGATGCTGGAAACTGCTGGAATGTAAGTAGGAGTTCACACAAATGGGTTTCTGGTACACACTACGTAAAAGGGTTCCCTCTGGTCTTTGTCTGATAAGAATGTCAAGGAAAGGCAGGCTACCAACCTTTTCTATGTCCATCATGAATCGGATGAATTCTGTTGAGGTGGTCCAGGAATTGATAAAGACTCTGAGTACCTTATATCCAAACTACAAATGTGTCATCTACATAATGTGAGCATTCTGGTTTAAGGATAGACCTTCGAACTCCTTATCCTCGAACTTCTTCATTAACAGGCTGACCACTACAGGTGACAATGGTGACCTGATGGCCACACCATCAGTCTATTCATGGAATCTCCAACCATAGGAGAAATAGGTGGAAGTAAGAACCACCTCAAGGAGGTCTACAATGCTGGGTTCAAAAAGGCTGTTTCAGTTGGAGAAATCTGCATTCGTGCAACTTGTAATCGAAAATGGCCACAAAATGGACTTCAGCAATGTGAAAGTGCCGCCAAAATATTCTTTCTTTTAGGAATCAGTCATTAGGGAAGCCATTGAAATATGGCTGAATAACGACATTATTAACAGACTCGGGGCTAGGGACTTCATATTTTTGGGATTCAGTAGTCAAGGAAGCGATCGAAATTTAACTGACCGATACTTTCAATAGAGACAATGGGCTGTGTTTTAGTGAGGCTTGGAAACCAGCCAGAGAGCATTTATTGTACTTCTGTCTAGCTGCTGTTACAGGTAGCTTCATATTAGGGACTGAAGGCCACAACAAAGAGTTGCATGCATGTCCACTGGCAGCCAGTCTCCAAGTGTGAAACACAACAGAATTATTGGGTATATAAGACATGCGTGGCATGTGAGCTGTCTCATTAGCTGTCAGTCAGCATACCTGAAGAAGAAGGCAGAGCTAGTCATCAAAATATCATGTTTTCACAACACAATCTGGCAGTACACCCTTAAAGACATCATTGTATATTTTTCTTTATGGTTGGTTTACAATTTGAAACATATTGAACCATTAGAAAAATATAATAGCATTCTATAATAGTAACATCTCCAGCTGTTGCAGGTGCACCAATGAAGGCTGGGTGTCACTGTGTGACAGACATTGTGATCAAGCTTTTTTCAACAAGCAAATTTAAATTCAGTGCCCCGCAGCAGCCTGGTACGCAAGTGCCAGGTATGGGTTTGATGAACCCATGGTGCCCGAGCTGGAAACTTGTGAGCGCCACAAGTTTCCCACACTATAAACTCCTACCATGCTTCAGTGACCACCGTAGGGCTTGACGGTGGAACGTTGAATGCCTAGGAGAATGGGGATCTTGGCTTCATCGCCCGGATCGTGAGGACAGTACAAACCTCTATAGAAAAACCCTCAACCTCAAGGTGAGTAACATGCCGAAGAGGTGGATGGGTGGTGAGGTAAACCACCTGTTAGCGTACAACCTCAGGGACGCCTGCTGCAATCCTGTTGAATTGGGCTTGGTGGCATGATGCGGAGGCTCCATGTAACTCAACTTTTAGTTCCTCCGAACTCGTGGGACCAAAACAAGAAATAATCCAAAACCTAACCCCTCCCCTGCGGCTTGGGCACACCATAAGGGTAATATTACTCTAACACCCAAAAAAAAAAGGTAGTGGTAAGTGGCTGAGGGTTGAAAGCCTTCCTTGAGACAGAATTGGTTGTAACAACAAGGATTATCAAATAGATAATGCCTTTGTAATCATGGCAAGGTTGGAAGGATCTTTTGAAAAGATCTCTCGCTTCTACATCCACAAAGGGTTAGAGGGTATTGCAGGTAATGTCAAATCAGTAAAAAAGCTGAGGAATGGGATTCTGCTTCTGGAAACATCCACCCACAAGCAGGCTGTCCTACTCCTTAAGTGCGACAAGCTCGGGGAGTTCACAGTAAAGTGTAAACTTCACAAAACTCTAAATTCCAGCAAAGGTGTCATCACCTGCTGGAACCTTATGGATTTAGAGACCGAGGAACTCCTTAAGGAGTGGTCAACAGAACATGTGGTTGAGATTCATCAGATCACAGGAAGGGTTAACGGCAGTCTTGAGAAGACAGCCACCTTCGTCTGATTTTTGACACTCCGACGTTGCCCAAAAACATCAAGCCAGGTTATTTGAATTTGAATATTCGCCCATATGTACCAGACCCAATGCACTGCTTTAAGTGCCAGTAGTTCAGTCATACAACGGAGAACTGCAAAGGCAACCCCACCTGTGGAAAATGCAGAAAGGTGGCTCATGAGCCAGGTTCAAGCTGCACCCTCCCACAGGTGTGTGTCAACTGCTCCGGGGCACATCTAGCCTGGAGCAAGGAGTGTCGATTGTATCTGGAAGAAAAAAAGATACAGGAGTTGAAAACGAAGCATTGAATATTGTACGGCGAAGCCAAGAAGCGATATGAGGCTATGGCTCCACCTGTCTTCGCTACCAGCTTCGAGAAGACGTTATCAACTCCCATCAGGAAAGAAAGTGTTGCTACCCAGATGTCAGTTGCGGACATGGGCACAAGTACAACATGCTCATGTCAATGTGCAAATGTGGCTCCAAGCCCATCAGTGTCATAACACCAAAGACCACTGATGTCGGTAGCAACACAACTGACACCATGACCACCTCGACAGCAGAATCACCACTTCCTCCAGCAACAGCAGAAAGGCCTAGCACTGCGAGTACTGCATATGCAACACCACCCACAACAGTTTCAGCAGTAGTAACACCTATACCATGCAGTGAAAGGCAAACAGTTCAGAAGGTCCATGGGCCGAAGTTTCGGAACACAGACCCAACACCATTTTTAAAATCCCCTTCTTCTTAACCTCCCAGTCTACCATGGGAGCGACCACTTCCCAATATGGATGCATGTTGAGTCTGTCCTAATAATGAAAAAACAAATATTTATGATCTAAATTGGTTTTATTGTTTCTCAAAATATTTCCGTGAAGATCAATACACTTTTGCATGCATTAGAACCAATTTTCAAAGCCTTTTTCTCACTCTGATGGAGGTAACTCCAGAACATGCATCTTGAATGAATCAACCACTTCTTTGGGTGTGAAAATCGTTGACCACGTATTTTGTTTTTGATGTGCAGGAATAAAAAGAAGTCATTGGGTACCAAATCAGGACTGTACAGCAGATGACCCACCAATTCGATGTTTTGACTGGTCAAAAATTCCTTTGTTTGAGCCGATGTCTGACAGGTCGTATTGTCGT
The DNA here is from genome assembly GCA_031002005.1 of Vandiemenella viatica. Lineage (NCBI taxonomy): Eukaryota > Metazoa > Arthropoda > Insecta > Orthoptera > Morabidae > Vandiemenella > Vandiemenella viatica. The sequence goes on along the minus strand of JARYHS010013630.1, from coordinate 100,085,827 downwards.
TATGAAGCATTATTTACCTCTTCTTCAAATTTTTCCAAATTTCTCCAAAGACTTCTGGTATACAAATGGTCGTGTACCATTCAGAGTTGAATGTCCTATGTTGCTCTAACGCCTTTTTTGCCATGTGACTAGTAATGCCGAAAAAACAGGCACCATTTGCTTTGATGTGCCTCTTCCGCGAACAACTTTTGTCAGATTTGGCTCGTCTTGGAAGATCCATACAGTTGATTGCAGTTTTGTTTTGGGCTCATATGCATAGATCCATGATTCATCACCTGTATTGATGTTATACACAGCCTTTGATTTTTATTCATTTATTTTATTTATCAATTTGCACCTTGAACATATTTTTTTAACATTTCTTTGCACCAATCGACCGGAGCTTCCTTCTGAGCGTTTGTCAGTTCATGTGGGATCCAATGCGAACAAATCTTTTTTACGGCCAAATGATCAAGCAATATTTTATTGATGCTTGTCATACTAATGCCCAAAGATGCCTCAATCTCATGGTATGTCACATGACGATCTTGCTTTATCAGTTCATGCACAGCATCTATGTTTTCTGGCACCACAACCAATTTCGGACCACCCTGACTGAATTCATCCTGAAGCGAACTTCAGCCGTGATTGAATTTGTTATACTAGTCTATATAATGGTGTTTTATTGCCTTATAAAGAATCAGGTTCATCAATGCACTCTTGTCTTGATAATCCATGTCAAAAGTTGTGAAAAATAATTGCACGAAAATGTTCACAAGTTAATTCCATTTTTTGTCCGAGATGAATTTTTAAAGTTACTGTAAACAACAAATCATGACACATTGTTATAAATAAGGCAATGTTCAACAATTTCAGTGTTTCCAATGGAAGTGTCAGATTGTGCCTGGCAACACTTATTGTTGCCAATGCCAGAAATATAAATAACAACCTTCGTATATGACAACAGAACTGAATTCTTATGCTCTAAATCATTCACCAAAACATGAAACCTGTGCCAAATACGATAAAAATTGAAGAGACAGAAACTGGGGAATATTATGGTCTGTGATAACCTATTACAAACTTAAAAACCCACGATAATCATTTGGTTGTCCTCAGTGTGAACACGTCCGATCCTGTTGCCATATGTCTTACCTATAAACACAATTAACGTTTATGGTGGAATATTGGAAAGTGTGTTCATTATATGATAGGTATCAGGGAAATAAAATACCTGGGATGGACCAAAACTAGATAAACGAAGAAAACCTGGTCCTCCAGGTTGGGGGTTTTGCAGTAGGCAAGAGCACCACTCATAAAAAGCACGAAATGCTAAAAATCTAACAATGTTCATGCTTATTTGTTCACTGTGATCCTCCTGTGGCACTCATGGGTCTGCTTTCCCTATTCTTCCCTATTTCCATAATTGAATGCACTTAAATTTCCAAAGTTACAGTTTTTGACAAATTGTAACTTTATTATATTCTGGCCTTTATTTGATTATAATTGAACATCATTAATAAGCTTAAGGAAGAAGCAGAAGAAAGAGACTAAATAATCATTAAACATACCAAAGTGCTTCATTGAATTATCCATCAGTAAAATGCTCTGCATATTCCAGCCATATCAAAGTATCACAATTCTAGAATGTTTCAAGTGTTCAATTTTCTGTCTTCCTTCCCAACTGGCTTAACTAAACACCAAGATTGCATTGTGACCAATATATATGAGTCAACTGTTGTTGGCCTTGGTTGGTGACATCATCCCAATTCTGCCACCTTTTAACTTTGCTAGATTCGATGCCAAACTGATCTTGCTGCCTGCCTGTATCAGTGTTCACCAGATGATTTGCTGTTGTAATTTCAATGGCTCAAAAGGCAAATGAATCCAAAAACTTCTTGACCCAAGTTTAACTCCTTGTTTCTTCAAGCTCAGAAGTATCCAGCAGGGTCACATCTTTATATCTGAGAAACAAGGATTTTAGTATGGCCAAGAATCATTTTGGAACATTGTATGCCTAATCACATGTGGAAATGTGAGAGTTTAATGGTAAAATATCTCCTCCTCATAAATAAAATACAGTTGCATACACAAAGATATTGGCTACCTGAAATATTTGAAGCTGATTTACATATATATTTTAATATTTAAAAATCAAATTGGGATAGGGAAATGAGCCACCACTTACCTTTAGATGATGAATGTTGGGCGTGAACACACAGCAAAGACACAAACACAAATAATAACGTAATTTTCGGGATAAACCCTTCGTCAACGGGAGACATTGTAAGAGGTGGGCGAAGCTGGAGACTGGGGGTCTCCAACATTTTCCTGACCGGCGGTCTTTCTGTGAGGCAGTCTCCAGCTGCGCCCACCTCTCACAATGTTCTCCAGTTGACAAAGGCTTTATCCCGAAAATTACGTTATTATTTGTGTTTGTGTCTTTTCTGTGTGTTTGCGCCCCACATCCATCATCTAAAGGTAAGTGGTGGCTCATTTCCCTATCCCAATTTGATTCCTTTCCATTACTTAGCATTTTGATTTCATTGTTACTATATATATATAAATATATATATAGTTACCAGGAAATAATAGGAGATAATTAGCGAATGGTTTTACAAAAAAAGGGATAGCGAAATGAACCACCCCTTACCTTATATGATGGTATCATGGGGTGAACACATAAAAAAAACACACAACTCAGGAAAACCAATCAATATTTTGAGACTTGGCTCTTTGTCAACAGGAGAAAATGAAGGAGGGAGGGTAGTGTGGGAGACCGTTTCACAGAATGACCGTTAGTCAGGAACATGGTGGGGTCAAATTTATACAGATGGCAGGTAGAGGGGGACAGTGAGTTGGAGCTAATACCAGAGAATGCAAAATGTTACAAAAAAAGCGGAAAATATATTGAAATGTTCATAGCATAATTTTGAGAAAGTAAATGTAAATAAGTAAACAAAATAAAATAAAAAAATATAATGATAATAATAATAAAAAAATATCATTATATTTTTTCAATGATGGTATCATGGGGTGAACACACAAAAATGCACACAACACAGGAAGAACAATGATTATTTCAAGACTTGGTTTTTTGACAACAGAAGAAAATTTTCTGTTGCATCAGCCTCTACCATTCACCTGGAGTGATAATTATATAAATCCATATTAAATCAAAGAAAGCCGTTAGAGAGTCCAAATTTATGCAGTAATCATTTTCTTCTGTTGACAAAGAGCCAAGTCTCAAAATATTCATTGTTTTTCCTGTGTTTTGTGTTTTTTTGTGTTCACCCCATGATATATATATATATTATGTCAGGTAAGCTAAAAATTTTTTAACTGCGTGACCAAATTTGTTTTCAGAACCATGAGTTAAATTTAACAGCATTGCATATCGATTTTAAAGTCAGTTATTAAGCTAATTCAAGATAGAAATCATTTTTTTACAGGTTTGAGAAAGTAATTTAACAAGATAGTATTTTCTGTTGCATCAGCCTCTACCACTCACCTGGAGTGATATTTATAAAAATTCATAGTAAATCAAAGAAGGCTGCTAGAGACTCCAAATTTACACAGTAATCATTTTTTATTTACATAGAATTGTTTAAAGCTACTTTCAGTTCGATAACTTCAATAACTTCTGAAATAATAATTAGTTAAATTCTGTTTTTGGTTGATGTATTTTATTTCACCTTTTTGAAATAGTAAACATGCTTTGCTTGATATCAAACGAAAGAGTAGCCCGTTAGCAGTAAAATAAAAGTTGTTTCTTGACAACAAAATTACAAAAATTATTAACAGGTCTTGGCAATCACATTAAAATATTTTTTTTAACGGTAAACCTATTAAACATACAAAATTATTCATAAGGGTAAAATTTAACGCTTTTTTGATGTCTTGCTATTCTCAAAATTTCAGTGAGATAGGATTATTTTAGTTGTCCATGTCAAATATTTGATGCAAGTTTTCAGGCTTGGTAACTGAGATTTGATCAGTTATCAGACAATTCTCATGAGAAAGTGTAAGTCTTTGTGTTCCCATGATCGGTTTCTATAAATATTAGCCCAGAATTTTCCTCTTCCTCCCACAGTCGGCCAGCTAGTTTCATATCAAGCACTACTGTGCTACCGTGTTGGCACAATGTAGGTTTACTCAGTTGGCCAAGCATAGTATGAGTGTAACCACACTCCATTTTGGCATAATGTAGGCTCACTCAGTCTGTCAGTTTCAGTTAGAAAGCAACTACGCAGTTTTGAAGCAGTAATTTTCACCATGTGGTGCATTGGTATAACCTAAATGTCGGCCATCGGCAAAGAGGTGAACATTAGAAATATGTGATGATTAGTTGAACTTTGAATAATGGGGTTTGGTCTGGCTGAAAATGGAATCGATTTGCAACTTTGTCTTTGGAAAATTTGTCTGATGCCAGTTCACTTTTTGACTTTGATAAACATTGAAGAATATATTGAGTATTTACCAACAATAGACTTGTGAACATTATTATCTATACTCTTTCCATAGTATGGGGTTTATTAAGCTAAGTGGTGACCAAATAAAATTAAAAAAGCTATAGCTGGAGTTATCCACGATAATCCATGGTCATAGTTGAGATCAGAACATTTTGGTTAACCCCCACATCAATGTTTAGCCCTCGCAATTACTGTTTGTGAAAGTTGCAATTCCAGGAAGAAGACGTGTGATTTCAATAACATTTATTCCACAGATTAGGGACATCACACTGAGCATGGTGGGTGAGCGGTTAATGCTCTGGGCTCGCATTTGGGAAGATACTGGTACGAATCCCCAACCGGGCATCCAGATTTGAGTTCTCTATGGTTCCATCAAATCACTTCAAGCAAATGCCAGGATACTTCCTTCAAAAGGCCATGGCCAAATTTATTCCTGTTCCCAGTCCCAACTCGTCTCTAATGACCTTGAAATTGATAAGGTGTAAAGCCATAAGTAAAAAGAAGGGACATCACAATACAAAAATAATTAGAATTACAGAACTGTATATGTACTTTCGCCTTGAGAGTTCAGTATGGTATGAAGCCACCACCTGATGCATTCAGAGCATGGCATGGAATCAAGAAGCATGTGGATATGCTGCTGGGGAACACACTGCCACATGATTTGTAGGAACATCCACAAAGCATCGACAGTCACTGCAGGAAGATCAGAATTAATAACTTGCTGATCAACCATATCCCAGACATGTTTGATGGGCTACATGGAAGATGAACATGCAGGGAAGAAGTGATACCCATTGTTCTTTAATGAAGGCTTGCATGTGTCTCACCACATGTGGCTTGCAATTTTCCTGCTGAAATGTGACATGTTGAGCTGCCTGCAGGAAGGTAGTGCCTTGGTTACTAAGACCTCTATGATGTAGTGGTTGCTCTTTATATTGCTATCAAAACATCAGAGGCCGTTTGTTATAGCCAGTGGGCCCAAACCATTACACTCATGATTTTTCCACTATGGCTCTCAACAATGCAATCTGCCCAATTATATTCACCATTGCAGTGTCTAACACATACAAGGCAACCACTGTCAGACAAGTTGAAATGGGACTCATCCAAAAACATTACTCGGCATGCCAGTGATGGCATTCACATGCCCATTGCTGTCTGAGGCATTGGTGGTTGCTGGCCAATGAAGGTTGATGCAGTGGCATGAATGCGAACAGCCCAATCTTCAGCAAAAAGTAGTGATCCATCAACACAGACATGAACACATCCATTGCACCCTAAATTTGAGCCATGCACACATGATGGCAGTCATTTCACACTATCATCACATTGTGCGATCCAGTACCCCTCATCGCTGTGTACAACCGTGTTCTATTCACTGGTTCCACATATACATCACTATTGCAGCAATGTTCCCAGTACAAGCTGCAATGTGATTGTACAACAAACCTGTTTAACCCTTTGACTGCTGTAGACGCGTTAACGTGCGGGGATTCTACTGCGCCCAGGTGCTCTTGACATGTTAACACGCAACCTTGCTCCTTCCCTCAGGTGCTCTGGACGTGTATACACGCGCCGCCTTGCTGCCCTGTCTGTGCTCTGCACGCGTTAAGACATCTGGCCACTCGAGTCCCTGTGTGCTCTGGATGCGTTAACGCGCAAGCCACTTAGTGACCAGGTTAGGTAGCCGTATTTCCACCCCAGCTGGTTAATTGCTTTCCAATGTACGACCCAGTTGCGATTTTATTTGAGTTGCCATTTTCATTGTAGTTTTACATGAGAAAATGGATCGCCGTCGTGTTTGTACAAAGGAAGAAATCATTGAGATTCTTACTAGAAAAGACAGTGAGAATGATCTCTTTGAAATGGATGATAATGAAGATCCTTCAATAGAATCTCAAAGTAATAGTACATCTGCTAGTGGAATACGACCGTCTGTCTCCACAAGAGGTAAACCTTTTCAGTTTCTGAAGCTTCATATAGCGAGAGCTAAATGTGCAGAAAAAGAGGACGCTTTAGTGACAGCTTTGACTGGAAGAAAAGAGATTCGCGTCCTTTTGTGCATGCGATAGACGATTCAGCTGCAGGACACAAATATGGATTAGGTCAAAATTCCCACATTCTGTCATTTCTTGGAATGTTACTAACAGAAGATCTTATGAAATCTATTGCTGAAGGAACCTATAGATTTTATTTATATACAAAGACAAATACGCCAGAATCAGTTCACTCTAGATTTTCAAGGTGGAAGGATTTCCTGGAAGACATTTTCGAAATATTATTCACATTAAAAATTCAAAGGAGAGCATGCCAACGTGTAGATGCGCTAGATGTTCGAAACAGAAAGTGCGTCCAGAAAACAGGTACAAACACAGAATATGCAATTTACAGTAATACTGTGTGTTGTGCCATGTTTGGAGGCTTGTTACATGAAAAAAATTTATTAACCATGGGTAACTACACTGTAACAATTACATTTATACGCCTCTAAAACTAAGTGAAATACAAAAAATTGAAAAAAAAATATTTTAGTGACGGTCTAAAACCCAGAACCAAAAGAAGGATGGAAAATATATGCAGAGTTTATGAAAGGTATTTGAACATTTAACTTCGAAATTTTCTCCGGATGAATTACTGCGCTAACAAACAAAAATATCAAACACATTTTAGCATATGAAGTACCTGTATATTTGTCTATGCAGGTATTCACTTTTAGAGGAGCTTTAAATTGAACAACCTTAGATGTCAGAGTAAGTGCATTTATTTTGTATCCGGGGTTTTAAAACGCAAAACGAAAATGGAATGCCGTCACACACAGCACCTCAGAATTATTCAGCACAGAGCAGTCCGGGCCATGTCTTGTACTCAGCAGGGCAGGTGTCGGCCAATCGCGGCCTCTCAGTGCAGGTAGACGGCTTAGAGGATAACAAAGGAGCACGCAGTGAGGGCTCTGCCGGGCAATACCTAGCAGTTAAAGGGTTAATGTTCAAACTCACTCACATTCTGATATTACTCCCTTTGACTTCAATGAGGCATACTGGCACTTTCCTTCCATGTTTCCACTTTGTTTTATAGTTCTCCACTGACTGAGTGTAGCAAAACATTGACCTGTCCTGTCCTGCAAAAGAGTGAAATTCTGGGCCTATGTGCACACCATCATTCTGCAAACTTATTCACTTGTTATAGTTCTACTGTTCTATACATGTTTTTAGTTACTAGACTATTACTTCTAGGTGTTGCGATTTTCACAAATAGTAGTGTATTTTTTATCCCGATTCCTATTTCCTCTTTAAAAAATTATCTATAATTTCATCTTTACATATCTAAGGAGAAGCTACTAACATCGAATGGCTGTTCATGGTCTAATACCTATGCCAGTCTCTCACATTATAAAGGATTCACTGGTTTTTTGTTTTTCCAGCTCCCTTGCCTTCGGCTTTGATAGATGATAGCTTCAGTTTCTTCTTGTCCAATTTTAAAAACTTATAAATGGAGTCTGATGTCACAAAATGAAAACTATGAAGTTCAATATTGTACAAACTTGCAGTATATTCAGTTCTCTTTATTGTGAAGATACATCTTAATTCAACTGTAGTTGGGATTCATGTTTCTGAATCTGTTTCAGAAAAAATTTCCTGATCCATCTAAGGAGCTTCCAATAAAAGAGAGATTACATCTCAATAAGGAAGTTGTTGATGTGGAATGGGATTCTACAACAAATGGCGAAACAGGAAAAGTAATTGTGTCATGCAAAGATGGTACTTGTTTCAAGGCAGAACATGTCATTTTGACAGTTTCATTGGGAGTTTTGAAAGCACAAGCAAAGACACTTTTCAGACCATCATTACCAGAGTATAAGCTGAATGCAATTGAAGTAAGTATATTTAATATGTCAATAGTGTATCACATTATAACTGCATTTTCTAACTTTGCTAGCAAGTACATCACTTTTGAATATATTCAAACATATTTCACAATATATGCATGAAGCAGTAATATCAGGAATGAAACTAGGACCCTCCAAATTAAGTAAAACCTTAAAATAAAATTCCAGCCCTCAATGTTGGGGATTTGCCAATAGTGCTTTGAACACACTTATACCAAACATTTCTTACTTATCAGCCTCAAAGGAAACAGCCAGATGAATTTGAAGGTTGCAATGCAAGCAAGGACAAAGCTAAAAGTTTTGGAATACCAAGTATGGTAAATGTTGCAGTCGTAGTTTTTAGAATCGATTTTTTTAAATACAACATGAGTTAAAAAATGTACCAGTACGAATACAAGACAGTTGCCTAGTAGACAACAAATGTAACAAGACAACCATATATAACTCTGAATTTAAAAATTCATTCTCTGACAAAAAATACTAAAGACGTGCCAATTTTATAACATCCTGTGAAATTAGAGATGGATTCGGTATGAATAGATAGTGTAGGTATCGTAAACAGTTAAAGCTCCTAAAGTGGGGGAAATTGCTGGATCCCAATGGTATAGCAGAAGAGTATTTTACTATTACTATTATTATTACTATGCGATTCACTAAAATTGTGTGGCAGAGGGTGCATTGCACCTATCCGAAAGGGTAATAGTTTGGAAGGGTAATAGTTTGGAAGGGATATACGCGATATGGCAGGAGGCACCCATGGGCTATTGTGAGGAACCATCCCAGCATTCGCATGGAGTGATCTGGGAAAACCATGGAAAACCCAGATCAGGATGGCCGGAGAGCTTTATCGAAAGCTACTCCTGTCGAATTTTAAGTTTATTCGCCTGGTAAATCCTTTTTATTCCATTCCCTAATCCCTCGTGGAAAAAATGAATACAGAAAAGAATCAGTTCTGGCCCTGATTTCTCTTATCTTATTTTCAAGGTCATTCCAAGATATGACTGTTGCTGATAGCAATATTTCTTTGCTGTCATTCTGAAATATGTCAGTCGTGAATTTTTCAATTAGCTTCTGTCGAGAGCAACGCCTTTGGTGTTCCAGGTCTTCCCAAACTAACTCCTTCAACGTCGCACTTATGCTTTCCCTCCAACTATATATATCTCTCACGAATTGGGCGGCCCTTCTCTGGACCCTCTCTAATGCCTCCATTAACCCCTTTTGATGGGGACCCCATACAGAACAACAATATTCCAATTGAGGACGCACTAGTGACTTATATGTAATTGATTTAACTTCCAGAGTGCATTGTTTCAAATTAAAACCTAGAAATCGGAGCATACAATTTGCTTTCCCAATTACATTCTCAATATGTTCATTGCACGAAAAATTATTATGAATTGTTACCCCTAGGTACTTAGCGGAATCTACAGTTCTACGGACAGTAGCATTAATTGTATATTCAAAGCTAAATGGTGTCACCTTTTTACGTATACGCATGACTTGGCACTTTTTAGCATTTAACTCCAACTGCCAGTCTTTACACCACGCAATTATTTTCATAATATCATCTTGTAACAAAGCGCTGTCTTCCTGGGTTTTGATTTCACGATAAATAATAGCATCATCGGCAAATAATCTTTTCATTCCCCTTATTATGTCACACAAATCATTAATGTATATGAGAAACAACAGAGGCCCTTTCATGCTTCCCTGGGGAACCCCAGACCTCACCTTGGTAAATGATGAACTCTCACTGTCGAGAACTACACACTGTGCTCTGTCCCTTCAGAATATCTGCAACCCAGTCACATATTTGTCTAGATATGCCGTAGCCACAAAGTTTGCTAAGTAACCGAGTGTGAGGCACGGTGTCGAAAGCTTTTTTAAAATCTAATGGAAATATATCAACCTGGGATTGCCCATCTATAATATGGCACAAGTCGTGAATTAAAAGTGCATGTTGCGTTTCGCAGCATCGCATTTTCTGAATCCATGTTGATTTGGGTTTTAAAGCTCATCCTCATCCAAAAACCACATGACATTTGAATAGATGATGTGTTCTAAAATCCTACAAAATATTGAGGTTAACAAGATCGGTCTATAATTTTGACGATAATTAACATTCCCATTTTTAAACACTGCACTTACGAAGGCGGTCTTCCATTCAGCTGGTATTTTTCCTTGATCCAAGGAGGCGGTATATAATTTCATCATCAAATACGGTGCAATTTCCTTTGTGTACCTGGAGTACAATCATGTAGGAATACCGTCTGGTCTGGGAGCATTATTGGTTTTTACATTCATAAGCAGTTTAGTTATTCCCTTGACATCAAGAACATGATCATTCATAATTTTGTTGGTACGATTGGTAAATGTGGGAATCTCCTCTGAGTTTTCTGTCGTGAAAGCTTTTTTAAATATATTATTCATGATTTCTGCTTTCTCTACGCTAGTTTCAGATAATTCCCCATTTTCCTTAATCAGTGAGGGCATAACTTTATGAGAGCCTCTTAGAAATTTGACATACGACCAGAACTTTTTTGGATCAGTAATCAGATCTTCGGACAAATTCCTTGCCTGGAATTCTTTAAACGCATCACGCATTGCCTTACGCACTTACACTCATAACTGGACTAATGGCATGATAGATGAGTCCCCCGATTTCTTTACCAAGGCATGTAAATGCATTTGCTTCCTGAGCTATCGATTCACTTCCCTATTGAACCGTGGAAGGTTCTTACTTACCTTAATAAGCTTCTTAGTAACAAATTGATTCAAACCCTTCCATATTATTTCTTTTAAATTAAACCAAAGTTACTGTACATTTGTATTTAGCGTGTACATTTCAAAATTTTTAGTTAAGTAAGCAACCATACCCACATCGTTTGCCTTATCAAAGCAATATACGAGTTTGTCTTTGTCATGCTCCAAATTCATACTAGATTTTAAAGTTGCAATGAACTCTTCACAGGTTTGCTGCCGGATAGCGTTTGTAAACGACGAGCTTTCGGCGACCAACTCCGTCGCCATCTTCGGGTCTGATGTTAGCGCTGCGGCGACCAGAGCTGCAGTGGCAAGCCTGGCCCCGCAGTGGCCTTATATAGGCTAGCTCCCCTCCTCTTCCTCCCCGCCGCCGCGCTCCGAGGTCCACGTCACCACCGGCTCCATATTGCGCCCGCAACGCTGGGTGGCCTCTACCGACTTTCTGTTGAAAGGACGTTGTCTTAGCAAAGACCAGGCTGGCTTCCAGGCATCGCTAAGCCATATCCCGAGTCTCTATTAAATAGGTCATTGTTCAGCCGTATTTCAATGGCTTCCCTAATGACCGAGTCCCAAGAGGAAGTACACTTCGCTAACACTTTTACTTGGCCAAAATCTATTTTGTGGCCGTTTTCGACTGCATGTTGTGCGACCGCAGATTTTTCTATCTGGAAGAGCCGGATGTTGCGCTCGTGGTTCGGCCATAGCGAGCCTCAATGGTGCGGATAGTCTGACCAATGTACGACTTGCCACACTGGCAAGGTATTTTGTAGATCCCCGGCGTTTTTAACCCACATATCATACCTTCACAGGTCGAAGCCAATCACGAATTTTGGCTGGAGGACGGAATATGGACTTTATTCCGTGTCTGGCCAGTATCCTGCCTATCTTGCCGGAGGTGCTGCCCGAATAGGGGATGAAGGCCAACGCCTTGGGCTTGCTTTCTGGCTCCACTGGACGTTTTTTCGGCCTACCCCGAAGGGCCCGTTCTATCAAACGGTCAGGATAACCGTTTTTCTTGAAGGTCAGGCGGAGATGTTCAAGTTCCGCCGGCAAACTGTCGGCATCGGAGATTTCCCTCGCTCTGTGTACCAACGTATGGAGCACGGTATTCCGCTGTGCCGGATGGTGGAAACTGCTGGCGTGTAGGTAGCGGTCGGTGTGCGTCGGTTTTCGGTATACACCGTGCGAGAGGGTTCCGTCCGGTCTCCGTCTGACAAGAATGTCGAGAAAAGGCAGGCTTCCATTCTCCTCTAGTTCCATAGTGAACTGGATGTTGGGATGAATCCCGTTGAGGTGGTCCAGGAATTCGTATAGACTTTGAATACCATGTTGCCAGATCACGAACGAGTCGTCCACATAGCGGAAGAAGCATCTCGGCTTGAGGATGGACTCTTCAATCGCCTTTTTCTCGAACTCCTCCATGAACAGGTCTGTCACCACAGGTGATAAGGGTGACCCCATGGCTACACCGTCGGTCTGTTCATGGGGTCACCCTTATCACCTGTGGTGACAGACCTGTTCATGGAGGAGTTCGAGAAAAAGGCGATTGAAGAGTCCATCCTCAAGCCGAGATGCTTCTTCCGCTATGTGGACGACTCGTTCGTGATCTGGCAACATGGTATTCAAAGTCTATACGAATTCCTGGACCACCTCAACGGGATTCATCCCAACATCCAGTTCACTATGGAACTAGAGGAGAATGGAAGCCTGCCTTTTCTCGACATTCTTGTCAGACGGAGACCGGACGGAACCCTCTACCACAACCGCCTGGTGATCACTTATACCATCTTCAACACAAACTGTATCTACAATATCAGGATTGTTTATAAGAAAAAGATCCAAAATCGACGAGGAACCTTTTTCGCACGGCATTGGCTCTTGAACCATCTGTTCAAGAGATCTTTCTGCAAATACTTCTAGGAACATTTTGGTTACTAACCTATCTCTTCCACCCAACCTGAAAGTGCAAGTGTCCCAATTAACTGATGGTAGGTTAAAATCACCACCACAATCAATATATGTCCCTGAAATTTCTTATAAATTTTATTAAGTGAATCTCTGAAGTATTCCGCGTTAGCCAAATCAGAATCTTGAGGTCGATAAAATGACCCACTTATGAACTTTAAATTTTTACCAATTTTTACCTTGACCCATAACAACTCGCAAAAATTTTCACTTTCAGTTACAACAGAACAACTAACAGGTTTTCTTAATGGCCACGAACACCCCCCCCCCCCCCCCTTGCCCATTGAGACAGCTCTGTCTTTCCGAAAAACATTGAAATGAGGGCCAAATACTTTTCTAGATTCTACCTCTTGCATCAACCAGCTCTCAGTTCCTAGTTTTATATCGACATCATTAGTCGCCACTGCGGCATGGAAATTGACTACTTTCCCTCTAATACTCTGACAATTTAGGACCATTATCCTTAGCTGCTTTGTATTATTTGTGGAGTCTAAATTCGTATTTTTCATATCTGCATTCTGACAGGAAATAGGTGAAGTATTTGGGGCTGCGACATTCAATTTATTCGCACCATCACTACCAGAACCAAGATCTAAGTTATCAGCACCTCCTCTTCGATGAACTGAAGGATCCTCGGGCCTCACGGTTTTCCTAAAAAATAATTTACATCATGACAGTTCCATATTTTAGCAGCCACCATGGTCGCCATTCTTGGTGTGTAATGGACGCCCGACCTGACAAATGCGTCCCAGCTGGCAGCTATCATCGGGCGAAGGTAAACGAAGCCCCAGTTGTTTCTACGACACAGCTCCTGCAAACTACAATTCTAATTAAAAATATTCCACCATATGGCCTCCCCACAATCGAGAACACAAATGGAGAACTGAAACGATACCGAATTATCCCGTGCGGCTTCATACACCTTCTTGCCCAATTTGTCCATAGATTTCACTATATCTGCAACAGAAACACGACACACATCATTAATACTGACGTGCGCAGCTACTCTTAACTGACGGCAATTCAATTCTCTGATTGCTTTCGGAATGGCCTCCATGACACGTGGTATGGTTGCTCCTGGAAGACAAACAGAATACACGTTAGAATGAGGGACTGCACCATTCTTCATGGCTAGTTCTTGAAGCGGTTACTCCAAACATCGGACACTGGAGCTGCCAATGACCAGTAAACCTTTTCCTGGCATCGCTCAGGGTCTGCAAACAAATCTTCTCTGCTGCTCTTATGGGCCATCCACACTTGAATCTTCGGACTCCTGCAACACGGAAAACGCTTTCCTTAATGGCAAGATTATGATTTTCCCGTCGGCTAACTAGAATTTCAACGCCTTTCTCCGATCCACACGGTGCCAGACGGTTTCAGCAACAGGTTCTTGAAAATCCCGACTTGCCGGTTCTGGTACAGTTGGCTGCAGAATTTCTTCAACGCATTGCTGCTCCTCGCCTAGGATGCTCCATACCTGTGCTTGAAGAGATGCCATAGTAGTAAGGATCGCCTCGAGAGCCAGACACCTACTAGAACACATTGCATATGCCATATCCCTTGAAACAGCAAAAAATGGAATAAATATATCAAAAGACAAAAAACAGAGATTGCTGCTAACGGTTGCTCATTCACTACCTAAACAAAAGACAAAAGCTAACTATCACACTTTAAATCAAATACGAAAGTCAGCGACCGTGGCTAACGGCAGCTGTAGTTTGACTGGTGACTCACTACCTAAACAGAAAATTCAAAGATAAAGACAAAAGCTAACTAGCACACTTTAAATTAAACACAAAAGTTGGTGACCGCGGCTAACGGCAGCTGTAGTTCGACAGAGGAAATAGATCCATTTTGGTCTGATATATTCTGTAAACCTTTAGGAGAAAAAGCATCTTCTGACTGGAAAATTGCTCAGGTAATTCTCATTTTCAAGAAAGGGGATTCGAGGGAACCTAGAAATTATTGACCTGTAGCCTCAAAATCTGTTTGCAGTAGAATTATGGGGCATGTTATATGATCTTACATTATGAAGATTCTTGATGAAAACAAGTTTCTTATACCAAACCAACAAAGATTTTGGAAGAAAAGTTTGTGTGAAACACAGTTGATTTTATTTTCAAATGACATAGTTAAAGTTATAGATACAGGTTCACAAGTTAATACAATTTTCTTCATTTTTCAGAATACTGCTGACTCTGTACGATACAAATGACTTTTAGTGAAAATTTGATTGTATGGTATGTTGGATCAGATTTTAAGATTTTCTAACTGGTCAGAGGCAGTGTGCCATTACTGATGAGGAAGACTCTTCTGTTCTAGATGTTACTTTGAGTGATCCTAATGGAAGTGTAATGGGACCATTTCTTTTCTTAATTTTTATAAACAATTTCAGAGACTATGTAAATAACAATGCACTTATCTAAATGGAAGTAAGGAGCACTGATAATTGCTTATAATCTCAGTATAAACTGGGTGATATTTTGGAATGGTACTTTAAATGGCAACTAACACTAAATTGCAAAAATTGTAAGGCAATGCGCATAACTAACAAAAATAATCCATTTGTTAAGAAGGTCAAAGTTGTCAACATGGTTGATTCCTTGAAGTAATTGGGCTTAATAGTACAAAACAACATGGAATAAAACCAGCACATAAATTCCATCATAGGTAAAGCTAATTCTACATTATGATTTATAGGCCTTATCTTGAAGAATTGGTATGCTCATTGAAAGGAAATAGTGTACAAAACTATTGTGCATCCGTATCTGGATTATTGTGCTGGAGTTTATGGATCGTTATCACAAGGGATTGATTTACTCAACAGGGAAAATACGGATAAGAGCTGCACAGTTTGTAATTGTTTGCCACAGCTCTTATGAAAGGTGTAAGGGAATAACCCGATACTGGGGTTAGGATATCAGGTCGAACCCTCACTAAACTAAAATCCATTCTTCACTTTCACTTTGCCTGATAAAGGAATTTAAAAATATACAAACTATTTACCATGGTATACCTTGGATAGTCCAACTGTAACTTAGATCGGTCACCACAATCATAAATTTTGACCTTAGGAGAGAAAGCGAAAGTTGTAAAATGAAAGACTGTACTGTTCAAATAATAAAATTGCTATATTCCTCAAAGTTCACTGAAATTCACAAATTGCAGTTGGTATAGGCAATCAGACTATTCTTCACTCGAAATTACAGATTATGAAGCCAGAACAGACCGAACAAACCCCAAGTATAAAACTTTAAAAGTCATATCATGGGTGTTTTACATGCAAGCCAACGCTCAGAATCCATTATGGCAGTTACAATATGTGGTATGGTTCTTCCTAGTCCAACTACCCAAGATGCATTGCACCTCAGCTGTGAGAATTCAAGCTATACATCTGAAAACATCAAGCTCCCCCGCCGAAAAGACGCTATGTCAGGCCAGCAGGCTCTTTTGTTGATTAGCACCTTAACCATGCATGTCAAAAAGGGTTAAATGAAAATATTGTTACTAAGAGTCATCAAAAATTCACAGTGTATAGAGTGACTCATCAGGAATGTTTCTTATTATGAGGACAGTGGCTCTAAAGTTTCTCAAATCACCATAAAACATTTAATTGCATATGTGAAATTGTACAGTTATTTTGACCAGCTTTGGTATATCCTGTGTCATGTACAAACTATTTTAAAATATTCGAATATCTTATTTAAACCTTCATCAGTTTGTTCCCATATTTATGCACTTTCCGAGGTGCTATTTAGAATTTTGATACGTTAATTACTTTAAAAGTTATTGACCTTCGAAATTCTGAGGTGGCGAATGTTTCAACTGGTAGTAATGCAAAAATATTATTTTCTTATTTACAGTTTATTTCGAAAAAGTGCTGGTTTCAGAATAATTTCCCAATTTTATTATTTATTTTAAAAGTGATTTTATTTAGTTAGGTGGTCTTAGAAGCTCACAATTTGATTTGAAAGTTGGCACATTTTCCTTCACAACGCAATTTTGTTTAAAACTGATTTAGTGTTTGTTAAACCATGTGGAATGTTTTAAAACTTTTATATGTTATGCAGTGTTCTTTATTATTACTTAAAATTTACTTGTTAGCTCCAAAACTTACTGAAATTGTGTTATTATGGTGTGTTAACAATGCAAGTATGTTATAAAATTATGTTTTCTTTATTTATATGGCCTGAAACTATTGGTTTTTAGTGAATTTTACTTTCTTTTGGTCTATTAGTATTTTAAAAATACTTTACAGCCTCAAAAAGTGTTGCAAAATAGTGATATAATCACGTAACCAAAATTAATTGTTTGCATGTCGGATAACAAAGAATTTCACTGATTTAGGTAAGTTTGCAAGCTTATTGCTATTATTAACTGTTCTTAAATGTTTACCTATGGCTATTATAGTATGTTCAATTGTGTTACTGCCCTTAAAATGCTTTCTGCTCTAAAATGGGCTGCAGTATCAGCTTCTATATGAATAATTCCTCCCATAAGCTGTAGTTACAAGGTTAAAGATTTTACAATTTCTAGAAGGTTAACCCCCTCCTCTATGCCTTATAGCCAAGAAAGGTAGAATTTAACCAAATTCTAAGGTGCTTACAAAGGATCACAGAATTTACACATAGATTGGGCTGGGATTGTCTGCGTACTGACCATATCGGTTTCATTTGAAGTTATTGATGAATATGCAAATACTTTCTTTCATCCAACAACCTATGTAGGTTGCAATGACAGAGGTAAGATTTTTTTGCTGTCATCATCCATCTTTGACTGGTTTGATGCAATCCTCCATGACTTCCTATCTTGTGCTAACCTCTTCATGTCTACGTATCCCTTAAAACCCACGTCTTCAATTATCTGCTTCATATATTCTAATTTCTGACTTCCTCTGCAGTTCTTACCTGCAACTGTTCCTTCCACTAACAATCCTGCATGCCTCAAAATATGACCTACCAACTTGTCTCTTCTTGCTGTAAGCTT
Source organism: Vandiemenella viatica (assembly GCA_031002005.1). NCBI lineage: Eukaryota > Metazoa > Arthropoda > Insecta > Orthoptera > Morabidae > Vandiemenella > Vandiemenella viatica. Next base: position 100,067,773 of record JARYHS010013630.1, on the reverse strand, counting down.
CTTCCACAAACTTTTTTCCTCACCCATCATTTCCAAAACTCGTTTAATTTGTACTTTATCTGTGCACTTAATTTTCAGCATTCTTCTGCAGCACCACATTTCAAATGTTTCAAGTTTCTTTCTTTCTGGTATTCCTAAAGTCCACGTTTCACCACCATAAAGTACTGTGATCCACACACAGAGTTTTAACAAGTTCTTTCTAATTCCTAGATCAATGTTTGAAACTAAAAGATTTCTCTTTTTTCATGAAAGCTCTTTTTGCTAGTGTTATTCTGCTTTTAACATCATTCTTGCTTCAGCCATCAGTTGTAATATTGCTTCACAAGTAGCAGAATTCACTTACTTCTCCTACTGCATCCGATCCTGTTTTTATATTTAATCTACTGTGATTGGTATCATTTTTGCTTCATTTCATCACTTTTGTCTTGCTTTGATATACACAGACGGAAAAAAAAAATCCCAACACCAAGAAAGACTTGTGTTAGATAAACGAAATTTGGTAGGCGTGTTTATACATCTGAAAGATGACATCGATTCAAATTTCGCGCTTCGCGCATAAGTGTGGCGCTAGTAGCGCTACTCAGAGCTTGCAAATCAGGTTTGCTTTAAATACGCGCTGTAAAGTTTGTGAACGTTATTTACCGCTGAGATTTGACATAGTGAGTTGATGTTAGCCAAGAATGCCTTTAAGAAGACGAAAAAGCCATTATCAACAGCTCACCGAGTTTGAACGAGGTCGTGTAATAGGGCTACGAGAAGGTGGATTTTCTTTTCGCGATATTGCAGAAAGACTTGGCCGGAATGTATCCACTGTGCATGATTGTTGGGTGCAGTGGTCAAGGGATGGTACTGCCTCAAGAAGACCGGGTTCCGGGAGGCCACGTGGCACTACTGAGAGGGAAGACCGCCGTATTCGGCGTACAGCTGTGGCGCATCGTACTGCGTCTGCGGCAGAAATTCGAGCTGCAGTTGGTACCACAGTGACACAACGAACTGTTAGAAATCGGTTACTTCAAGGACAGCTCCGAGCCAGGCGCCCTGTAGCGTGCATTCCACTGACTACAAGCCATCGCCGTTTGCGACTCCAGTGGTGTCAAGCCAGAGCTCATTGGAGGACGGAGTGGAGATCTGTTGTGTTTTCTGATGAAAGCAGGTTCTGCCTTGGTGCCAGTGATGGCCGAGTGTTGGTCAGAAGGAGGCCAGGGGAACGCCTGCAACCAAACTGTCCTGCGGCCTAGACACACTGGACCTACACCTGGAGTCATGGTCTGGGGAGCAATTTCCTATGACAGCAGGAGCACTCTTGTGGTTATACCAAACACACTGACTGCAAATTTGTACATCAGTCTGGTAATTCAACCTGTATTGCTGCCATTCATGAACAGCATTCAAGGGGGAGTTTTTCAACAGGATAACGCTCGCCCTCATACCGCTGTTGTCTCGCAACGTGCTCTACAGAGTGTCGACATGTTACCTTGGCCTGCGAGATCACCAGATCTGTCTCCAATTGAACACGTATGGGATATCATTGGACGACAACTCCAGCATCATCCACAGCCAGCACTGACCGTCCCAGTATTGACAGCACAAGTACAACAAGCATGGAACTCCATACCACAAAGTGACATTCGAAACCTGTATGACACAATGCATTCACGTTTGCAGGCTTGCATTCAAAATTCTGGAGGTTACACCGGCTATTAATTTAACAGTATTTCACATTTGAAATGCATTTTCTTGAGCTTAAATTAACCTGTGATCTTGAAAATTTAATCAATTAAACATGTTAACTTGACAAATGCATTGTCCTAATTTCATTACTCTACAATAATTTTTTCTTGGTGTTGGGATTTTTTTTTCCGTCTGTGTATATTCAGTCCATAATCTTCCCTCAATATTTTGTTCATGACATTAAGTAACTTCTCAGTATCCTCAGTCCCTTTCTGTTAACAAGACAATGTCATCATCAAATTGTAGCATACCGTACTGATTTCTTTTCTCCCTGAACACTTATGCCAAATGAAAATTTTTCTTTTATTTCCTTTATTGCTTCTTCTACATACTAGTTGAATATTAACGGGGATAGACTACAACCTTCTCTCACATCCTTTTTAACTGATGTATGCCTCATAGTTCTCTACTTTTATTATAGCTACTTGATTCTTATATAGTTTATAAAGTATTCTTCTGTTTCAATATTTTAGACCATACTTCTTTAAAATTGTGAACATCTTGTCCTACCTCATATTATCTAAAGCTTTTTCTAAACGCCAAGAAAGTATCTTCGTTTTTCTTGATCCGCCCTTCAAGTATTAATCTTAAAGCTGATATATATAATCTGAGAGAATTACATGTCCTCAGGATACCCTTTGGGTCTTTTATGCAGTGGTTTCCCATTGCCTACTGCATCCCCATTCCGTTGATCATTTCTGATTCATCCGCCTTTAGGGGCCATTTCCAACCCCAAGGGCAAGAGGGTTCTCTGAACCACTCTCTGCTCTTCCGACCTCCCTTCAGAGGCCGTTGGCAAAGAGTGGGTGACTCCTTATACCAGGAATCTTTCAGTCATCAGAATCTCCTTGTCTGTGCAAACATGGTGCACCACATGAAGGAAAGGTTGACATTTGGTTGGAAAAGGCTAATATAGTCTCTCCCAAACCCTTTAGAGAAATAAAATGTGATATTAATACTAATGTGTATTCTTTCTCTACTCATTCAATTTGGGATTGTAATGCACAGAGTTAGTTTTGCTGCAAGGTGAACTGGGCCACCCACATTTGTGAAATGTAGAGTGTGGGCATGGATGTATCTGTATATTTTTGATACTCTTCCTACCACCTGCCTAATGTGTCCTCCCCCAGTTGAGTTTTTCTATCAGATACTATGCCAAACTATTTATGCTTCAAGCCTTCAATGAACAATTCCTTCCCCACCATATAATGAAAAATAATAATTAGGTTTTTTTTTATTTTTGTACCTAACACATTGGCTCTTTGTGGCATCTATCTTCATTCTGTATTGACTTACACACTTATCTTGTCCACATCACCCTGCATCTGTTCACAGTGTTATCCCCTTTTTATAGCATCATGTAATACTATAAAATCTTCAAACAGACTAACTTCTGACTGTAACACAATCATTCATCAAAATAATAAATAGCAATTGTCTCAGAAACTAACCTGTGGAATGTCCATTTTCACTTCCACCTATTTGATACTATCTTGCATATAACCTAGTAGCAGTGATTCACCTGTATATCTTTGTCTAAATTCTTGTTGCTGGTTTTCAAACCAATATCTTTCCTCACAGATATGTTTGCATACAATTTTCTCAATCAATTTATCAGTCGCTGATGTCAAACTAATTGGTTTGTAATTTCCAACACCATTTACCACTCCTGTGTCTGGATACAGTCTAAATAACATTTCAAGGTTCAATTTTATGTTTTCTTAGCTTAAATAAATCTAATGTTATCTGCACCAGACCCTTTATGATTTATTTTTTTTTTAGCTATTTCATAATTTCCTCAGATATATGGTCATTTTACATATATGAGAAGATCGTCCCCTGGTTTACACCCCTCCCCCCCAAAAAAAAATCACAAATGATATTATTATACCATTATATTTCTGACTTTATTAAATCCTCAGTAACTTCTTGTTCATCATTATTGACAGTTGTCTTAATACCTTAAGTTACCCTCAGTTTTCTTCCATAGCCACAGAAATTTCTAGCTGTATCATGCAGTGGTTTGCATGTGCCCATTCTTCATAAACCCATCTTTAACTTCCTTCATAATTGCTATTAATTCCTTGTTTCATACATCCTTGCTGTCTCATAACTCCATTCTGTTCACTTCTAGCCAATCTGTTTAGCCTCCTATTTATTTATCTATCAATCTTGTTTCATGGGTCCCTGCTGAGGAAGGACCTCTTTGGTGTGAAACATGTCATGGTTAATACACATAGGGTCGGTTGGGGTAATTCCGGAACGGGGTAATTCTGGAAAAGTTTAATGGCGGACTTAATATTAAGGTTAGGGAATTTCCATGCTAGTATGTTGTACACCGAGATCAGTTGGTCACATTGATAGTTCTTGGTGCCATTTTTGTATACATCATTGCTGTGATAAGGGCGGATTCAGGAGAACGTGCATAAACATCCGTTTTTCAAACCAACTACTCCTCTTTAGAGCCTTGCAGATAAGTGAAAACAATATTTAATTGAACCATATAGTGTATTATCCACTTTTAAAGATTATGAATGATCGATTTTATGTGTTTTGGAAAATGACAGGTGTACTTGCATCCATTTTGAGGTTAGTCCCGGAATTACCCCACCGCAAAAGAGTAGCGGGGTAATTCCAGACGATAAGGTTTCCTATCCAGGTTCCATTATTAATTCACATTTTGGTCTGTTTTAGGTATAAAATGCCAAGGACTTATGTTAAAAAAAGGTTGGCTCCTCCTAGTCAGCTGATGACTTGGCTAATGCTGTTAGGGATGTAGAAAATAAAAATATGACAGTCAAAGGGGCCGCAACTTTTTATAATGTTCCAAAAGCTACAATTTTGTTGAGTATACCAAGCAACAGGTGGGCCATGGTCCTGGGCGTCTCACCAAACAACTGTTTGGGAAGCAATTAGGGAGAATTTGGCCAAAAGGAATTAAGAAAGCTAACACTCAAAGTGGCTTCAAATCAACAGGAATTTTTCCCATTGACATAAAAAGGGTGGGTGAAACCTTGTTTACAGAGCTACAACTGCAGTCTTACAATGCCAAGAAAGAAAGGTGTTTGAAACGATCATCTGCTTTTAGTTCAGGCCTTCCTTCCCCTCCAACGACAAAGAAATTAGTCGAAAAGTCTGGCCCAAGTTCAATCGATAGTCCCTTATCAGAGGAATCTTTCAAGATGGTAGAATCTGCTTCAAACACAAGAACCTCCTCTCCATATTCCTCGAACTACTGGCTTCATCACTTGCACACAGATTAATGGAGATGAAGAAAACACAATTGAAGCAAAAGCCTTAGATTTGTCAACTAAAATGCATGGCAATACCCCTGAAAAGCCCATTAGCATAATTGATATTTTTGCAAGCAAAATTAAAAGTGTTCCAAAAAAACCTGAATTTAGCACAGTTAAACAGAAAACACCAGAACAAACGCTGAGGTTAAAAAATCTCAAGTATGGAGAAGTTTTAACCACAGATGAGGTGCTGAAGCGGCTACAGGAGGCCCAAGAAGCTAAACAGAAAAAAAATGTGCCAAGAAAAGCTGGAACGACTAACAGATCTGCTAAAGAGAAAGAGGAATCTGCAGGTGCCAGATGTTAAAGACATCTCTGATGAGTACGAAGGGGAAAGTGAAGATGAAGATCACGTTATTATGGAGGATTTTGAAGATTCAGAGGCAGGGTCCAAAGCTAATCGGGATGATTTTGTTCTGGTACAATTCAAAAAGCAAAGCCAAAAGGAATCATTTGGTTTTTATATTGGAAAAGTTACTGAAATACAAGAAGTTGATTTGATTGTATCATTTTTAAGGGAAAAAAAACTTTTATTTTTCCTAATGTTCCTGACATAAGCCCAGTTTCAAAAAACGATATTAAAAAAGTTCTTCCTATACCGTCAGTACGCAGGGGCTATTACTGTTTTAACATAATGTTTCCCTCAGATCTTAAAATTCTTTAATTAGTTATTATGTTTTGTGCAAACAGAGTATGCAAACCTAGTATCCATACCTAGTTTATGTTTCATATATATTCCAACACGTTTCTTTTATGTTTCTTTACGCATAATAAAGTTCTATTGAATTCAGTATCTAATAACTTTCCTTTCCTGTTCCATGCTAAAATAAATTTAAGAGCGATGACATCATTTGCCTGACACAATATCAGTGATATTGTGGGTAGATTAGAAGTAAGTATCATTGAAATTCCCTCAAAAATGAAAAACTATTTCCATCCGGAACTACCCCAAACTGCCAGTTGGGGTAATTACGGACGATGAGATCTGAGGCTGACACTTCACCTTCGATCTAATGAAGGTCTAACATATATACTTCCTAAATATTATTGAATGGACATTGCTTTGACCTATGATCTGTGTCCGAAATTACCCCACTGACAGTGGGTAATTCCGGACGAGGTGGGGTAATTCCGGAACCTAATTTACCAGCAGTAAAATAATTTTTTTAGCCATTAAATTGACATGATTGGATTCATTATCAAATAAGGAATCTGATCATACTCATTGATTGCGAATTTAACAAATTTATGGGTACTAAAACCAATTAAACACTGAAAAAATCATCAAAACTGTCAAAACCGTCCGGAATTACCCCAACCAACCCTACATACAATATGAGTCATAGTGAAAACAATCATATTTTACAAAGATAAATAAAGAGAATAAAAATAAATATTAATTTTTAAAACTAAGTTTTTCAAAAGGTCTTATTGAATACAATTAATTATTTTGTTGAAATTCTTGAATGAAGTAGCAGGATTTGCCAATAAGATAATTTCTCAGTTTTTCTTAAAATATTTCTTTATTATCTGCAAACTGTTTTATACTGTTGGGAAGTTTATTAAACAGATGTATCCCGGAATAATTAACTCCTGTTTGTACTAATGACAGAGATGTTTGTGTTTTGTGCAAGTTATTTCTGTTTCTTGTATTGTGTACCTGTGAATTAGATGTAAACAGGTTAAAATGTTCTATGGCAAAGCACATGAGAGAATATATATACTTAGAAGTCATTGTAAGAATATTGATTTTTTTTTAAAGCTGTCTGCAAGAAGTTCTTGGTTTAACCTACACAGCATCGTAATAGCTCTTTTCTGTGAAATGAAAACTTTTTTACTTTAGAGTTTCCCCAAAAAATTATGCCATATGACATAATGAATGGAAATATGAGGAGTATAACTTTGGTTAATTCTAGATCTGCTGTTAGAGAAAGTATTCATATTGCAAAGATGGCACTACTTAACTTCTTTAGGAATGAAGTGATACGTTTGTGCCAACAGAGTTTCTCGTCTATTTGAATACCAAGGAATTTTATACTCTTCGTTTCTAAGATTGTGTTATTTTTATAGCTTACTTGTAAATCAGGCTGTGCATAATTTTTTTGTTTTAAACCTAATATAATGTGTTTTTCAAAATTTAATTTCAATGAATTTGCCTTAAACCAATTTGCTACTTCACTAAGTACTTCATTTACATTCAATTCTAGGTTACTGTTTGGTTTTTTTCTCAAAGTCGGGTTAGTGTCATCTGCAAATAAAACACTCTTAACTTTGTCAGATAAGTTTGCATGAAGGTCACTGATGTATAACAAAAAGAGGAGGGGTCCAAGGACAAAATCTTGTGGAATTCCATGCTTTATTTTCTCCCAATCTGATGAAGCATCTTTACTTATTTTAGAATAAAAAATGGAAACTTTTTGCATTTGAATTTCCATGTATGATTTAAACCATTTAACTGCTGTTCCATAAATACCATTGTATTCCTTTTTTTTTTCTTCAAAATTCATGATTTTCAAAGTCCTGGCCTACCTATTATGAAGTTTGTGTAATTCTTTACATTCTGTTTTGAATATAAATTTTTCCCCAGTCTTATCATCTCCTAGATCTGTTCCCATTCTGACTCCACTGGAACTTCTAGTACCTACGAGATACGTCATAGGATGAAAACAATACTTTTAATTCTTTAAATTTGATTCAGCTAGTAGCATAATCTTCCAAGAATTTTGAAAATGTGCTTATTTTTTTTGTTGCTTTTATTGTATTAGTTAAAATTTGTAATACTTTAAATGCGATAGTGAAACTAAGAACTACATTAAAAAAAATATATATATTAACAAAACCGAATAAAATTTATGTACCCTTTGTGAATTTCACATTTAGCCTATAAAGTGGCTGCAGATGTTATAGTTAAGTTATTTTTAATAGAATTTATAAACTAATATTTCAAGGCTTTATGCAAACATTATTTAGTTGGAAGGTGTTTACTTTTACCCTATTCATTCATTTTTTACTATTTTCTTCAAATTAAACTTAACTATTTGTTTTATGTTGGATTTGAGTTTTCACCTGTTAACAACATATGTTCATTCCAGGGGCTGGCAATTGGCACAGTAGATAAAATGTTTTTAAAGTTTCCTCATCGCTGGTGGCCTGAAAACATCCACGCATTTGCTCTGTTGTGGGCAAACGATAGTGAGCAGGACAGTGGAACATCAGTAAATTTTGTAAGTGTTATCTAATTTGATTAATTTCTTAACCGCAGCAAGTTTCGTGTTATATTTATGGTTGACAGAAGTAGTTCTTCAACATCCAAGAAATTATCTTTTTCTTACAAGCAATCCATATACTGTAGATATAATTGGTATAGAAGATGGTATAAGTGATCACAAGGCAGTTGTGGTAACTTTAAAAACTAGTGTGAGTTTGAAACATGGTAAAGACAAATTCGTATATTGTTTCGACAAGCAAACGGTGCGGGTATGGTTGATCACTTAGCAAAAAATTTTTGAAACATACATGCTAAATACAAATGTTAAGGTACTTTAGTTTAATTTTTTTTAAATAATATGAACTGGTTTAAATCAATTTGTCCTTAAGAAGTTTATTAAGGGTAGTAAGAACTTCCATGGTTCAATAGGGAAGTGAAACATTTGCTCATGCGGTAAAGGCATTTACATGCCACGGTGAAGAAATCGGGGGACTCTTCTAATCATGCTAAATTAGTCCAGTTGCAAACGGAAGTGTGTAAGGCAATGCGTGATGCATTTAAAGAAATTCCAAGCCAGGAATTTATCCGGCCCGAGCATGGTGGGTGAACGGTTAACGTTCGGGCCTCACATTCGGGAGGACACAGGTTCGAATCCCTGTCCGCGCATCCAGATTTTGGTTTTCCATGGTTTCCCCCAATCACTCCAGTCGAATGCCGAGATGCTTCCTTTAAAAAGGCCATCGCCGAAATCCTTCCTGTTCCTTGTCCCCAGTCCCATCCCGCCTAAAAAAAAAAAAAAATTATCCGAAGATCTGATACTAATCCAAAACAGTTCTGGTTTTATGTCAAAGTATAAGAGGCTCTTGTAAGGTTATGCCATCACTGATTAAGGAAAATGGGGCTTTATCAGAAACTAGTGTAGAGAAAGCAGAAATTGTGAATAATATATTTAAAAAAAGCTTTCACGACAGGAAACTCGGAGGAGATTCCAGTATTTAACAATTGTACCAACATCTCGTTCTTGATGTTGAGGAAATAACTAAACTGCTTATGAATGTAAAAACCAATCAGGCTCCCGGACCAGATGGTATTCCTACAAGATTCTACTCAAGATACGCAAAGGAAATTGCACCATATTTGATGAAATTATGTACCGTCTCCTTGGATCAAGGAAAAATACCAGCTGAATGGAAGACTGCCATCATAAGTCCAGTGTTTAAAAATGGGAATGTTAATGATCCTCAAAATTATAGGCCGATCTCGTTAACCTCAATACTTTTGCAGGATTTTAGAACACATCATCTGTTCAAATTGTGAGATAACAACCATAGGGCTAGTTAATTGTAAAATAACTAATGTAAGTAATAGTAAAAAATACTATGGTCGAATATTTAAGTTGGCAAACATGTAATGCCAAGAGCTATACAATTAATATCGCTGACTGCATTGGAAGTTTTTGTTTTATCGTGGACTGGTGGTTGTCAAGGATGTTTTAGCAGTAGAGGATTGACTTGCAAGTCGATGATTTAAGATTTGTTAAGTTTGTGAGAAATTCAATACTGAAGATAAATAAATAATCAATGTTGGAAAATTATTGGAGAATTATTTAGTTGAGTACTGAATAAAATTAATCAAGATAATGATTTGTACTAATCAGCAGCGAGGCGGCTATCGTTCGTAATTTTGGTTTAAATCCAGAATTCATAACGGGCCATTTTAAACAGCAAAAGTAAGTATTAACCTCGCAATTGGCGAACCTGGACCAGGATTATGGGTGTTAATTAAGATGATTAACATAACACCTTAAACGTCTGGAGTTTCTTCTGAAGCAGCGTTATCAGTTGAGCAGCAGCAGAGAACTGATCTACGGTCAAGTAAGAGAATTCCAGTTTTCATTTTGTTTTTGGGGCTGCAGTGTCAACGATCAGATTCCAACAGGAAGGATATTAACTAAATTTTGAACACTAAGTAAATTATTATGAAAGTGGAATCAAAGTTGAACTTTCATGTTGAGTAACATTTTGTTAAAGAACAGTTGCAAAGTTAATTTTTTTTCATGTGACTACAGTAATTAAAGGATGTTAAATTTTGTGATTTTAAGAAATTGTAAAGAAAAGTAATACCATCGATTAGTGGTAAAAAAAAATTTTATCATATAAAAAATTGTACTAACATGTCTAGAATCTGTTGATTTCCGTAGAGAAGCAAGAAGCTAATAAGGAATTATTACAGAATTATTACAAACAAAACAAAGAAAAGGGGGGAATTTATATGTACAGCCAAATTAGTTAAAAGAGCAAAAGATCAGCATTTTAAGCATTTGTATATTATATATGTGTCGGCTTTGTTTCCAGATATAAGGCCGCCGAATTTTGTTGTCTCTTTTCTGTGATAATATACATGTTTTCAGCTGTTACGATAAAAAGTTGTAAGTTAATTGTTATTTTTTTCTGTGTGTTCCTAAAAATTGTGTTGCAGAGTTGAATGTGGACAGCGTTGTATCATTGTTGTGGATTGGAGTTGTAAGTTTGTAATATCGATTGCGGTTTAAAGAATTTCTGCTAAGAGTAATAATACCGTTGTGTTTGCTTGCATTATGAAATTTTAAATGTCAAATTATGGAAAATAAGTGTGGAAAATTGGTTAGTGAGTTGGGAGAAACAAATAGTAATATGTCAGAGGGGGAAACGGTAAGTTCCGGAATCTTAAGTTTTGATGGGAAATATGAAAACCTAATGGGTGTCCGAGGAGATAGTAATTCGGTGCAAAATAATTTCAGTAGTAGTCCTATTAATAACGGGGATAAAGATGGGGTTACCGGTTATTTTCCAAACAATGATCTCAGCAACATTGATGAGGATGACGAATTGGTTGATGGAGAAAATGAAATTAATGGGGGGCAGAATTCAATAGGACATGCAGTTTTGCCAAAACCAAATCAACCTGAGTACGCTCGAGAAGGGAATACGGACCTAAGGTTGCTATTAAATGCTATCAGAGAAATGAAACAAGAAATGAATCAGAGCCAAGAAAAAGTTATTCAGAGAATTGAGAAAAATCAAGAGAAATTCAGGCAAGAATTGAAACAAGACATAGGAGAACTTAATGAAAAAATCGAACGTAGTCAAAGGAGGGCAGAAGAGATGATGGGGAGGATGTCAGACAGAATTGAGAAGGTGGAAAAGGAATCAGAAGAAAGATTACAGACGATTGAGAGCGATATTTTTGAAGTTAAAAAAAAATGTACAGCGAGACGTTAATGTTTTGGTAGGCCGCTGTATAGAGGAAAAAGAGAAAATTATCGCTGAAAGAATAGAAGGATCACTAAGTCAGAAAATGGAAGGACATCAGAAGGATATTGAAAGCAGGATGGAAACTATTTTAGAAGGCCAAGTGCAATGTGAGATTAAAATACATAGCGTAGCGGAACATGCTGATAATGTAGGAAGACAAATTACTGGTTTGTCGACGGAAGTAGGCCAAATGTGTGGGAATATGAGTCACATTAATGAAAGACTTGGAAAAAGGTGGAAAAGCGGCCAGACACCGTGGTTAGCCGTATACCAAGTTATTGTGAGATTACTTTACCAGAGACTGTGTTTGAACCAAGCGGAAAAGTACACCCCGCCGATTTTGTAAAGATATATTCCCGAACCTTGCCAATAGAGTGGTCGGATACAAATAAAATCCGCTATGTACAAAGCAAATTAAGAGATGAGGCTTTTTCATGGAGTTTGAAGTTACAGAGAGGTGTACTAATTATGACGATTTCCTAAAAATGTTCCGAGATAGATACTGGTCTCAGAGAAAACAGCGCAAGGTAAGGAGTGATTTTTACAACTGTAGGAGATACTATAGAGGCGACGGCAGTATGAGGAAATTTTGCGAGGAGATGAGAAAGGAATTGCGGCACCTGGACCAAAAGATAGGGGAAGTAGAACAAGTGGAGATATTACTACAAAAGCTGCCGCGGCAAGTTCAAGATAAACTGGTGGTTACTCAATGGGATAAGATGGAAGATTTCTTGGACATGCTGGAAAGACTCGACCGATTCCAAGAAAGTTATGAAAATAATATTGAAAGGAATCGAGAATCTGATCACAGATATGGTAAGCCAAGGGACTATCAATACCGGGAGCGAGCAAATCTTTGGCCACCGAAAGGAAGTGGAGGATGTGGACGAGAAGGATTGCACAGGCAAGAAAGGGAAGAGGGGCGTAATTTTAACAAGAATGCGAGCAATAATGGCTACTGGCATAATAACAATAATTATACATCGGGGGAACGAAGCAGCAATAGTCAACCGCCAAAACAAGTGATGTATGTGAGAACAGAAAATAAAACCGAAATCAAGGAAGGAAGAGGGGCGGAAAACTCAAGTCCGCGACTGTGAAGGTCCGCACGGGAGCGAGTGGTGAAGTTAAAGGACCACCCTATATTGAAAAAAATAAAAGTGCAAGCGCGGAATCTATCCAGGGCAACAGGCAAAACAGCATGGCCAGATACTTAGAATGGTGGAAATGTCTACATCTAATTAGTGATAAGAGATGCGAAACCAATTCCACATATGAACGAAGTGGGTGGAATAACCAAGAGATTAAAGAGATGGCCGAAATCAATGTGCGGGAGGAAGAACCTAGTGAAAGAAAAGTTGAAGAAGAAACGGGTAGGGCGGAAACGAAAAGCGAATTTTTGAAGGATAAATTCACAGAGGAGAATTTTGCAGAGAATGATAGTCAGCTACCATTGGATGATGATGAAAGTGAAAAAGATATTCCTAGCAGCGATGATGAAGAATACGAATATGGAAGCAGCGAAGTTGAGTATGAAAGTAATGAAGAAAACGGAGTAAGAATATTTTCTTAATAAGGAGTTATAATGATGATAATAGAAATGAGGATTTATCGCAAATAGGGATAAAAAGGAATAATGAAACCGGTAGTTTTAAAAAAATGAATACATCCTGTTTACAAGCTAATGCCGACGTACCTACGTGTTTCGTACTCGACGAAAAGGATCAAAGCAAAGAAACTAAAACATTGTTGCGAAGCGCAAACGAGGATGGCCGCCATCAAGTTGTTACGAATTATTTAAAGAAAGAATATCCACCTGATGTTAGAAAAAAGGAAATGATTGAATGGTCGCAGCATGAGATTATGAAAGACTTATTGCAGGAAAATGTTTGTGGAAGATAAAGATGAAACATTTTTTAATACTAAAGAAAAAGAGAATTTAAAAGACGAAATTCAGGGATCTGCAGAAATGAAGAAATGGCATAGAGAGGGTGAAGAGAGATGCGAAGACAATAATCTGATTGCGGGAACATTTAATGTATTAAAAGGCGAAGGCGCGAGCGAGTGTACCGAAAGTTATGAAGAAAATGACGAAGAGTTTCAAGAGCAGAGAGCCTGTGGTCGTCAAAAACCAGAGGAATGTGAAAATAATCAAAAAGTGAAGTGCTTTGTGATACGAAGAGAAGATATTAAAGAAGATGAAGAAGAAATTTTGAAGGGAAAAGTAAAAAAGAAGAGGAAAGGATTAAATATACACTATGATGGAAGGAATATACTACGATTGAAGAAAGAAAGAAACGTCTTGACCAGAGGATTCGGTTGACTGAATTCAATGTTGGTGATTTGGTATTGGTTAAAACAACAAAAAATCGTGTGAGATCAATGCCCAAATTAAGAAATAAATTGATATATATTGGGAGCCTTTCATAGTCAAGGATAAACCTCATCCAAATGCTTATTTGTTAGTCTACCCTGTATCAAAAAAGAGATTTGGATTGCGGAATATAGTAGACTTAAAGCTTTATAGGGCGAAGGAACACTAATATTATGACTGATGATCACACAGCACATATTCTTATTTGGCCATGTATGGTATTAGATATTTCGATACATGTTCGATTTTTTTTTGTTGAATTGAGGCAATTTTTAATAACATAATGTATGTATTGAGTTCTAATTAAGTGGTAGTCTAATTTTAACTTTAATAATTTTTAAATTGAATACAAAGAATATCTAAAACTGATCCTGAAATACGATGAGTGTAAAATCTGAACATTATTTCGATGAAAAGATTTGATAGACTTATTTAGTTGAGTATTTAGTTGTTTTTGAAAATGTAACTGTGGTTGTTATTTAACATTTCGTTTTGTTGAAATCATCATTTAGTTAAATAATGATTTAACTGCTCCGAAATGGGGGGCATATGTGAGATAACAACCATAGGGCTAGTTAATTGTAAAATAACTAATGTAAGTAATAGTAAAAAATACTATGGTCGAATATTTAAGTTGGCAAACATGTAATGCCAAGAGCTATACAATTAATATCGCTGACTGCATTGGAAGTTTTGTTTATCGTGGACTGGTGGTTGTCATGGATGTTTTAGCAGTAGAGGTTTGACTTGCAAGTCGATGATTTAAGATTTGTTAAGTTTGTGAGAAATTCAATACTGAAGATAAATAAATAATCAATGTTGGAAAATTATTGGAGAATTATTTAGTTGAGTACTGAATAAAATTAATCAAGATAATGATTTGTACTAATCAGCAGCGAGGCGGCTATCGTTCGTAATTTTGGTTTAAATCCAGAATTCATAACGGGCCATTTTAAACAGCAAAAGTAAGTATTAACCTCGCAAAATGTCATGATGGAGGGCTTTTAAACCAATATCAACATGGATTCAGAAAAGGCCGATGCTGTGTAACACAACTTGCACTTTTAATTCATGACTTGTGCTGTATTATAAATGAGCAATCCCAGGTTGATTTAGTTCTATTTGATTTTAAAAAAGCTTTCAACACTGTTCCTCACACTAGGTTACTTAGGAAACTTCGTGGTTACGGCATATTGTTAGCGAATAGGCTGGATACGGGGTTGGTATCAGCTTCTGCGCCTATACTTGAAGTCATCCAAAAGTTGTCAAAGTTCTGAAAAAGTTCTATAACCGTGTTAAACCCTGTAGAATGCTAACTGTAATAATTACTGTGGTCGCCACTTATAGATTAACCTCCTGTAAGAAAGGTACTAATGTAGAAATGAAAGTCTGAATCCTGATAACTGAAATATATTCTTGAAAATTTTCACATAAGTTACAAAAGTCACAGTTAGCAATGGCAATCGGAGAAAAATCATCAACCGAAGATTACAAATCATGAAACAGAACAAACCGCACTATCCCCAAAATGAAACTTGAAAGTTAGAAAAACCTCATGTCGGAAAATGTTACTTTTTTTTGCCAAACTTAGAAATGGCGCCGTCGGCCATTATGCCATCACACCTAACTTCCCTGCCAATAAGCCTCCGCGCGTCGGACTGGAGCACTCGCGAGAAACGTGTGTTCTCCTCCAAGCGATATGATGGACTGTACCCCCACCCTCTCACTCGCTTATATAGGAGTGGGTCAAGGACGTTGCACTCCGGCAGTGTTCTGCCGCGGTCTAAAATATTCCCTTACATTTCATTTTACAACTTCCTTCACAGGGGGTTAATTTAAAATTTAAAATGTTTACAAGTTATGGGAGTTTACATGTGTCACGTTGGGTGGCCAAATTTTAATTTATTTTTAACTTTTATTTTTGATATGACGTCACCGCAAATTCAAATTTTCCCCCCGGTTACAAAATGTTCAGAAATTTTTAGGAATTTTCAAACGGCATAAGCTATAAACATGAAACTATGATCAAAGTGTTGGCCTGGATTTTAACCGCTCAAAAATGTAAATTTTATTTAAATCGGTTAAGAACTGGCTGAGTTATTACTATAAATAGAGATTTCGCACTTCCGCCATTTTTATTATAAGTATATTTCTATGTATAACTCTGAAGGTATTTGATTTATCAAGCCGGAAAAATTACTAAAATGTAGCCTGTATTAAAATACGTGTTTTAAATGCTGTCCCATCTTCGTGGGTGTGATATCTTGGGCACAACAAAAATATTCTGTTCCTGCCATGTGGGCTGTTGTCGTGTGGTTTTAAAAAATTCGCTAGCATCAGTTCTATTGCGTTAAATGCCATGAATTTAAGGTGTGTGAAACTAGAAGAGTGGATCTTTAAGGAAAACTACTTTTGAAACCGGAATCAATGTAGGCTTTTGAGTAATAAAATGTTAAAGTTGAGTGGCCTATTTTGTGTGTTCAAATAACTATTAAAAATACTTAAACTATTGGAAATTACGAGTTTTAGATGAGTTTAATTCTCTTTCAGACTGTTTAAATTTATTATTTACTTTATGTCATGTGACAGTGTTTAAAATTAGTGTAAAAGCATATTTTGTGTACGGTGCCTCTGGCGAGTTATTTCGAAATTGGATTAACAAGCAACAGGTTAGTAAAATGTCTTTTAATGGTTATAGAAAATTAATTACGTGTATTTACTAGGTTTTACCTGTTCTTATTGCTTTCAAAATGGCTTAAAAAGTGTTGGAATTAATGCTGAAAGGTTTGATTATTCAAGTCTGTTTACCGGCTTCCTAGTTCTACTATTTTTCATATTTCTCCAGGTTTAAACTATCTGGAACCTATTAAAACTGAAAGAGACGATTATTTACTGCATTTTCGTCTACTTTTTAACTCCTGAAATTACTTAAAAGGCCTAAAATCGTTTATTTAAACTGCTCCTGCAAATGACTTATCAACTTCCCTCAAAACTACTTCAGGTTATTATTAAGTGGTTAGAAGCTATTAGAAACTTATCAGTTATCCTTCTAAACTGTCTCAGGCATTATTACATTTACTTTTGGACCTTTTAAATGGCCGAATTACATCACACTCTGTTATTGTCAACCTGCTTCAGTCTGCTATCCAGCAATCGTATTTATTTCTTTAAAATCTCCTCAGAACTATAGTTTACTGTGAAGTTATTGTTATTGTAGGTCTAGGCCTGGCTTTTATTAGCTTCTCACAAATTTTACTGTATTCCAACCTATTCAGAAATACCAAAATCTGGTATATGGCAAAATTTAGGGTTAGATTTGCTTTATAGTGAAATTATTTATTTCCCTCTGGAATAATGTTTAGTAGTTATGATAAAAAGTTTTTTTAGATACTATATTTACTGTTATTTAACATTTACCTCCTTAAAATCTGTTTAGAATATCTCCCTAACCAATATTAGAATCTGATAGTGAAAATTAACTTTTATTTGGAATAACCTATTTCCTGCTGGAATATCATTGATTTATTGCAATTTATGGTTTATTTACGTTTGCTATGTGCTGTTTATTTACTTTTCTGTACTCAAAGTGTTGTTATCTCGATTTTAACTATGGTATCGTGTACTGAAGCTAACCTTAAACTTTGCCGGATTTTAACGAAACCTCGAAAATAGAGCGAAGGGTAGCTTACAATATCTAGACAAATATGTGACTGGGTTGCAGACCTTCTGAAGGGCAGAACACAGTGTGTAGTTCTCGACAGTGAGCATTGATCACTTCCCAAGGTGAGGTCTGGGATTCCCCACAGAAGCAAGATAGGGCCTTTGTTGTTTCTCATATACATTAATGATTTGTGTGAGATAATACGGGGGATGGGAAGATAATTTGTCGATGATGCTATTATTTATCGTAAAATCAAAACCCATGACGACTGTGCTTTGTTACAAGATGATATTATGAACATAAATGTGTGATGTAAAGATTGGCAGTTGGAGCTAAATGCTAAAAAGTGCCAAATCATGCATGTAAGTAAAAAGGTGATCCCATTTAGCTCTGAATATACAATTAATGGTATTGTCCTTAGAATTGTAGATTCTGCTTAATACCTAGGGGTAACAATTCGTAATAATTCGTCGTGGAATGAGCATATCAAGAATGTAATTGGGAAAGCAAATCGTATACTCTAATTACTAGGTCATAATTTAAAACAATGCACTCTGGAAGTTAAATCGATTGCATACAAGTCACTAGTGTATCCTCACTTAGAATATTGTTGCTCTGTATGGGGTCCCCATCAAAAGGGGTTAATGGAGGCATTAGAGAAGGTCCAAAGAAGAGCCGCCCAATTCGTGACAGGTATATACCTGTATTGTTAGAGGGAAAGCGTAAGTGCGATGTTGAAGGAGTTAGGTTGGGAAGACATGGAACACCAAAGGCGTTGCTCTCAGCAGAAGCTAATTGAAAAATTCCTGACTGACGTATTTCGGGGTGACAGCAAACAAATATTACTTCCAGCAGCATTCATATCTCGAAATGACTGCAAAAATAAGATAATAGAAATCAGGGATAGAACTGGTTCAATTCTGTACTCATTTTTTTCCACTAGTGATTAGGGAATTGAATAGAAAGGATTTACCGGACAAGTAAACTTAAAATCCGACGGGAGTAGCTTTTGATAATCCACTGTGTCTATCCTGATCTGTGTTTTCCATAGATTTCCCGGATCACTCCGGGCAAATGCTGGGATGGTTCCTCACAACAGCCCATGGGCACCTCCTGCCATATCCCTTCCAAACTATTACCCTTTCTGGTAGGTGTAATGCACCCTCTGCCCTACACTTTTAATAAATCATGGAGTAATAATAATGATAATAAGTGATAGTGTGACAGGACAGTTAAATATTTGGCAGTCTGAGTTTGTGGATTCACTTATTTATGTTTTATAATTTTGCATCAAATAAAATGCATAAAAAGATTAGTTTGCACAGGGTTGATTGAGTGTGTGCCAAAGCTATTTTGGAATTGTTGGAAAAAAAGAAAGAAAAAAATGAAAGGTGAAAAAAATAAAAGAAAGTTAGTGAATTCAAATTAGGAAATGAACAGATGCATTTGTTCTCGGATACTGCATGAGTGTAGCCTCACGATATAAACATGCAATTTTCAAGTAATACCTATGAAGTTTGATCAAGTTATAAAATTGTAGATGTTGAAGCTATTAGTATGAAAAGAAAGACAAAGACTTCTTTCAAACAATAAAACCTCATTTTTAAATGCCACAATAGCCTTGGTCTTAATACTTCACCCAAATTAATCAAATGTTAATGTTTGCTGTAATGTCTTCACTGTATATAAGAACATACACTTCAAAACTAATAACATTGCACTGAGAAAAAGATAGCTTCAAAGTAGTAGAACCTTATAAATTATGACACATTCTGGTATGTTCCTAATTACCCTGACATATACTAATTGAGGATGACAGCAAAACTTCAGCAAATGCCTGCCCATTTTTTTCTTAGCAGCTCTGCCCACCAAAATCTTTCCTGCATGTATGGGAATGAAATCTGTATCACCTCCAAGCAATGCAGTCTATCTTTGATTTAGCAGATGCACTGAGTGAAAGATAGATCTTTAAAACTTTAAAACCAGAGATTTTTGGCTAAGGGAAATCATTCCTGACAGATAACTCAAGATTCCATGTTGGAGTTTGATCAGTGGGCTTTTAACCCATTTAAATGAAACTAACCTTTCTGAAACCTTAAGGAATATTTTTTAAGGACTTTAGGATTAGAAAACTGCTAAAGAAAAACCAAAATTTGTTTCAAGTGTAAAGAACATAGGTACACTGAATATCTGGGAGATTCAACTGAAAAATAAGGTTTACTGACTAGAGTACTGAAATAAAGAAGAGTAAATGTGCTTTTTAATTGAATTAAATTTAAATGCGATGGAGCACACTCTCCAGTGGCAATTTTCCTACACCCCGGTTTGCCCCTTTTGCTGTACCCACCTACTTTTTCCTTCTACAAATTTCAGCATTAAATTGTTTCACCATTTTTGGTAAATTATTCACCAAATCTCGTGGTAACTTATTCCAATCCCTGACCCCATTTCCCACGAAAGAAAATCTCCCACATTCTTGTGCCTGAAATCATGTGCCAGCTTGACATCATGATCAACTCTTTCCTTCTCTGCATTCATTTTAATTCCTTGATCAACATCTTTCCAAGCCTCATCTTCAATTAACGCCATGTACACTCACGTGAATCTCTTCACTCTACTGTCTTCCAATGAACCCCATTCCAGCTCTTTAATCATATTGGCTACTGATTGTGTTCTATGGTAATTTCCAGAGACAAATATAGCAGTCCTTCTTTGCAGCCCCTCCAACTCCTGTTTTTGATACTCAAAATGTGTTTTGATACTCAATACACTTCCATTTTCAAGCAATGGTGTGACCAATGTTTTGTTATCCAATTTCTTTATTTCTCTCACACATCCCCTTATCACTCTCTCCAATGAGTAAAGAATTTTTAAAACTTTACCTGCTGCCCAGTTGAGCTTGTTACCAATTGTTATGTCAAGATATTTACACTTCAACGAGCAATTCTTTCCCCACCTTATAGTCCAGATCATCCTGCAACAGTTCAATCATTTTCTGTTGTGATCCTTTAATATAGCATTATGTCATCTGCAAAAAGTAAAATTTAATTTAACTTTAATTGAAATGAAGCACACACTCTGGTGGCAGTTTCCATACATACCAGTCTTCCCCCTTTCATGCACCCACCTATATTTGCCTTCTACAACTTTCAGCTTTATATTCTTTCAACATTTTTGGAAAATTATTCATTATTTTTCTTGGTAACTTATTCCAATCCCTGACACCCTTATTTCACAAAAAAAAGAAAATCTTCTTACACCCGAGTGCCAGCTTATGGTCATGGTCATCTTTTCCCTTCCATTCATTACTTTGAATTCTTACACCAAAATTGTTCCATGCCTCATCGTCAACTAATGCCATGTACAGTCACATGAATCTCTTCACCCTCTTCCTATCTTCCAATGAACCCCATTCCATCTCTTTTTATCATATCTGTTACTGATTGCATTGTGTGGTAATTTCCAGAAACAAATCTAACAGCTCTTCTTGCAGCCTCTCCAACTCCTGTATTTGATGCTCAAAATGTGGATCTCATACTACACTACCAAATTCAAGCAATGGTCTGACCAAAGTTTTGTAACCCAGTTCTCTTACTCCTCTCGTACAACCCCTCATCATTCTCTCCAACAAGTGCCGAATTTTGAAAAATTTTCCTGCTACCTGTCCAATGTGTCCTGCCCAGGTAAACTTGTTAACAAATGTAATGCCAAGATATTTACGTCTCAAGTCTTCAACTAGCAATTCTTTCCCCACCTTATAATCATAATCAACCTTTTGTTTTTTATCTGTGTATCTAATAAGGTGACTCTTCTTTGCATTTATCTTCATCCCATGTTTACCAACCCAACTAAGTATCCTATCCAGATCACCCTGTATCTGTTTACAGTCCTCTACCATTTTTATCCATTTATGTAATGTTATGTCATCTGTAAACAATCTAATTTCTGCAATGTAGTCTTCACGGCGGAGCTAGCCTTCGAAATATCGTGTTTCCACAACACAATCTGGCGAGTACACCCGTGAAGACTACATTGCAGTCATCCGTGGGGAATGTCTTCGTTCTTACAATCTAATTTCTGATAGTAATTTATCAACAATCCTCTTCATTAGAATAACGAAAATCAATGGTCGCAATAAGCTACATTTTTAGTTCCACTTCTTCTGATACTGCATTTCCTACCCTAATGTTTTGTTTTCTACCTTTCAAAATTATTTTAACCAGCAAACCACTTTCTCATCTACTCCAATAGTTTTTACCTTATTTATTACTATTTTATGGCTCACTCTGTCAAAAGCTTTTGAAAGATCTAGTGCTAAACTATCAATTTGCCCCTACTTGTACATTGTTAAGCGCTAGCTTTGCATGGGGGCTTGCAACACTTTGCCTAAACTGTTAACAATTAAGTTCATCACCTGTGTAAGCCTTCTGGTGCTTTAATATTTAATAAAACTGCCACCACGGGTTTTTATTATAAACCCAAAAGTCGAAGGGTATAATTAAATAAATTCTCTTGACACAGTCCTAGAATTAAAATTGCTTATATTCTTGAAAAGTCTTTCTTACATTGTCAGTACCAGAATTGTGAATAAGAAATCGGACAACAGTTCTATAAAAGATTGACAACCTAAGCACATTCACACGAGAAGACAAACTCACAAAATTCCTCTATCTTTAGTGAGAATACGATTATGGCATATTACAATGTGCCATAACAATTATTGCGTGAACAGTTCGCTCTGCGAATTGACGCGAAGTTAACGGTTTCAAATTTGGTGAAAGACTAACCTACATAGCGACACGAAGTTACCTCTTTGATTATTATCAAAAGACTGAGTGATTTCAAGATGGCTGTGGGGACTTTTATCAACTTTTCCATCCCTATGGTGTCAGCAAATTCTTTCAGAAATTAATATCTCCCAATATACTAAGTGGTTTAACTTGCAATTAATACAAGGGCTTCCTGTGATCGTATTCTATCTATTTTAATTTAATTCAACATTCAAAAGGGTTTCTATAAGCTTAACCTGAAGTGTCTTACATCACCAGCTTGGCACAATTTGTTGCACTTCAACAACAATTAATGACAATCTATCTTCAAAATCTTAATTATATTACTAATGCTTAAACTTTTTTTACCAAAACCACTACATATTTGTAATTCTCTCAATTTATGCTATCTACTGATATAAATTTTTCAATTCTATTCCTTTAAGTTAAAAACTTCATTTTTTCTCATAATTAAAAACCATTTATTAAATTTTGCCAAATTAGTTAATTTTACTTTCATAATGAGTGGTCTGGTAGCTCAGTGGCTAAGGCGCTTGCTTTCAAAACTTTCGCTGCTCCGGTCTCGGGTTTGAATCCCGCCAGGCGCAGGAATTTTGAGAGTTGTGTATGGTCATATGAGCTATGCCAGGACGCTCCATGGTTCGGATTCCATGTTAAACTGTAGGTCCCTGAGGAAAGGAACTGGCCGTCCTACCTCTGACAAAATGGCTTAGTATGCCTCCCTCGGGAGGATCCAACCAACCTTCGGGTTGTGGACTAAGTTAAGTTTTTTTTTTTTTACTTTCATAATATTCTAGACAGTGCTGACTATAACTGGTGATAAAAGACAGCTGTGACTTTACTCAACTCAGAGTTATTTCAACTCTTAAATCCTAGCTTTCCTAATCACATGTTTCAAAATGTCAACAAACCAAATTATCTCTTAAATTAAATAGTTCCATTCATAAAGAATATACTTAAAAATTGTTTTTATAATGAGTTTTCATTGTGGAAATGAATGTAGGAAAATCCATTCAAGCTGAAAATTTCTTTACACAAAATTTCTGTTCTGTATAAGACAACTTCAAAATCAAACTGTAGAGTTTATTACAACTGGGGATAGCGGATAGCTAGTGGTAATGCTTCTGGTGAGCTAAAAGGTACCTTACACACAGGGCCGCCGTAAGCGGGCGTGCAAGGCGTGCACCGCACGCGGGCAGCAAAACGAGCGATCGACAGTCGCCACCCCGCGATAGTTGCCACTCCATGTAACAGGTGACCTTTTTTTTTTTGCTCAACAGCTACTTCGGGCGGGTGGCGACACTCGGGATGGCAACAATGGGGGCGGCAAATAATGTTCGAAGGGGCGGCAATCTCACAGTTTTCTGACCCGTTTCGGAAATTTCCTAAATCCACCACTGGCTGTAGTTAGACAGGGGGCGGCATAATCGGTATTGCACGCGGGCGCTCAAACAGCTAGCGGCGGGCCTGCTTACACAATTTCATCTGAAACATCTGGCATATATTCCACCAACTGAGATTCGCATGAATATCCTTGCCTAAATCCATGTTGCCTACTTGAAAGCCACTTGTGCCCCTCACATACATTTCTAATGTGGTTTGTAAGACCCTAAACTGATACTGGGGGTTTAGTGCCTTAACTAACAGTCCGCTTGAATTGAAAGTTCTGTGGAATTTCGACGGAATAATTTTAAATTGACCATGTAGCCTTTCTGGATTCTCAACTGAAATGCTTAGAGGTCGCCACTAAATTTGTTCAAACCACAAACTTAGAAAAGGTTTCAAGTCTACCATGAAATCACAAAAGTCCACTTTGCTCAGAAAATTTGAAGTTTATTTAAAAAAAGTCACAATTTTAAAATTAGCATTATACAGTTGAGTACGCAATCGAACAAACGTTTCCAAAATATTGCAGATTGTGGAGAGAATAGAATACCGAACCAAACCCCTTTTTTTAAATCTATAAGTTCATGTTAACAGTTACCGTCACACCCTCACATCGAAATCCCATCATGGCCGACACTGAGTGAAAGTTTCCACCAACCGCCTACCTGCTACTGCACAAACTATCGCGGATTACCTTCACATAACACTCCCGGAGTAAAAACATAGCATGATGGCGGCGGGGTCTTATATAGGAACTGCCCAAACCAATGATGTCAGCAGCTGTACATCTTTTTGCCTCCGCGTAATAAAAAGTGTGTATAATTTATTAGACGATCTAGATAATGAAAAGTGTTCAAACTTTGACAATGTCTAGACTTATCTGCTAGAAGTCCAAAAGATGTTTAGTGGTAAATTTCGAGTGATTAATTTTAAATTTTTGTTTAATTTTTGGGTAGTGATACCTCTAACGCAATCGGGGAAATCCCTAAAGGTTTTGAATTTTTTCGATTTTTCTAGAAATACTGCTGAATTGTAAGTTACCTGAATAAAATTAGTGTCAAAATGTTCTCCAAAAATTCCTGAGTTTAACGGTGTAAATTATACCTAGATTGGTAACAGGATAATGAAATTACAGCTTAGACAAGATTTGGTAAATTGACAGTTTAAAGTCATATGGTTTTCTTTCATAATTATTCTCCTATTGCTTTTATCAAAAAAGTAAAATTTCCAGAATTTTATCTGAATTAAATTACGTGTTTTGAAAATTATTTTATCTCCGGGGATAACTTGGTTTGGTGGCAATTAATTCCTAAGTGAAGCACATGCCTTTAGTGACGAAATAATCTTTAAAATCTCTCTAAAATCTGTTCTACTGTATAAAATGATCTGAAATTAAAGTATGTGATACTAGATTTTTAGTTCTTTCAGGAAATCTACTTTTTAGATCGGAAACTTACTAGGAATCTGTGATAAAAATTATTAAAAGTGTATTTATCGAAGTGTTTAAAAATTTATTTAAGCTATTTACACAGTCAGAAACTTCGGAATTTTAGTGAATTTAACTTTCTTTTGAATTATTATTATTTAAAATTTACTTTATTTCACTTAAAAGTGTTCAGAAATAGTGAAATGGTCACATTGCGGAAACCCACTGTTTACAAATGGTACAATAACGGATTTTCCTATTCCAGGTTGGTTTAAAAGTTTCCTTATTATTATAAAAAGTTGATTTAGTACTTTTATTAAATGTTGAGTGACTTTATTGCTATTAACAGTGCCCAAAAATAGTGAAATATTCACATGGCAGAAATCTATTATCTACAATTTGAACTATCATTGATTGTTCTATTTCAAGTTAACATAGAGTTTCTCTACTGTTATGAAAAATTTGTTTAGTGCTTTTATTAACTATTGTGAGTCTTTACTGCTTTTAAAATGGTTTAGAAATAGTAAAATTATCATATGGCAGAAATTTATTGTTAAAAAGTTGAATTACTAGGAATTATCCTATTTTCGATTAAAATGAAGTTCTCTTACTATTATGGAAAGTTCATTTAGAGCTTTTATTAAATATTGAAGGTCTTCACTGCTTTTAAAATGGTTTATTTAGTAAGTTAGGTTGTGGTATCAGCTTCCTACATAAAACGTTCCTCCCATAACCTGTGTAAGCCAATGAAACTATCTGTCTACTGAGAATTTACTTCCTCCCTTACTCTTGAAGCTAAGGAACTTTAATTTGCTAAAATTCCAAGGTGCTTACAATCTCTCCATCAATTTATCTATCACTGATGTCAAACTGATTGGCCTAAAATTTCTGACACTATTTCTCACCCCTCCTTTATAAACCACCACTACTATTGCAGTTTTCCAGTCCTCTGGCAAGCAGCAAATATCCAAACTGAATTTAAATAATATTTAAAAGTTCGGTACAATGTCACATCCTGCTATCTTTAAGACATCTATATTAATAATATCTACACCAGCCCCTTTATGTTTTTACAGCTTTCTTAGTTCCTTCATGATCTCCCCATGTATCATACCTTAGAATTTTGTAATTTTGCGTAACAAAATTGGTTTAGCTTAGTTAAATCACACGATACTGCAGCTTTAATGTCATTTTTTGAGTTAATTCAGTAAATAATTAAATGAAATAGCCATTGTAGGCAAAAATTAAAGTTTAAGTAGTAAAAGCATGCAATAGATCTAACTAAACAACTATAGAAGAACTCAACCTAAAATAGGGATATGCAATACTTGGTTTCGATATAATGTTCCTAAAATCAATATTTTTCTTCACTTTAAGAGACTTTTCATTGCGCCTAGTATCAATCTCTCACATTTGTCAATAGTCAACCTATGTAAATTTCAGTAAAATATCCTTAACTGTGTAAGAGGTGAGACATGTGGTAAGGGGTAAGATGTGTACGCATTCAGACCTACCGCATCACTGAGCCAAAGGTAAACCAGGTGGGAAGAGTGGGGATTGGGGATGGGTACGAAAAGTTGACCAATGATAATTGTGGAAGGTTTAATCTCTGTAACAACTAGTCAGAGTTAAATAAAATGAATAATTTTATAAAATATATATTTTTATATATTTAAAAATAAATTATTTTTTAAATAAAACTTTTAAATTTATAATGCAAGTGGCAATTTCCATGTGGGGACTTAGCACAAGTTAAGGCCAGGCCTGATATTTAGCATGTTTTTTTAACTGCTTAACGTCTCGTACCAGTGAGGTCTTCAGAGATGGGAAAGGATGGGGGGTAAGGAATGGGAAGAAATTTGGCCATGGCCTTTTGAAGGAAGCATCTCGGCATTCACCTGGAGTGATTTGGGGAAACCATGGAAAACCCAAATCTGGATGCCAGGATGGGATTTAGCATGTGTTGATTGGATGATTGTCAACTGCAGAGTTATGAATGGAAAGCTCTGACAGCTCTCACTTATAAACAGGTGTTGAGATTGGTAGAATGATGTGAGCTACCATTGGCTAGCATTGGAGAGTTTAGGTTGGCGGTACAAACTGTTTGCCTGTGGCCATTCGTCATGGTGGACAGTTGTTTAGTGTTGAGGTCTATGGTAGAAGTTGTGTAGTGAAGGCAGATAAGCTGGTAAATAAGGTGAGTAGTAGTGCAAGATGTCAGGAAAGCTTGATAAGAGTATACAAAATTGTACTGAACTTTGACTGTTTGCGTGGCCTAAGGTTAGATTGTCAATTCAGTTGAAATAGTTCACTGTACACTTCCAGAAAAATTTAAAAACACTGTATTCATCAATATTTACATTATATACAATAACCAATCTCAGGCAACGGATCTTCTTCTCCAAATAAAAATGATTGTAGGTTTGAAACAGTGATAAAAGCTGCCATCAACTCCCTATAACCCTTAACTGATAAATGTTCAGCTTCATAGAGAGTGAATCTAGTTCTACACCATATATGATAGACCAAACATGGCCGATACACACCTGCATGAAGCTTCCAGGTTATTCTCCACTTCTCTTGCCAAATTGTCAATAAGCCCTGTGTGGCTTCTCCCTACAAGTGCTTGCCATCAACTGACTAATGGCTGTTCCCAGGGCCCAACTTACAGGAGACGCCTTGATGACGTCAGAACTTTGGGGATTTTTTCTGTCATGAAGCCTTATTTCTCTACATATCCGCCTGAATTTTTATTAAAGTTCAGCCAATATGTAAATGTCAAAATTAATCCTTATAATTATTTTCCTATCTTTAATAGTTTAGTCATAAAAAATTATAGACATGATGCTACCTAAAATTTGCTCTTAGCTTCATAGTATTAGTGCTATGGTGCTAAAACTTGTTTCAAAATGAACTACTAAATTTCCTCTATCTTTTAGTGTATCTCCCAGATTATTTACAATTATCTAACTTATCGTAATTCATGATATAAAATTCCAAAAATCGATATCTCTGGAAGTATTAAAGTTATAAAGCTGGAATACATTTTAAACAATTCTGCATCAAATTTTGTATGAGACAGGAAGTTATGAAGCCTCTAACTAATATCTTTCTCTCTCTCTCTCTTCAAAACCTGATTTTCATAATTTACCAGCTGAAGCTAGTCTTTTTCAAGAATTTGTCATTAATTTATTTTTTCCCATTCTAGCCAAAATATCACATAGATTTTCATAAAAATTAGTGTGTTGTATTCAGGAAAATTTCTACTTCATTTTAATTATGCTCACCCCTCTGAATTTAGCCAAAATATAATATCTGAAAATAACTCTGTCTTTGTAAAACTATGAATTTTTCTACAAAACCTTCCATAAACGTTGCTTAACTTTCACCTATCAATTTTGAACTTGCACAAAATATGCAAAAACAATCATCACATCTTTTAAGCTATCTATAATGTTTGTATCTTAAAAACTAAAAAGTAAGGAATTATTTAACTTTATTTTTTTATCATTGCCACACGGTAATTTAAACTTCAAAATCCATATATCTCTTTAGTACTATTTTATACCTATGAAGTGTCCTACTTTGTCTTGATCCTTGTATTTAATTATACCCCTGAAAATGATGTAATGTTTACAAATGTTTTAATTGGATATCACTATTTATTTTTACTTATTGCTTGAAACTTACAAGAAGATGGCTTTAAAAATGATTTGCAATAGAGTTTATGCTAGATCGACACTCTTTAAACAAATGTTGGTAATCTATGAACAAAATTTAGGTTATATTACAAAGTGCCACAACTGCACAACTTTCTATATTGGATTCAGCATAAGGTGCAACTGTTAGTAAGATGTGACAATTGATAATGACAATGAGAAGATTCAATCATTAATATGACAGTAGAAGACACATTTGAGAAATTGTTACTTGTCAATGCATTTCTTTATGGAATGATATATTCTGCACACAACAGAATTTGCCTTTACTTGATTTTGTTGTTGTTGTTGTTGTTGTTGGTTGTTTGTTTGTTTGTTTGTTTTTTGTTCTTCTTTTCTGTTTTTTTTTTAAAAAAAAAAATACTAACTACAATTTTTTAGTTAAAAAATTTTTGTTAAGAAATTTTGCTCATCGCATGTTCAGGCATGAAAATATATTTTACATTCCAAAATAGCTTATTTCAAAATTAATTCTTTACATATCTTTATTTTAATAGATGAACAAACGGGGTTATATATTAACACATTTTAACCCAGAAAATATTCTTAATATTATTTTCAAGTAAAAACTATGTTAACAAACTCAAACTATGGTTTAAAACTGATTGAGAAAAGATTACTTTGAAGAAGCATGAAAATTTTTTGCTTTGAAATTTTTTTTTAACAATGCTATTGTCTTGCAATGTGTTTTAAAATGAATCATAAAATTTTAAATTTTTTATAGCAGTCAGGGATTTTAGTTGTAGAGTGTATGTTTGGACTGATTTATCATGGCATTTCCAGATTTTTCATGGATGTTTATTCTGAACTTCACCTGTGGCATTAAGTTGCTTTATTTGCATGAAATATGCAAGGAACATTCCAAGCTTAAGAGACAACATACAAAAATTAATAAACTCTCTTGTTTTCTTGATATATTTCATAAACATAATAATATCATAAAACTATTTCTAAATGGTTAAGGATTGAGATACAGGTGTTCATATAGTCTTTACTATTACAAACTAGTTTATTTCTTCACAGAATCGGTACATCATTAGCAAATATCTCAATATTTTGAAGAAACAATTTAGGAATCTGTTATACATGTCATTGGGATGCAAGTCAAGATTGTCTTGTTGTGTCAATGACATTTTGAAAATTTCAGAAAGACAATTGGCTCCAGGAAGTGTTTATGTTCCATGATGTTGATCACCATCCTCTTACCTTGTGTGGATGGGTTGTTGGACCAATGGCACAGAAAATGGAGCTTATGACTGATGCAGAAGTTTGTAGACAGTTAATGCAACTTCTTAATAAGTTCTAGGAAAATCTTTCAGTATTCCAAGCCCTGAGAACTTCACAAGGTAATGATTATTTCTGCACTATATTTGAATATATTTTTAGGATTATACTTTAATGTTGTTGTAAATCGTTTATGAAATACACAATATCTGGAAGATAGGATGTTATTTTTAGCTGTGTTATATTTGTAAAATGTACAGTGAAGTGTACGAGAAGCTATTATGATGATGTGATAGTGGATGGTATGAATTACTAAGTTTAAACATAGTCACTTCATTCATTATAATAGGTTATTAATGTGAATCTAGAAAAAGGTTTTAGGTATTTTTCTGGGAATTTAACTTAAGCGACCAAAGTTTTATGTTCAAACATGGTCACATCTACAATGGTTTCAAGTAACGTTCCTACATTTATATGGTAGTCTTCATTGCAGATTCATATTTCGGGTTTACCTTAAGTCACATATGCTCTCTGACTTTATTTGGGAGACATCCGAGCTATTACTTATTCGTGTGTTTGTCTGATTTTATAGTCATCTCAATTATTATTGCTTCAACTTTAGTAAGTCATGTGGTTTTTCAGAAATGATATGTCAGGCACTGATTATCCTCTAATTTTATTCAGTGAAGCTGCACATTTCCCAAAGTAGGAATTTTGTCCTAGAAATATTCCAGCTAAAGTGTTAGATAATATTATTGTGGGTAGCAGCTTGTGGCTTAGCTACACCAAAAACTTTTAATAAAGAAAGTATTTAAACCTCCAATCATAATAAATGACTGAATATTCCACACAAAACCGAGCACAGTGGGTGTGCGTTAACTACAGGCCTCACATTCGGAAGGACGTGGGCTCAAATCCTTGTAATCTTCTTCATCATGTAAGGTCATCATGCTAATCTGCTATTCTTAGAAGTACTACTATTCTTTACCACAAGGAGCAAATTATAGTTTATTATTATTGATTATTTCCATTTTTTGGTGGTTGTCTGGCACATCCTCTTTTTGAGGTAGTGCTTATTTGAAGGGAAGGCTCTATATATTATTGGCTTGCTAGGAGATTCATATTTTTAATGAGGAATCATGTGTGTTTCCGTTTGTCTGTGGAATTTGTAACTCGAGTTCTGGTGATGATTGTAAGTAAAATATATAGTTTATGAGGTGCAGAATGGGGACCATCCCACCATTCACCTAGGTGATTTTGTAAAACTGCCTAACAACCACAGTCATGCCTGTTATACCTCCCCTAACTGGAATAGTGGTGCCTTAATGCACTAAGGGATGCTGGCTGGTAAAACAAATAATACAGTCATTTCTTTAATGTCTTGCACTTGCAGGGACATATCTCTTTCATATGTACGAGGTTGAGTCAAATGAAACCTTTAATTTGTAATAAAAAATCGAAATTTCGCGCCGTTATCCTGTAAGTTGGTAAGCGTGCTACAAGCAGCATGCAGAATAACCTGTAGGTGGCAGCATAGTGCAGATGCACAAATATCGTCGCAGTATCAGTATAAAGATGGCAGCCCCACTTGAGAGACTTGCACCAGGGAAGAACAGCGTTCTGTTATTCGGTTTTTTAGTAGTGAAGGTGTGAAACCGATTGAAATTCATCGAAGAATGAAGGTTCAGTACGGTGATGCATGTTTGTCACAGCAGCAAGTCTACGAATGGAGTAGGAAGTTTGAAAATGGCGTGACTTTAGTGGAAGATGCTTCTCGTCTAGGTCAGGCACAACGAGTTGTGACTCCACAAAACATTGCAGCAGTTGAAGCCATAGTGATGGAAAACCGCCGAGTGATGCTGAATGACATTGCAGCATGTTTAAAGATTAATCATGGTTCAGCACACCATATTGTGCATGATGTGCTCCAGTTTCACAAAGTGTCTGCAATATGGGTGCCACAGCAGCTGACTCCTGAAATGAGAGAACGACATGTGATGCTTGTGAAGACCTTCTTCGGCACTTTGAACGAGAAGGTGATGGCTTCTTTGCAAGAATCATTACTGGGTACGAAACCTGGGTTCACTTCCACCAACTGGAAACAAAGAGAGCGAGCAAGGAATGGTGCCATTCCTCATCACCAAAACGAAAGAAGTTTTGAACAGAACCATCAGCAGGGAATGTTATGCTGACACTCTTTTGGGACGAAAAAGGCATCATTTTGGAGCATTAAATGCCTGGAGGGACCACTGTCACCAGTGCATCCATACACAGATATCCTAAAAAATCATCTTCGGCCTGCAATCAAATCGAAGCGACGTGGAATGCTGTCATCAGGTGTCCTTTTGCAACATGACAATGCAAGGCCCCACAGTGCCCGTACAACAGTTGAAACAATCACAGACCTGCATTTTGAGTGTCTTCCTCATCCACCATACTCACCAGACCTTCCCCAAGTGATTTTCATGTGTATGGAACACTCAAAGAAGCAATGGGAGGAATGAAATTCCATTCTGATGAAGAGGATGAGAGTGGTTGCGCGGACTACCAAAAGAATTTTTTTCTAAAGGAATTTATGCACTTTGTAATCACTGGAGGACTTGCATTGAGTGTGGGGGAGATTATGTTGAAAAGTGATATGGCTTTGTACCACTTCTGCACAATAAATAATATTTTTTAAAATATTTAACTCATTTGACTCACCCTTGTAAATTAGTAGTTTCATAAGTTACTCCACACAGAAAAAGATTCCTTTATAAGCTGGAGTACCCTACTTAATTTCTATTAGTACCTGCCTTTTTTCTTCATGACAGAATGCTAGATATTCAGAATAAATAACATCTACTTTAGTTATTGCTACTAGGTTCTCATATTTCATTTTGATTGTGAAACCTTGTGTTGCTTGAACAACAGAACCAAATGGGCAAAAAATTCACACTTTGGTGGATCCTACAGTTTTTATAGTATGGAAACGGAGAGAAGAGGAACTAGTCCAGCACGCCTAGCAGAACCAGTTTGCAACTCATTTGGGAATCAGGTGACATAATTTAATCTATTATTTTAAAATATAGTTTTTGTATTGAACTTACTTATTTTGAAAAATATTTTAGTGAATGTTCTGCTTCATAAAAGCATGAAACTTGTTGATGTTATTGATACTGGAAAAAAAATCTGATTTGAAAAATGCATTACCACTACCACTTTTTTGTATTGCTAGACTTAATTATTAGACACTGGCAATTTCCAAGCACACCTGCTTGTGCATTACACTAATTTTTATTTTAAATTCTTTCAATATTTGGTGTATATTGTTCAGTGCTTCCTGTTATAATTTATTCCCTACCCTGATTTGCTTAGCTGCAAATGAAAACTTTTCCACTCCATCATATCTGAAATTAAATCCAATGATCATGATCATTTTCTTCCTTCCAATACATCTCCTACTTCTTCAACCAATATCCATCCATCCAGGTCTCATCACCAATATATATCTAATATGCATACAGCACTCTCTCAGCCCATCTCCCATTATTCATTGATTCCAAAACCACCCCCTTTCCCTTATAAGTTAGGTACCGAATTTTCTTTGGAAATTTAAATAAAGAAAACTAGCTTCCCTACTTTCAACCACTTTCAACTGCTACATATGACATCCATTACATGCCTTCCATTATCAACATTACCCTGACAAATTGTTTGTATACTCACTGACATGGTACACTCTCTCATCACTTCATACATCTTGCTTAACTGTGTTTATTATCAGACAAAAAGCCATGATAAAAGAAAGGGGTAGGGAGAGTAAACTCATCAATTAGCAAAAATGAGTACTAGAAGGCAGTGTTAAACACATAAAAGACAATCAAATTTTTTAATATCACATTTATCAGATCACATGTTGATCCTTGCAAAGAGTTGAGACAGGTGGCATTAGGTTTAGACACACACCACTGAGTTTCACCACATCATTAAATAAGCTTCTGTTTGTAAAAATTGCAACCCTGATAAGGGTACATATCATTACTGTGAAATTTATTCCACAAACTAATGATATCACAATACTCTAATGATTAGAATTACACATGCACTTTGACCGTGAGAATTTATTATGGTGTGAAGAGACTCTAACATGGTGCCATGGAATTAAAGAGTCTGAATATGCTGATGGTGCCATGTGGTTTATTGGTGTATCCACAAAGTGGTTGCATGATGACTAGAACAAAGAAGTTGCCAACCGATCATATCACTGACATTTTTTACAGGTGACACGTTAGGTGATGAAGCCAGGAAATCAGTGGTACCCATCATTCTTCAAAGAAGACTTGCACATTCCCTGCTGCATATTGCCATGCATTATCCTTCTAAAATAAAAGTTCTTTTTAATTCCTAGATCAATGTCTGAAACCGAAAGATTTCTCTTTTTCATGAAAGCTCTTTTTACTAGTGCTATTCTGCTTTTAACATCATTCTTGCTTCAGCCAGTGGTTGTAATTTTGCTTCCCAAATAACAGAATCCACTTACTTCTCCTATTGCATCCGATCCTATAATGAATGACAGATATGATAAAGGAGCTGGAATGGGATTTATTGCAAGACAGGAGGAGGATGAGGAGGGTCATGGAAATGTACAGGGCATATACTGGCGATGAGGCATGGAAAGATATTGGAGTAGGTATGAAAAGTAGTGCATGAAAGGGAAAAGATGGCCATGACCACAAGCTGGCACTTGATTTCAGGCACAAGGGTGTGGGAAGATTCTCTTTTTAGGTAAGGGTGTCAGGGATTGGAATGAGTTACCAAGAGAAATGATGAATAATTTACCAAACACGTTGAAAGAATTTAAAGATAAAATTTGTAGACGGCAAATGTAGGTAGCTGCAGGATAGGGGGAAGATGGGGGTGTAGGGAAATTGCCACCTGAGCCTGTGCCCCACTGCAATTAAATTAAATTAAAATATGCCCAAATCATGACACGTGGTGTTTGTCTACTATGACATTCAACAATGCAGTCTGCCCAATTGTGTTCATCACAATAGCATCTAACCCATTTGTGGCCTTCACTGAAGGACAAGTTGAAGACAGACTCACCTGAAAGCACTACATTTTGCCACTCAGCATGCCAGTAATGGAGTTCACATGCCCTTTGCAGCCTGAGACAGTGTTGGTTTTTTGTCAATGGAAGCTGATGCAATGTTATACATTCCACCTGTCCAGCTCTCAGCAGACGGCATCAGAACATAGACACAGACATATCCACACCCATTGCAGTGCTCCAATATCAAATCAACACTGTGGAAAAAGCTGTTCTATAGGTTACAGCCATGAGGACAAGATGGTAGTCATCCTGTATTGTGGTCACATTGTGTGGTGCAGTACCTGCTTATCACAACCTTCTTCTATCCACTGGTTTTGCATAAACATTACTTTTGTAGCAACATGCCCTGTATGAACCGCAATGTCATTGTATGATGAGTTCGCCCCCTTTTTCCCCCCAGACAGCAATCATTCTACCACATTCAACTCACTCGCATGCTTGCATGTTTCAAATTGTTTGATGGCTTTACACTGACTAAGCATGGTGTAACACTGGCCCTCCAGTCACACAAAAGAGGGCACTGCTGGGCTTATGTGTCTATCATCTTTCTGCAATCCTAATCACTTATTATGGTTCCCCTGTTCTACATATCCTCCAATTCTGAAGCGATTCATACCATTCCTTGTGGTGTTCCAGTTTTCATAAACAGTAGTGTAGTAGTTGGCCATTGCAAACAGGATGGAGGGCGAGGTTGTTTTGGGATGTGGTTATGATGCACAGATATTTATATTTGATGATTTCAACAAACAAATCTCCACACACTATAAAGTTACATAAAACATTTTTTTCTCGGATTTACTTATAAAGCTGACTAATCTCGAAATTTATCTTCATTCCTTGCTGACCAACCAAAGTAAATATACATCTATAACTATTCAAAAACTTACGTCAATTTTATTATACAGGGTGTCCACAAATGAATATCAGGGATTTAATGCTTTATAAGATTTATTACATTATCCTTACAGTTATAAATGATATGTCAAATGAAAGAGCAACTCAAACAGTTTTATATACAAGCTTATAAGTGTTCTATGTGGGCACCATTTGTCACACGGCACACATCAAGTCTGTAGCCGAGTTCTTCCCAAACGTTGAGCAGTGTGTCTACAGTAACTGTTGCAACAGCTGCTTCAATCCTCTGTCGTAATTCAAGGAGGTCGGCTGGTAACGGAAGCACATACACATGATCCTTGATGAAACCCCAAAGGTAGAAATTGCATGGCGTTAGGTCAGGTGAACTTGGAGGCCACGCATAGCAAGCTCTGTCATTGGGCCCCTTGCGGCCAATCCAGCGGTCGGGTACAGTTACGTTCAACCAACCGCGTACTTCGTTATGCCAGTGAGGAGGCGCACCATCTTGCTGGAAAATGAAGTTCTCTGGTTCATATTGTTCCAACTGAGGGAAGAGCCATTGCTCTAGTGTATCAAGGTAAGAAGTACCAGTTACAGTCGGTTCATCAAAAAAGAAAGGTCCGTAAACTTTCCGCCGGGATACGGCACAAAAAACATTGATTTTAGGGGAGTCTCGTTGCACTTGTACGATCTCTTGAGGATTTTCTGAGCCCCAGATCCGCACATTATGAGTGTTGACATGTCCACTGAGGTGAAAGGTCGATTCATCACTGAAGACAACATGATGTAGAAAATCTTCATTGTCATGTAACAACATTTCGTTAGCGAATTTGGCACGTAAACCATGGTCTGCAGGCTTTAGAGCCTGTAACAACTGTAAACGGTAAGGACGTAGTTGCAATCGTTTCCTTAAAACTTTCCAAACAGTCGACTTAGAAATTTCTAATTCGCAACTAGCCTTCCGAACAGATTTCTTTGGGCTACGAGTGAACGACTCTGTCACTCGCTCAACAGTCTCTTCGCTAACTCTTGGTCGTCCCGCACTCTTCCCTTTACAAAGGCAGCCTGTATCTTCAAACTGATGATACCATCTACGGATGTTATTGTCACTTGGAGGATCACGCCCGAACTTAATGTGGAATGCACGCTGCACAGTAACTACAGATTCAGTCTTTGCAAACTATAAAACACAAAACGCTTTCTCTTCACTAGTCGCCATCTTTGCTACTACCGCATTCTAGCGGAAACATTTCACGCACATGCGCACTAGTGCCAACGAACAAAACTGTTTGAGTTGCTCTTTCATTTGACATATCATTTATAACTGTAAGGATAATGTAATAAATCTTATAAAGCATTGAAACCCCGATATTCATTTTTGGACACCCTGTATTACTAGCTGATACCGACGACTTCATATGTGTGGACTTAGAATTTCATTGCCAGAATTGAATATAGAAAACTATTAGAGTTTGGAGCACGTACCAAGGCGGGTGGGCAACGCGTTCTGCGCAGAGAGAGAGGGGAGATGTGTTGCGACGCTGCCAATTTGCTTCTGTCACTTTACAGCGCGCTAGCAGGTTCAGCGAATTGCATGAACGCGAGCTTTTAGTCGCGCAAGCACATGTACACACACACAAGCACACACACACTTACACAATTTTGTCAGTATTCATTGTAGCCTCTCATATTTTCTTTCATTTCGCAACCTGCTACAGTGTTAGAATATATTTAATTGAACGAAATACCTTTCACAGAGAAAACTACATTATTACGAAGCCAAAGATGTGTACATAAACTATGCACCTGCAGACAAAGTCACATAAAATCATAAGTACCAGTAATTAACACTTACATCATTACAGCAAGAAATGCACGCCATCGTCTTCGCTGTCCGATGCAGATGACTCACTCTCAGCAAGATTTATGACGAAAGGTTCCATAATCGTGTCCCTGCCAATTTCTCTGTCGTAATCTTCATCCTGTAATTTTTCTGCGTGTTTCACACAAGCTGCCCATCTAGATGTTGGGATGCTGTCAATTGCCTCATGTGTAAGTTTCTCAACATCTGCAATTTTAAATGTGTTGTTCTTTTCCGCAATATTTGCTTTCACCTGAGCCCATACCAGCTCAATTGGGTTGTAATGACAATGGTATGGGGGTAATCTAACAACACGGTGTCCATGCTGCTTTGCAATTTCGTCTATCTCGTATACTCTGTAAGCAGGCTTGTGGGCATTGACAAGAAGCAGCAATTCTGCTCTGGTGTGTGACGAACTATGAGGTATTCCGTTAGAGGACAACCAGGCTATAATGTCTGCCTTTTTGGAATTCGTATTTGGAGCTTTATTCACTTGCACTGAGTGGATGCTTGCATTATCCATGACAATAACAGAGCATGGAGGGATATACGGCAACAATTGTTCTTTAAACCACCTTTTAAAGACACAGTATGTCATCTCAGTATGGTAATCTTCAGAATTCTTAGCCTTTGACGCCTTAAAAATTAGCTTACTCTGGGGAATAAAGCCAGTTTCTGCTGATCCAGCATGAAGCACTATTATTCTGTTACCCTTGCCAACGGGAACTTTTAATCCACCGGAACCGTCACTCATTTTCCAGCACATAGCCCTTGCATGATTTTGGTTTACGAAAGTTTCGTCGACATAATAAATGCTAGACGTTCCAAGTTGTCTGATTTCCTGCATTGCTCTTAAAAACACAGTCCTTGCAGCTACAATATCACTACGTTCCATTAGTAATTTCCTGCCGTCATTCGTTTTCTGATACCTGAATCCCATATCTTTCAGTATCCTCAACATGGTCCATTTGCTTCCGCTAAAATTTTCGGCTTCTTTCATACGCGAAACTAATTTTTCTGCTGTCGGATATTTGCCTTCAGCATACATACTGAATATTATCCGCCGCAGAACGTTTTTGGAAAAATCGTCTAGAGCACCAACTTCTTTTTTTCGGTTGTGATGCTTTCCCGGTGATTTGAAAACAGCTGAGCCGCAGGCTTCAACTGACGCTTTAGCTTCGCTGGCTATCCTCTGAACAGTCCTCAAACCAACACCACAAGCTTCAGCCGTCTGCTCCTGGCACTTGGCAACGGCGCGACTCGCACCACATGGCGGCGCGGACTCAAAAGAAGACTGCCTTTTCAAGTACTGATACACACGGAACACTATTCCTCTCGCTTGTTTGTGCAACACTTGGCGTGATTCTTTACCATCACTCATAATGAACACTATGAGGGCAAAATAATCACTAAACACGGAGCACTATAAGTGAAATAAACTGTAAACTTGACGAACACAGCACGACGCGCACAGAACGAACACAGGAAAGCCACTGACACGCGATTGGCTGTGAGTCACGTGGTACAGCTCCACAGGCTACTGCGCATCCCCCTGTGACCCGCCTTCGTACTTGCTCCGAACTCTAGTAACTTATGATTAGTCCCAAACAACACCAAGTCGGCATAATAAGGACTGCTTTATTTCAGATTGGTCTTTTCATCTTCAACATGAACATCTGATTCTTGGATTTTCTAATAACTTTAGCTGCTTGTGCTCTGCTAGAGCAACCACTTAGGCCAGGTTTATGCCTGCAAGGCATGTCAAAAAAGAAGAAAAAATAAAGCGGTGCCAGAAACATTTAGGCAGACACAAAGTAAGAGTACAGTGCAGAGCAAATTGACATCTATACTAAAATACGTTTTGTATCTAAACGGAATTTACTAACATATCATACACTAACAGACTTCACGAGAAGCACAGCTTGAGCAACTGACATAACATCACAGATTAACACATGCATCTATCCGTTTGTCATTCGATAAGGTCTCAAAACATCATGACTAAAACTGTTATTCATGTCGTGTGTCCATCCAACAGATATGAAGTATTTCCTTGTCAAATTTCATCAATATCGGTACAGCCATTTAGATGAAAAACCTTACCAAAAGACAAAGACTTACTTTCACATATATACACATCCTTAGCGTCGATCTATGTTCGTTTCAGTAATTTTCGAAATTACATGACAATATATATACTATTTATGCAGAAAAAGTATCCTAAGTCCACCCTAATGCCAAATCGCATCTCCTTGTCAAATTTCATCATGATCAGATTAGCTGTTTAGCCCAAGAAACATAACAAACAGAGTTACTTTCGCATTTATAAAATTAGTATAGATACAATATTACATCATTTCAAAATGGCTTAATTTTCAATTATAATCCAACAGAATCGCTCATTAGAATAATGAACAGCAGTGGTTCCAATAGACTAGCCCTTCAGAGTCTGTTCTCACTTTCACTTCTTTTTATACTGTATTTCCTATTCTGATTTTTTTTGCCCCTATCTTTAAAGAATTACTGTATCAAGCCTGATAAATTCTGATCCAACCTATGATTTTTATAGTTATTTACTACCATCTGGTGATTGACTCTTCAAAATCCCAAAGAGAAATATAATTCTAAATTATCAACTGGGACTTCTTTGATTCTTAAGACTTCCGCAGCTGTCTTTGTACATGAATTATAGCTTTATGGGCTATGCCGTGTGGTTTATTGGATAATTTATCTAAGCTTTCAGCTGTTATAGTCCAGCCTTCTTCAGAGATACTGTTTATATTTATGTTCACATAGCAAGCGTAGCCAAGCATCGCAGAGAAAAAGGCCGCTATCTTCGTTGATGTTGTTGGAATTCCTTAAGATTTCTGCTGCCTCTTTCACACGTCGAGGCCACTACTGGTCTTCTCTCCACAGCAGCCTCGTATCTTGAAATTTTATTTCATACCTGGTGTCAATAGCATGGCAAATGACAATAGATTTGTTGCTGTTGTTATATTTGCAGTGGCAGATATGTTCTTTAAGTCTCTCTGTCACTGTGAGACCTGTCTCTCCAATGTATACACTGCCACAGCTGTTGGGGATTTCGTAAACACCCGTAAGCTTGTGTGGTTATAATTTGTCTTTTACCCTGGATAATGACTGGCCGAGTTTGCAGTGAGCTTTGTATATGATTCGCACTTCCACCCACTTAAACAGAGGTACCAGAGGTGTATTAACATCACTGAATTTACGAGCAAAGACAGTATGTGAGTCCGAAAATCTGAGGGAAGAAATGGAGACTCTTACAAAAATATTCTGAGCCAACGCCTATATTGAATCAGACATCAGAAGGGTTTACAGACCTAAAAAATCCATGGAAGACGTCAACTTATCTCATGAGACCAATGTGCCAAGAAAATTCAACTGTCTTCCATACATAAGTGGCATCACTGACCGGATTGGGAAACTGTTTAATCGGGTGGGAAGTGCGAATCATATACAAAGCTCACTGCAAACTCAGCCAGTCATTATCCAGAGTAAAAGACAAATTACACCTACACCAGCTTATGGGTGTTTACGAAATCCCCTGCAGCTGTGGCAGTGTATTCATCAGAGAGACAGGTGGCACAGTGGAGGAGAGACTTAAAGAACATATCTGCCACTACAAATATAACAACCGTGACAAATCTGCCATCGTTCGCCATGCTATTGACACCAGGTATGAAATAAAATCTCAAGATAGTTTTAAGGAATTCCAACAACATCAAAAAAGATAGCTGCCTTGTCCTCTGCGATGCTTGGCTATGGTTGCTATGTGAACATAAATATAAACAGTATCTCTGAAGAAGGCTGGAGTATTAACAGCCGAAAGCTTAGATAAATTATCCAATAAACGACGCAGCTTAGCCTGCAAAGCTATAATTCATGGGACTCCTTTGTTCCTTTTATCTTAAGTAGCTTATACCTTGTGCTATCACTCATATCCATATTGATAACCTCTCCTGATTTACAAACCACTTTATTTTCTCTGATATTTTTCATGTGTTTAGATTTTAAGCTCTCCATAATGTTCCCTTTGAATAGGATCAAACTAATTTACCTGCAGTATTCTACTTTATTTTACTCCTCTTTGTTATAAAGTGGTACTACCAGGGAGCATTTCCAGTTCTCTGATATGTTGAAGGTCTCCAAACTAAATGTAAATAATATTTCTACACTGTTGAGCCAAAACATTATGACCTTCAGCTTAATAGCTTGTTGGTCGACCTTTGGAAGGGAATCAGAGGCGATTTGGCATGGCAGGGATTTGACAAATGCTTGGTAGTTTTTTGGAGGTATCTGAAAACAGATGTATACCAACAGGTTATGCATTCTCTCAAATTACAGGATGGTGCTAAGTGAGTGTGATAGCATGTCAGATGTTTTCTGTTGGGTTGAGTTAAGGTAAATTTGATGGCCAAGACATGGACATTTATCCTGCTGGAAAATGCCATTGCCATTTATAGAAGACATGAAGCATGGAGGGATGCATGTAGTCTGCAATAATTTTAATATAATCCACAGCTGTCATAGTACCTTCAATTAATACCACAGGTCTTATGGAAACCCAGATGAATGTCCCCCTTGGCATCATACTACCCTCACTGGCCTGCATCTATGGCACAGTGCATGTTTTGAGCAGTCATTTACTTTAAAGATGGCACATCCGGATTAGTCCAACATTCTAGCATAGCAAGAAACATGATTTTTCTGACCATGTGATGTGTTACCATTGATTCATGGTCTAATCCTAATTATCTTGTGTCCGCTGCAATCATAATTGACAATGTTGTTGGGTCAACATGGAATACATATAGGCTGTCTGTTATGGAGCAACATGTACAACAATGTACACTGAATGGTGTGATCCTTACCACTTTTGCCTGTATCAGCATTGTACTATGCAATCTGATCTGCCACATATTGCCTCCTATCCTCCTTTACGGAGCAGTAGTTAAGCCTCCAACTTCCACATTCTGTGACAGGTTTGAACATCCACCACTTTCCATAGATGCTCACTACAGTAGCACATGAACAGCTGAAAAGCTTCCCCATTTCCAAAATGCTCAGTCATAAGCACTTTCCAAAGTAGCTTATGTCAGTGTATTTCCCCATTTTCTTCATCTATTAACACTAGAATGATGTCTCTGTTCCACTTACACACTTACCTTACTGCGTGATGTACCTACAATGTCCTCAGATGGCCTGGTGGGCAGCGGTCATAACGTTTTATCTCATCAGTGTATGTAAAGGATGATGTTAACTTGGTTATCTTCAACACATCAATTGTAATATTATCCATACAAACTCTTTTACAATTTCTTGCTTACGTATTTTCCTCATAATAACCTTAGAATGTATTTCTAATTTTCTAAACTGTTCATTTCTTCCTATGTAAGTGGAAAAACTGATTCTTTGGTATTTTTCATACTATATCTGCAAGACAGTCACTGAATGTCTCATCAAATCAGTTGCTTAAAATTTATGTCTTCTTTTCTCTTTTTATCCATGGCTGACTGAAAGTAATTGCTTCCCTCCATTTCCTTACATACCTATAGCAATTTCTTAATTTTTCATGCTGTTTGGACTTCCAGCTGTAATGTTCCTTACAAACTGATTATTAGCTTCCTTTTTTGCTGTTATTAAGTCCGTGTTTGGTTGTTTCATGTATTCCAGACTGCCTTTGTTGTGTTCCCTTCTTACAAATCTCTTTAGCCTCTTCACCTCATTTTCATGGGATTTAGTTCCAAACATATCCTTATTGTCTCTTTTGATGGCTCCCTCTTCTCTGGTTAATTGATCCCTCTTATATCAATAATTACAACTGATTTGTGACCACTTACTTTCTCTGTGACATGACTCCCACCATTTTTACCAGCAGGCTTTATTAGTAAAACATCTGGGATGTTTTAATCCCTTTTACATTCCCACTATTGCTAATCTAAAGCTAACCATATTCTTTAAGATGACTGTAAATCTCAATTACTAAACTTTAGCTAAGAAAATATTTAGATGTTGGGAAATGCCTTAGTGAATGTGTTGCCATGGTCATTAGGTACCTTATACATATGTGATCCTAGTTCCTATACCATCCTCAGGATGATTGTGGTAATTTATGAATGCATCAATTCGACCCCAGAATGCTGTCTCTCTAGTGCCATCTTCCTAATGTCACTCCATATCGTATTTTGCATCCCTGTCAATACATGCTTCACAACTTCACCCCTCCTCCTGCTTCAACCCTCCATTGCTCCCAACCCCACTATTTATATCCTTTCCTCTTTTGTAATGATGCTAAGGGAAAAGGAAACAGATTTTAGGCAGTATAAATATCAAAGGATCCACCAAAGTTGAAGGCTGAGGCGAGTGCAAAACTTACATGATGAACAAAAACATATACAATATTTCAGTTTGCACCTTATTTATGTGTTAGGGAAAGGGCCATATAGTTCAGGTAAACTTTGACACATCTATACCTACCAAACCATATGGCTTATTCCCTATCATATGAATAAAGTGCAAAACTAAAATATTGTATATGTTT
Organism: Vandiemenella viatica; assembly: GCA_031002005.1. Taxonomy (NCBI): domain Eukaryota; kingdom Metazoa; phylum Arthropoda; class Insecta; order Orthoptera; family Morabidae; genus Vandiemenella; species Vandiemenella viatica. Next base: position 100,023,289 of record JARYHS010013630.1, on the reverse strand, counting down.
TTGTTCATCACATATATTTTTCACTTGTCTCAGCCTTCAACTTTGGTGAGTGATGAGTCATTTTCCCTATCCTTTGTTATTTACTGTCCTCTTTTGTGAAATTCAGTGTGACAGTAGGTTTATAATACATGTATCATATGGCGGCTATACCTAAATGCTAATACTGAAGATTTCTTGTCATTTAGCTATTAACTTGAAACAACTGTTCTGATTCCTTCGCATAATGTATCAGGTATCAGTCATAATGAATGGGCATATATAACCACTATTCATACAAGATAAGCTGCTGTTTCCAAATTATATTCCAATAACTTTAATTCTTGCTTTACTATTCATACTGTCTGAGACATTACTAACAGCAACAGCTTCTCTGAGTCATACAGTGGTGCAAAGTTAGGATCAATAAGAACCAGGTCCCAGCCTGAGGTAATCATCAATGATCCCTTCTAATTAGCCTCTCCTGCCTACATCCTCAACATCTATACCATCCTGAATAATCCACTCCCCATACCCATCCACATAATCTTGCTCAATTCTCCAGCTCAAATCCAAAATAAATCACCACTTTCTGGAAATGATATTGCTAAAAAAATAAAAATATTTTTATTTATTCATTTTTAAAGTTAGTGTATTTAAGCACACTCCATCCACTCACTTTGTTTATCTAACTGAGAAACCATGGCCACCCTTGTCCACCCCCATTAGCTCAGCCAGGGTGAGGCTATTGGGGGCATGCTGGTCTAGAAAATGTTCCATGGCACTAAGACCATGACAGTGGGAAATATTGATGTCACATTAATCTTTACTAGGAAGGAGTCAGGGGAAGAGGTAAGGGTACAGTAGCAACCAAGAGAGGAAGTGTTGAGTTTGAGTGTCTCTGATGTGGGAGGGAAGCTAGCTAACAATGGGCTGTAGATGTTGGTCCACCAGAGCAGAGATCCACTCAGTTGGTGAGCCATATGCAACAACTATAGGGCATCCTATGTTGCCTGGCTTATAAACTTAAGAAAGTAGGTATAGGGAAGGCGTGCACGGCTTTTTTGGAGTGAGGAGTGAGACAGAATAGGAGTGAGGCTATAGGCACCTTCGAATTTTAGTAAATTTTAGTTTCCTTAGTTTAAAGCATAAGGGAGGGAGTAAGCTTTCCAGTATACATATCATTTTCATTGTAAGTATAGGAAGTGAGAAACGTTTCATGCAGAAGCTGATACTGTATCCTAACTTAAATAAATTAACCATTTTAAAAGCAGTAAAGACCCACAACACTTAATATAAGCAATAAATAAACATTTTTAATAGTAAAAAAATCTTTAAACTAACCTGTAATAGGTTAATCAATTATTGTCCAACTGGCAAACAATAGATTTTTGCTACGGGATCATTTCACTAATTCTCGACACTTTTTGATGTAATAAAATAATTTGAAAATAATAATAATTCAAAAGAAAGTTAAATTCGGTAAAATTCCGTAGTTTCAGGCCATGTAAATAGCTTAAATAAATTTTTAAACACCTTGTGGAGAATACTTTTAACATCTTTATCATATGTTTTCAGTAATTTCTCGAACTAAAAAGTAGATTCCCTGAAAGAACTAAAAATCTGGTATAACGTATTAATATTTCAGAACATTTCATGCTATAGAACAGATTTTATATACATTTTAAAATCATTTTGTCATCTATCACAACATGGTTTTATTTAAGAATTTTCGAGATTTATTGCAAATAAACGAAGCCTCTTCTGTAAATAAAACAACTTCTAAAACACGTAATTAAAGTCAAAGAAAATTCTGATAACTTCACTTTTCCGATATAAACAACACTTTAATAATTATGAATCAGAAACCAAGGGTTTATTAAACAGTTTTCAAACCCGATCTTGTTAGACTTATAACTTTGACATTTCACCACCGATATTAATAAAATTTACATTTTTGGCATCGGGAATTAATGTAGAATACGATAACACTAATTTTATTGTGATAATTTGCAATCCAGCAGGGTTACCTAAAAATTGAATAAATTTAGATATAATTAGGGGAATCACCACTGAACTTTCGGAATCTTTTTACTAATTCGCTGGTTAAACTAAATTAGTTTACAAGCAAGCTAATCATTTGAGAATTCTGATTAAACACTTTTTATGTACGTTGAAGACAAGACTACATGCAGTTAAAGTTTGAACACCTTCTATAATCACAATCATTATTTTTTTTACTATTTTTAATAAGCGTCTGTATACATCAAGCAGGCAGCTGAGGGTATAAAGCTTGCTGCTCAGACCCTCTGGCTGTCTTTTGTCTTTTAGTCTTTCGCTTTCGTCTTTATGGTTTGGTCTTTTGTCTTTACTCCGGGAACGTTGTGTACGATGAATCTGCGCCAGTAGTTTTGGTGTGTGTTGGGTGGGTAGCTGGAACTCGGTGAGCCAGACTAAGAACATGTGTCAGCCATGATGATTTTCTTTACCAGAGTATCGTGTTAACAACTATTATGGACTTATGAATTTCAAAAGGGGTCGGTCAGTTCTATTTCTCTCCATAGCCTTGCAATTTTTGGAAACGTTTGTTTGATAGCCTACTCAACTGTAGAATGCAAATTTTAAGTTGTGACTTTGAAAATAAACTTCAAATTTTTATTCAAGTGAATTTTTTGTGATTTCGTAGTAGACTGAAACCTTTCCTCAGCTATGGGTTAAAAAGCTTTGTGGCAGCCGTCAAGCATTTCAGTTAAGTTTCCAGGCAGACTACATGGACATTTAAAATTATTGATGCAGTTTTAGAGAACTTTTACTTCAAGTAAATATTCAGTTGAGGTACTAGGCCAATACTTTACACCGGTATAGTAGCCTACGTCCTTACAAGGCCCCGGGGGGGGGGGGGGGGGGGGGGGTGATGTGTTAGTATCAGATAACTGACGCTGCCAGGTAGTTACAATTATTCATGACCACCATCGTTGAGCGCTTATCTGCCAGTAGAATTATCAAGTTTGGATTAGAGGAAAGCTCCCTGACAGTGTGGATTTCTGAAGGAGTCAGATTGGTGGTACTGGGTAGTGATTTCACAAAACCAGGAGAAGACAAACTGGTGGAAACCAGATCTTGAAACAATGGAGAGGGTGGTTTTGTGGGAGAGGTGGTGGGTCAAGAACAGAGGATGGTTGGATCTTTGAAGACTGGGCTCCAGGTCATTCTGAGTATCCGGATTACTGCTCTTCGAGGCAAAGTGGTACCTCCATGGGAGTGTGTGGCAGAACGCTGAGTCATGAACTAGGGTGGTCTGGTGAAATTTGGAGAGGGTGAGAAAGTGAGACCCTTGGAGAGTACTGAAAGTTGTGGATCTGAGAGTGGAGAAGAAGACAAATTAATAACAGACAATTTGGGTCTGGTAGCTTGATTGGGACTGGCTGGGAGAGTTGTGGATTTTAAGGGAGATGGTAGAGGTATGTTAAAGAGCTGGGCAATGGATGGATGCGGAAATGAGGGGAGGTTGACAACTGGATTGGTGACCTGGTAATTTACAGGGGAGAGACCGTTCTGTTTTGAGATGGGAGTGGAACAGAGTGGACAATTTTCGTAGATGGTTATGAGTATGCCTATTCATAGATTCTACAGCCTGTTGCATGATTTGTTAGATATATTAATAGAGAGGAAAAAATAATAATTTTATTAAAAATTATTAATAAATAAATCATAAGTGATTGGTTATTGGTAAGGACTTATTGGTGATTTAGACCAGGAGGTTGTCTGATATCTAGACACTTCCCATCTCTGAAGTTCAGGTAGGGTGCTAGTTTCTGGGAAAACTCTGACTGCTCTTACTGTAAAGTTGTCACTGAAATTGTTAGAGTCATAGGTATTGGCATGTTCTAAAACTGGAAGGTATAGTTTGTGAGAGTGGACTGTTTTTCTCTGGCCCTGCATTCTGTCTGATAGTAGTTTTGTAGCGAAGCCTGCGTACGAATTAGTACAATTGTGGCAAGTTATTTGGTATATGAGGTGCATTGTGGAAAAACTAGTGTGCCCAATGATGGAAAGGATTCCCCTGTGGTAGGCAGATACAACCTGCAGATTTTGCAGCTATGTCTGCTTTTGTGCTGGTTTTGGAAAATGTGAAGGAGGGTATTTGTGAACCAAGATGTTCTGAAGATTGGGTGGTCTGCTAAAACAAGGATTGGGTAGAATTTTTGGGAGAAGGGTGCCTATAGCTGGAAAGGAGCAAAGAACATCATATTCATGACTTGATAACTCGAGACCAGGAGAGTACTAGGCAATGAATATTGGGTTATGGTTGGTTTTTGTAGATTCAGGGAAACAATAGTTACATGGAGGGTAGGTGACATCACAAGAGATTTGATAGGGTAACAGCAGGAAATGAGAGCTAGAGATAAGTTTTGGAAGTACTGGGAAAGGGATTCTTTATCAGAACAGATATTTCTGCTACAGATAGCAAGACTGTAAGGGAGGGAATGTTTGATTTGGAATTTATTGCAACTGTCAAAGTGCAGATATTGCTGCAGATTAATCTGTTTATTGTGGACAGAGGTGTGAAGAGTACCCTACCATAGAGCAATGTCCACATTGAGCAATGTGATGTGTGAGAAGGAGTAAGTCCAGGTGAAGTAAATGGAAATGGAATGGTTAATGTTGAGGGAATTGGGGAATGCTAGATGGTTTTTTTTCTGTGGCTCCAGTTCATAAATATATCATCTATGTGTCTGAACTACACAATGCATTTAAAGGCAATGTGTCACAGGAAATGAGCTAATAATAGATTGGTATATGAAGGGGCTGTGCAGGCACCTTTGGTGGTGCTATGACAAATAGGGTAAAAATTACAGGCTGATCCATTTGACATCAGTGTTATGTAAAGTAATGGAGAGATCGATATGCTACCACATCAGAAATGTCTTTGAGGTATGAAACTGTTTTTAGAATTGACAACATTACTTTAGCAAAGATAGTCATGTGAATTTCAGTTAGGGGACTATATGCAAAAAAGGACAAAGGAGGCCAAATTGATAGTATAGCTAAGGCATTTAACAGAGTGGTAAATAAATTAAAAATCATTGGAGTGGATGAAAAACTGATTTGCTGGGTAGATGAACTTTTAAAAGGTAAAACGAAAATGCTTTATAAAAAGGGGTGAATGTTAAAATAGGAATGCCACAGAGTAATGTATCTAGACCATTGCTATTCATTATTTTAATCAATGATTGTGTTCATGGTTTACTGTCAGAAGTTAGATCGTTTACAGAAGGCATAATGTTATATAACAAGATCAAAATAACAGAAGACTGTGAACAGCTACAGGGTGATCCTGACAGGATATATAGCTGTGTAGGTAAACATGGGATGAACATAAATGCAATGAAGAGTCAGCTTGTTAGGTACACAGATAAAAAACTAAAGGTTGATTAAGGTGGAGAATGAATTGCGAGTTGCAGATTTCTAATGTAAATACCTTGGCATAACTTTTCATCATAACCTCATCTTGGTAAGACACATTAGAGAGGTAGTGTGAAAAGATTTGAAAATGCTTCACTTATTGCAGAATGAAATGAGGGAATGTATTGGAGAAGTGAGGCGACTGGGCTACAAACTTTGGCCAGACCATTTCTTGAATATGGTAGTGTAGTACGAGTAGTGGATACAAATTTTTGGTATCAAGTACAGAAATTGATGGGACTACAAAGAAAGGCTGCTAGATTTGCAGGATACAATCAATAATTGATATGATAAAGGAGCTGGAATGGGATTCATTGGAAGAGGGAGGAGGGTGAAGAGAGTTTGTTAAGGTGTACAAGGCATATATTTGTTATGAGGTGTGGAAAGGTATTGGTGGCAGAGTTAAAAGAGGTGAATAGAAGGGAAAAGATAACCATAACCACAAGTTGGCATCGATATCAGGCGTAAAGGTGTGGGAAAATTTTGTAAAGGCATCAAGAATTGGAATAAGTTACCGTGGGAATTGATGGATAATTTACCAAAAACGCTGAAAGAATTTAAAATTAACTTTCGTAAATGCAGAAGTAGATAGCTACAAGAGAGGAGAAAAATGGGTGTGTAGCAAAATGGCCATCAGAGAATGAGCCCATCACAATTAAATTAAAATTAATTAATGCAAATAATTTCATTGAAATTACTTTTCATAATATTGATATTAATTTGCAAATATTATAGGTTAAGAATTAAGCTCCAGACTTTTGTTTAAAAACTAGTGAATGAGTGACACAATTGTGACTTAATGGAATAATAGTGCATATCTTCTTTAGTATAAATCTTTGAACTAAGTTTTTTTGTTGGATTATCTACTTGAGACTATTATTATTTTCACAAAGGTGCTCCTGTTTGCTGGTGAAGCAACCCATGATCATTATTACTCCACTGTCCATGGAGCAATTGAATCAGGGTGGAGGGAAGCTGATCGTATTCTTCAGAATCAAAGGTATAGTTATATTTATATTTCATATGCTGTACTAATGAGGGATTAGGTCTACACAACTTTTATATTTTTACAGTGTATAAGCTTGGCTGGAAAATAATCAGTGCGATTTTGTTGCACCAGCAATATTCATCCCTGCCCAGACATCCAGATTTGGGTTTTCCATGGTTTCCCCACATCACTCCAGGCAAATGTCGTGATGCTTCCTTCAAAAAAGGCTATGGTCAAATTCCTTCCCATTCCTTGTGGCCAGTCCCATCCTGCCTCTAATTACCTCGAAGAGATATAAAGCCACAAATAAAGACAAAGAAAAAGCAATATTCATTATGTGCGATTTGTAGTGGTTGAGTGTTAAGCTTGAATACCAGGAATCCGATAAAACAACAAATCTCCGACATTGCTGCAGCTGGAAAAAGATCCTGCAAGAGCGGGACCAATGACGACTGAAGAGAATAGTTCAACCTGACAGAAGTGCAACCCTTCCACAAATTGCTGCAGATTTTAATGCTGGGCCATCAACAATTGTCACTGTGTGAACCATTCAACGAAACATTGTTGATATGGTCTTTTGGAGCCGAAGGCCCACTCGTGTATCCTTGCTGAGTGCATGACACAAATCTTTACACCTTGCCTAGGCCCATCAACAGCAATGTTGGATTGTTGATGATTGGAAACATGTTTCAAGTCTCGATTACAATTGTATTGAGCAGATTGGACATGTACAGGTATGGAGACAACCTCATGAATTCATGGACCCTGTAAGTCAGCAGAAGACTGTTCAAGCTGGTGGAGACTCTGAAATGGTGTGGGGCATGTGCAGTTGGAGTGACATTAGACCCCTGATATGTCTAGATATTACTCTGACAGGTGACAAGTAGTTTCACATCCTGGCTGATCACCTGCCTCCATTAATTTTCAATGTGCATTCCGATGGACTTGGGCAATTCCTGCAGGACAATGTGACATCCCACACGTCCAGAATTGATACATAGTGGCAGCAGGAACACTCTTATGAGCTTAAACACCTCGGCTGGCCACCAAACTACCCAGATATGAACATTATTGAGCATATCTGGGCTGCCTTGCAACATGCCATTCAGAAGAGATCTCCACCCCCTTGCTCGTACTCTTATGGATTCATGGACAGCCCTGCAAGATGCATGGTATCAGTTCCCCCCAGCTCTACTTCAGACATTAGTTGGGTCCATGCCACATTGTATTGTGGCTCTTCTGCATGCTCATTGGTGCCCTACACGATATTAGGCAGGTGTACCAGTTTCTTAAGCTCTTCATTGTATATGATGCTGATTGTTTTTCATGTGTTCAAGTTTTAAAAAATTAAAAAATAACAGTGAAGTGGTAACAGTTGATCCCCGTGTGGGTATGCACTAACAGTAAAAAATCAGTAAAATCATTAGATAAAATTTGGTTCCTTTAAATCAAATCTACTACAAAAAGATTCTGACCCCCCACCCCTCTTTTGTGAATGTGTGAAAAAGACAAGATTTGAAATATGAAAGAATTGGTCTTAGATCCTCCACCATCACAATGCACACACCAGTGCACTTCTTTCAATCCAGGAGTTTTTTGCAAAACACGGAATTTCCCATGTTGGTATATCCACCCTAGTCACCTGACATTACTCCAATGATTTTTTTTCCACGAAGAGGAGAATACGTAAAAAGAAATTCATTCTGTTTCTATGGAGGCAATGAAGAAAAAAGTTAAAGTTTATGATGAATCTGTCTTGTGATCTGCAGCATTGGTTTCAACAAATTAATATGGAGTGATTACTGATGATATTAGTATTTAAATGTTAAATATAACAAATAAAAAGTTTTGTAAATTGAATATAGTTACTTTCCAGCCAAATCTCGTATAAGTAAAATGTTTTCAGGCTTCCCACATGGGAAATGGATCAGTTTGAGCAATGTTTTGATGCCAGTCTCTGACTTCAATTAGATGTGCTTCCCTGGCGGGAGTTCAAAAAATATTTTAAAATCCTGACACACCAGGAAAACCTCCATTCATTAATGCCTCATATATTTCATGCTTGCAGAAAAGTGCTTGGTAAATTGTATTATATAGAGTAGTCCTCACAATTATGACTGTCATCAATCATTCCACATTTTGTTTTTCTAATTGATGAAAACATGTCTTGCTTTAGTCTGCTTTTTTTTGTTAATATAGTAATTCATCATTACATGTTTTATAAACATTCTGGAAACAAATTCATGATGAGGAAACTAATGTCAAATATAACTTAAATAACCAAAACTTTAAAGGCTGTTGCAACATACTGTTGCTTATTATCTTTTTATTACATATTTTCAATTAGCACACCGAGCGTGGTGGTGTAACGGATAGCGTTCTGGCCTCGCATTCGGGAGGACGGCGGTTCGAATCCCCGTCCGGGCATCCAGATTTGGGTTTTCCATGGTTTCCCCAAATCACTCCAGGTGAATGCCGGGATGCTTCCTTCAAAAGGCCATGGCCGAATTCCTTCCCATTCCTTGCCCCCATCCTTTCCCGTCTCTAAAGACCACGTTGTTAAAAAGGGACGTTAAACTGTTACAAAAAAAAAAAAAAAAAAATCAATTAGCACTTCAAATCTTCTTCGTTCAATTTTAGTTAATTTTGAATTATTTGAAAACACTTCATGACTTTTTTTTTCTTTTTCTATATTTCTGCATAATTTGTTTGCCCTTTCTTTCTTTTTATCAGTGTCCACCTACTTTTGCATTTAACGACTTGTAATTTCAAATTCTTTCAGTGTTTCAGATAAATTGCTTTACATTTTCCTTGGTAATTTACTCCACTCTGTCACTCCATTACCTACTAAAGTAAATTTCCTCCTTCCATATCAAGTACCAGCTTGCAGTCATGCTTCTAATTCCCTACCTTACTACTACTTCTAATTCTTCTACCAATATCTACTCAAGCTTCATTATCAACATATAGCCTTATACATGCTCAGCACCAGCCTTCTGTCTCGCAGTGACTCCTAACCCAGCTCTGTCATCACATCAGTTAATACATTTGTTCTTCCATAATTGTCACAATCATATAAATCTTCTCTCTGTTCCATTCTCTCTGTTTTCTGTATTATATAGCCATAAAAAGGATCTCATACTTCATCACATTTCTCAAGAAGTGATCAGAGAAACATTTTGTCCAAAATGTTTTTCTTCTTTCCTTTACTTTCATTAAGAAGACCCTTGTACTTTTTTTCTTATGTGACCCTTTTCTTGAAGTTTTAAAACATTAAATCAACAACTTTAGCTAGATAATCCAAGAGCTGATTCCAAAAATTTTCTTCTTTTTCTCTTTTCTGGTTCTTCAATTTTACTGCAAAAATTCTCTCTGCAGATATCTTGGTTTTGTAACTATGTCATAGTATAGAAATTTTCTTTTATAGATATTGATTTATGTTGTAAACATCTTTTGATAATTGATAGGCTAATTCGCTACTCAAATTTGTTTAATTTACTGATATTTCCACATTATCTTTTTTTTTTGTTTTTTTTTTTGTTTTTTTTTTTTGTTTTAAAAGAAATTTGTCATTCCTGCCTTTTCTGTCGGCCTCTTTTACAATATTGCTTTGTTGATGCAACTGCTTTTTATAAAAGGAATGCTAAGTTATCTGTAAAAGGTAGAAACTTAAGTTTCAGGCTCGAGGTTTCGTGTCCAAATCTAATTTCTTCACCCCATTTCTCCTATCTTGGTACCTTTTTGATTTTTTTTTTTAATAATATGATTTGAGGTCTAAAGTTGTTGAAGGGATGAGCATCATTTGTCTAACTGATAGTTCCATAGGGTTCACATATTTCTACAAGAGTCTTTATTTTTGATTTTGTTAGAATTTGTTGAAAATTTGCCAAAGTGATTTTATCTATTCCAAACTCTTCAAGTATGTTGAAATTGTGTTTCTATTAATAGAATCTTAAACTTTTCTAAAGTCAGAGAAGATTGTTACAAGACTTTTTTGCCTAAAAGATTAACGTCTGATGGTAAATTTTAAATTTTTGTCTCTTGCAAATCTTATGATTTTCAAAACAAATTTAATGTGATCGTGTTATATCTGTGATAACTGTAACACTATGATGGTAGAGAGGATAAATGCCAGGTAGAAACACACTTGATTGAGCTGGCAATGGTTTCTGGTTGGAAGCCAAATTTAGCACTTTTTTTTTAGCTATACATTGTCAGGGACAAAGCGGGATACGGGGTTGGTATCTGCTTCTTCACCTGAACCAGTCGTCTTCCAAAATTATTCTAAGTCCTAAAAAGTTCTGTTACCGTGTTGAAATATTTATGCTAACTGTTAAAATTGACCACAGTCGCCACTTACAGTTTTAACCTACTGCAAGAAAGGTACTATTGTAGAAATGAAAGTCACAAGTTGAATCACTGGATTATATTCTCAAAATTTTTCACGTAAATAATACAGGTTCACAGTTAGCAAGGCAATCGGATATATCGTTCACCAAAAATCACAGGTTGAGAATCAGAGCAAAAACCGCACTCCCCCAAGGAAAATAAAACGAAAGTTAGAAATTCACATGTCCAGAAACTGTTAGTCCAAAAAGAAAGGTTGTTTCAATTTTCCAACATGGCTGCCGATAAGCGTGCCTGTCACATTGTAGACCCGCTTCCTGCCTAACACCAGCCCGCGCTGGCCGGGCCTAGCACGAGACGTGTTCACGCCGACAAGTTTGAACCGAGACTGAAAAACCAAGTTTTTCCACATACTCACTCTAGAGCCTATATAGTCGTGCATCACGTGATGCCGTACCACCGCTGTGCGCATGCACTCTGCTAAACATTCCCTTATGTTTGATTTAATAACTTCCTTATTAATGTTTAATTTAAACGCGGGAAACAGGAAAGTTATGTGAGTTTATGGTTACGGTGTTTTATGTCAGAATATAGCTTTAATTGTGTCCCTCCGAACACTACCAAATATGGTCACGGTTACTATGCTTCTGAAGGTCTTACGTCACCACCAGGTTTTCAGAACTTTTTTTAAATCGGCTTTAATTAAAAACATGAAATTATGCTCAAATTATTGGCCCCATTTTTAGCCTCACAAAAATGTAAACTTTATTTAAATCGGTTATGTGGTCATTGAGTTATTGCAAAAACAGTGATTCTAGCAATCCGACATGATTATTATTTTAAGTTTTTAGGTATAACTCTGAAGATATAAGGATTATTAAGCCGGAAAAGTTACCAGTGTGTAGCCTGAATTAAGCTGCTTATTTTGAATGTTATTACATCTCTGTAGCTATTATATTATGGACACAATAAAATCGTTTGTTTATTCCACGTGGATTTGATGTCGAGTGAATTTAGAAAAACTATAACATCGGTTCTATAGCTTTAAATGGCATGAAATTAATATGTACGAAACTAGAAGAATGGATTTTTACGGCAAACTATTTTTTAACCCGGAATCTAAGTAGGCTTTTAAATGAGAAAATGCTAAAGTTGGGTGGTTTATTTTATGTGTTCAGATCGTATTTAAAAATATTTAAACGGTTGGAAACTACAAGATTTAGATGAATTTAATTCTCTTTAGGACTGTTTTAATTTATTATTTACTTTATATTGTATGACAGTGTTTAAAATCAGTGAAAAAGCATATTTTATGTACGGTGCCTCTGGCAAGTTACTACGAAATTGGATTAACAAACAGAAGGTCAGTAAAATGTCTTTTAATGGTTTTAGAAAATTAATTATGTGTGTTTACTATCATTTATATGTTCTTAGCGCTTTTGAAATGGTTTAATTTTATCGGAATTCATTCTGAAAGACTCGAAAATTTAGTCAATTTACCGGCTTTCTGTTCTTACTAATATTTCATATTTTATGGATTGAAACTACTTGAAATCTATTAAAACTGAAATATTAGATTATTTACTGCTTGTTTGTCTACTTTTTAAATCCTGAAATTACTTAAAAGACCTAAAATTGTTTATGTGAACTGTTTAGGAAAATGAGTGATCAAATTTCTTCATAATTACTTCTTGTGAGTATTAAATGCTTGAAAACTATCAGAAACCTGTTAATTATCCTACTAAACTGTCTCAGGCATTATTCTATCTACTTCTAGAACTTTAAACTGGTCAAATCCATCACAATGTGATATCTTCATTCTGCTTCAGTTTACTATTCAATCATCTTGTTTATTTCTTTAAAATACTTCCTAAACTTTATTTAACTGTGAAGTTATGGTTATTGTGAGTCTAGGCCTGAATATTATTAGTTCTTTACACTCTTTACTGTATAAAAATCTCTCCCGAAATACCAAAACTGGTATATGCCAAAATTAATGGTTAGGTTTGATTTATATTGAAATTCTCTATTTATCTCTGAAATAACTCTTATTAATCATGATAAAAGGTTTATTTTGTGTCTGTATTTGCTATTATTAACCGTATATTTCTTTTAAATTGGTTCAGAATGACTCGCTAACCAATGTTAGGATCTGTTGTGGAAAGTTTACTTTTATGTGAAATGACCTATCTCCTGCTGAAATATCAAGGCTTTATGACAATTTATAGTTTATTTATGTTGGTTATATGTTATTTATTCACTTTACTTTACTCAAAGTGTTGTTAACTCGATTTAAAGTGTGGTATCGGATACTAAAGTTAACCTCAAACTTGACCGGATTCTAACTTCTTGAAAATAGAATGAGGGATACCTTACAACATTAAAGTAATAACTATTTCAAAATAATTTTTGTAGTTTATGGAGGAAACAATGATTGGTAGGAGTGTGACTCCTAACGACAGATCTTACATGAAATTCAATGTGAGTTGAGTTCAGAAGTCAACAAATAATAGCTCCTGTGGTGACTCATGAAAATTAGTGATCAAAATTTGTAAAACAGGAATAGCTTTATAGAGCCTGTAGGAGGAGTCAACATAAAGCATCTAGCATTACAAATTAATTAAATAACCCTAAAATTAATATTAAAAGACTTTTCCAGTAAAAATCGGGCCTGCACCGTGTTATAAAAAAAAGTAAAACTCCAAATTAAACAGAACATGTCACGACTAAGTCAATGTAAGGGGTTTTTGAATAAACAGCTTGTCATGAACTCTGACCGTAATGTTGCCTAAAGAGAATAGATTGTTAGATCGGTTATCTCGGTTGCCAGCTAGCTATTCAACTTAACTAGCAAAGGTAGGTGATAGAATAAAAATTCACTGCAGTCTCAAAATAAATTTAAAGTTCACTGTATTCTTCGGAAAAGGTTTACAAGTTCACTAAACAATCTATTGGCATCAGAAAATCTTCTGCAAAATTGATATTGCAGGTACAGATAAGTGAATCAAGCCAGGTCAACTCTCACAAACCACTAACTAAAAACAGTTAAATGAGAATTTTTCAACTACAGCACCACTAACTAAATTTCAAAGATGGTGGCCGAAAATGAAGTACAATTGGTATCACCTGTTGCCTACCCCTGCATATTGCGCCAAAACACTGGTCAACCCAATGTGGTAGCTGCCCAAGTGATCACAACAAACTGACACTATCCCCATCCTGGGGTGTCTTATATAGAGTCTCTGTGAGAACCAACCTACTTCCACGTTTCTCATAAAATCACTGAATCTTTGTGAAATGGTTTTTCTCCCAATTTAGTTGAAATTTTTACAGTATGTAGTCAACCCTCTAAATGTCAAAATTGATCCTAGTGAAAATTTTTGTATCTCTAATATCTTCACTGTAAAGAATTATTTTTATGAGGAATTCTGAAATGTCTGCCATGCTAAGAATATTCAAGTTATCAAGCTGAAACAGGTTTTAAAGTGACTTACCAAATTATCTCTGTCTTCTGATATGCAAATATTCCTGGTTGCACATTTCTAACTGGGTGCAAAAAAAACTACGTAATTTAGAATATCAATATCTCCTAAAGTATTGAAGTTACAGAGCTAAAAGTGGCTTTAAATGATTCTTCATCAAAATTCCTGTAAGGTCGTGATACTATCTTACTACAATAATGTTTCTTTCATAGCTTTCCTATGTTTTCAAAATGTAGTTAATTTTTTCTTCAACTTTATTTTGATCACATCTCGCCACCGGAATTATAAATTCTGCGCAACTACCATTTATTTACTTTTCCTGATTTAAGCCAATCTACTGCATGAAATTTAATAAATATTATTAGAAACTCCTCAGGGAAATTCATGCTATCCACTGATTATTGTCACCTTTCTGTAAATTTAATGTGTAATTAACGCGTACCACCCATGTTTTTGACCAAATCATTCTTTTCCTATAAAAACAATATTGAACTTTCAGCTATTCTTTTAAAACTTTTACAGAAGGTGTAATAAAAATTTACAAATCTTTTGAGCTGTAAATTGTTTTCATATCTTTAAAACTGTGGCTTTAGGAATTTTTTATCATTTTATAACGACTTACGAAATCAGGAAAACTTTGATTTTAAAATTCAGATATCCTGTCAAAGAAAATTACTAGCTACTAAGGAACATATCTCGTTTTTCTTCTTATATCCTAAAGTACCTCTGAAAATGAATGCAACATTTTCTATCGCATAATAAGCCAAACGGTATATTGGAGCTACATTTACATTATGTTATGACTTCATATAACTGCTTACTTGTACTAAACCCTTGAAATACTTAAGAAACTAACTTTAAACATGATCTGCAATGGAATTGGAGTTAGCTCAACACTCTTTAAACAAAATTTTGGTTATAAAATAACAAAATTTAGGTTAACCATAGGACTCCAAATTAGTTTAAAGGTTTGTGTCCCATGTTGTTATAAAGAAGTGGTGACATAAGCAAGTTGCCAGCTTGCACAAGCACAATCAATAGAATACCCAATAGACGGTAAAAGGGCATTTATTTAAAGTAGACAAACAAGACACAAGTACAAGAATGCATTGTCAACACTTAGATAGGTTTCCTGACAAAAATTCAGTTAATGTGTAAATGCTAAGTATGTTTTTGATAAATAAAAAATACTACTTTTTTAATAAAACATATTAAAAATTAAAAATTTCATCACATCAAAGGTAAATTAAAAGGAATTAATAATACTATGAAAGTTTCAAACAAAAATTTAGTTTAAAGGGTGAAAAAAGGGATTCTAAGGACTGCCTTAAGGATTACATCATCACCACATGTAAAACATAATTAAGAAATAGAAATTTGTTAAAAGTTGTAAGCTATCTATCAAATTTTGTAACTGCGTAACAAAATTTTATTCTTAGAACCACGAGCTAGATTGGATAGAATATTAGTGCATTTCATTTCTAAAATTAGTTTCTATGATAATTCAAGGTAGCAATCAGGTTTTTATAGCTTTCAAGATAGTATTTTCTGTTTCATCAGTTTTCGGCATTCACCTGGTATGGAAGTTTGTATCTAAATTATTTATTTTTGGCTAAAGTATTAATGTTACAAATTTTTTTTATGATAACTAAAGTTAACGTTTACCAAAAGATCTAGCTATTTGTAAAATTTCAGAAAGATTTAATTATTTTTATAGTCAAGGTCAAATTTTATGTTGAAACTTTTTCTGATGTGCGATTTGATATCTGATCAGCCTCCCAGGATCTATCCATGTGAATGATGAAAAGAGCTTGTTCCCACGGTTCGTGAGAGAGCAGAGTCGCCAGGAATCTTCGAGAAGTGGGGAGCGCGATGATATAGACGAGTAGCCTACATTCAGTTAGTCAGCCTCAGTCTGTCAGGAACCGCAAACTCGATAACATGTAGCTCAGTCATATACGAGCACGACACGACATTACGTTAGGCTCAGTTGGCTAGGAACAGTTTGAGCGATAACATGTAGCTCAGTCGTACAGAAGCAGTAGGCGCAATACCACATTAGGCTCAGTCAGCTAGGAACAGTGCGAGCGACAAAATGTAGTCTCTAGCAGTTAGCTTTGAAAACCTTAGGCTCGCTAACATGCAGTGTAAATCACTCATTTTTATTATAATGTGGAGTTAAAATAGTATTTTCACCAAGTGGGGCCTCAGGATTGTTTATATTCGTCATTAAACAAACATTGGAACAATGGGAGCGTGTGATTCTCTTTTATTTAATTTCCACAACTAAAAGTTTGAACTTTGAACTAAGGGGTGTGGTCTGGCTTGAATGGTTAATCGAACTTGCAAAATCATTTCTTTGGTAAAATTGTCTGATTGCCTGTAAAGTTTGTGACTTTGGAAAATCTGAAGAATATAGTTATTCAAATGACGAACTCTTTAACATCATTGAACTTATACCTTTCCGTAGCTTTTGGTTAAATAAGCTATGTGCCAACTGAGTTATTATAATTAAGTCAGAACTGTAACATCCTAGGCTACACACGGTCAGAGCTAAGATTCAAGCTTTATGCAGAACCCCACCATAAGCTTCTCTCTTACAAAGTGAAACATGAATAACTAAATAGAGCATGAAATTCTAAGAAGAATAGTGAAATCCACATACAAACTATAATTAAATAAGAATATAATTTTCTGAAATTTTAAGGGCGCACCTAGAGGAAAAGACGGAAGCTGAAGGTAAATTTAATACTTATAAATTAAATATTGCATGTAAATAAAAACAGCTCCAGAGATGAAACATATGTCAAATTAAACAGAAAATTAAAATGAAATACATATCAACTTTATGAAGAGCTAAACTTGTGGAAACTAGAGATGTTTAACTGAAATTTTCAGACATTAACTCATAACAAGTAGGATAAATGAAAATTTTTCATATAAAAAAAGTATTAAAAATAACCATTTCTATAAGATAACAGAGTTTCAGAAAAATCAGATTAAAATAAGATACTATGGTAAACAAAGGCTCGAAGTTTCCTGAGGGAGAAGGTATACAAAACCCTGGCAATTTTTCTTCATGGCCCCCAGTTATTAAGCAGGTACAATCCATCACACTTTGCTACACTGTTATACATATAAATATTTCCATCATGTAGATGCTGACTTAGAATATTTCAGTGCAATGCGAGTTTTGGCGGCAGTAATATTTAGGCAGAATAAAACTTTGAAATTATTTTTGATAGATGACATGAAGTGAAGAACATTGCATTTAGTTTAGAATTGTTTGAGCACATAGCTTCATGACTATTTCAGCTAACTCACTTTACTAAGATTTACAAGTTTTGGAGCACTTAGTAAATTATTTTTAACAAAGGCATGTGAAGGGGTTTCAGTTGTAATAACCTGCAATCTTTAACACAGGATTTTCAATGTTTGATTGAACTTTCCTTTCCACCTGATACCAGTTTTAGATTCAAAACTTTTGAGAAGTTTAACAACATTATTTCTGTGATTCACCATATAACATATCCATAAGCTTGTTAAAACCATTGAGGAATAGGTGTAAACCAGAGAAGAAGTTTTGAAACGTATTTCTATTAGGTAGTCCCAGCAGCAACATACTTTATAGTTCGATTTCAAGGCTGCCTAGGTGGAAGTTAAAAATTTCAGTTGAAGTAGTTTTTCAACCGATGGGTAAGCAAATAATTTTACTGCAACACAGTAACTTTTGACGACATTTTAATTTATGCTGGGTGTGATGCGTTTCGATAAGTGATTCTCATTTTCAGACGCATTAGTACATTTTTAATGTTTGAAGTGTTGTGTCAGTTTCTGCTGGGCATTAGTAAAACTTTTGGAGTTTTAATTTTTGAAGGTTTCTTAAAACACGCCACCACAGAAACTCACACGTACACATCTCATAACATTAAATATTGGTTTTATGTGATGTACACTGTTTCAAACAGTGAACATCACATCAAAACCAGCCTCCAAATCTCTTATGAGAAAACACTATATATGGACTCCAAAAACACAAATCTGAAGCCACTCGTGACCAAATATTGCACTATCAAACAAGTTAAACACTTAATGTACATAGGAGAAATTATTGGGAATACTGGAACTGAGAAAGAAGACCATAAAATCCACACAGAAAAACTGTGAAAAGCATTTACAATTGCTTGGAATACTTAAAATAAGAAATCACATTCCACCAAAGCCAAACTACATCACTGCCACACTGTTGTTCTTTCAGTAGCACTGTATGTGACTGAGACATCGCAATTAACTGTAAAAGAACGAAAAAATAGACATTTTGTCAAAGACTTGATGTTTGCTAGGGTGGGCATACAGTAGTGCTTTGAGCTTTAACCATGGTTGTGGTTCTTTTCCTTGGTTGCCAATCACTTGTTAAATAATAAAATAGGATACCACAAGAGATAAAGGTATGTTCATAAAATAAAACTTAGTAGACTTCCGAAGAATTCAAAATGATGTAGTGTTCAAAAGTTCTTTCATACAAACTCGGTACCAGCGTAATAGAAAGGCATTAGACTTCTTTCCGAAAATAAAATGATAACTGGTTAAAACATTTAAAAACAATGTAAGCAGCTTCCAATGAACCCTATGTTGATCAGAAGTTCAAAATCATTGAAAGTGCGACATCACTTCTTCCCAGTGTTTCTATAAGTTATCTGTGGAGGATTACCCTACATGTTGATACTGCCCCGGTCACTCCGCTCCAGCCCGGCATATGGCGTGACTTAAACCCCCGCCTACTCTGCTTGCTAAAAATATCTGCTGAAACAATCAAGGATACCTCAGGCAGGCCACCCTCTTAAATAGGATAGGCATTTTTTGTGACACCAAGGAGCAGAATTTTCCACTCACTGGCTACACTCTCTGTCTTACTCTAGCTACTTTCTCTCTCACACTGGCATTGATTACAAAGGCTTTGCCTTATAATTTCTCCGATTTGCTTGAAATATTTATATGATGTAGCTCCTGATTTAAGTGTCAATTTTGATCCTTACAAAAAATTTTGTAAGTGCTATAGTTTCATAGTATGTCAATGCTTTGTTTTGAAACCAAGCATCACTACCCCACCATTTGCAAGTTATCAATTTCAGTCTTCCTACCCAATTTTTGGCCAACATATTACTTTAATCTTCATGAAAATCCCTCAGTGAGACCAGTAAACATTGTACTTTACTTTAAACATACTTTATTTGCTGTAACTAGTTAAAGTCCAAGGGCTTTGAAATATGACAACTGGTTAAAGCCTTTTTGGTCTAAAAAAATATCTTTGATTCTACCTAAAGACTCTATATTTCTATACAATTTGGCTTGATTTTTTTCTGCATCTTCTGCGCTATAAAGCTTTGATATGCTTTAAAAATTATGGCTGTTAAATTAAAAAGCCTACTTGTATTTTAATTCAGCCCACCTGGCTTTAGCGTCTATAATTTCTCAATATTTTTTTAATACAGTTTTGTTGACCTGAAGTGTCATAATTTATTCAATTCATAGTCTGATTCTGCATCTCTGTACATGGAGGGAACAGAATTCATTAATAAATACTCAAATTTTATATAACGCGTGTGTTTGCTTTTAATTTCTATCTAACTATACTTTTAAAAAAGTCTTTAATATTTGAAACTACTAGAAAATTACTTTGAAAATGTTTTGCTGTTAATTTTCTATATGCGTGCAGCTATTTTAAATGATTTTGGTAATTTATTGACAAAATTGAGGTTATATCACAATATACTGAGAAAAATATTCGGTTCCAAGATCGTATCTAGATAGGCAAAAGCTCAAAAGAACTCTATTCACTCACCAAACGATTTGCCTCACTCGCACAGAAAAGACGGATGCAATTCTACGGACATATAACACAAGTGGATGACCCACGACTAACCAAGAAAATTTTTCACATCATCAATGGACCTGGACAAACTAAAGCATGCTGGTTTATAGAAACCCAGAGGGACCTCGCAGAAGTCAACCTAGATCTCCTGACATCTATACACAGTATATATAGACAATTAATCACTTCACATAAATTTACCCCTAAGATCCCAACAGCAAAAAATCTCAGATATGCATGTACACAAGAGAGACATAAAGCTCACAGGGAAAGGATGAGGTTTTGGGCAGATAAGAAGAACAGCAAGAAGAATAAGCAGGTGTCACGAATATTTGCTTGCTTGGGGTTCAAACATTACTCGTTAATTGGATCATGTTGCCTGTATAACTGATACCATTTCTCGAAGATTCTAAAGTTCTTTAAACCGGCCGCCAAGTTATTAGTTTACCCTGTAATAGCTAACAGGTCTTTCATAAATGAAAGAAAGTCATTGTAGTTTAAATATATTCTGAAAGTTTGCTGAAGTTAGCACTGGTATCAGATTACACTTGTTGGAATTATTTAAGGCAATATCGAACTCCGAAACCACATATGAAGATGCAGGTTATCCTCCAAGGCACAACACTGTATGGAAGCATTCACTCTGGCAATCGTACTTGTATTTGCACCCCAAAGTTCAGAGTGAGCTTAGTGACAGTTTTAACCACTGCTACTGATAACTCCTTAAACCATCGTAAAAAGTTATTTCATTGTGTATAACTTAAATTTTCCTTAAAGTGAATGAGAAAGTCTACAAACTTTTTCCAAGGCGAGATAGTTGAACTTTCAGATGTTACATTTTGAAATTTACCTCGTGATGCGACATGTACTGCTACTTCAAAACTGTTTCTCAAGACTATTCCAGACTGCTTCTTGTTATTATACTCTGATGCTCTTAAACCACCATTTCGATCTTTCCCTTGTAAGTAACCCCATTGCAAAATGTGAAGTATGCATTCACGTACCATTTACTGGTGAAACCTACCCCATAATAGGTCATCTCATATACAAGCTCACCTGCCTCCACTGTCAAATTTCCTACACTGGTCTTACCTAAAACTCATTAGCCATCAGAATGAATGGTCACAGACAAACAGTTTACTCCCATAACCTATACCTCCCTGTTGCTCACCATGCCAGTACTCACAACACCCGCGACCTTAATAACTGCTTCTGAGTCAGAGCCATTAGAATACATCCAGATACTACATCCCAGTCTGAACCCCACAGGTGGGAATTGGCATATCAACATATCTTGCAGACCAGACATCCCCCAGGCCTTAATTTCTGATATCGTCCATCCTCACCCTGTACACCCATTACTGCAGGCACAATATATTCATATATATATTTATAGACCTTGTTTCAAAAATTTTACACTTTTTATTCATTTTTATTATTATTGTTTTTTCAATTATTATTATTATTTCCCATTTTAATCTTTATTGTGATTAATACTTGCAATTATATTATCGTTGCTCCCCCCATCACCTCCAAAATTTGTAGAAAAAAATTTGTCTGTTGGTCTTAAAGGCCTATCAAGCTTTATAGGGAAAATCACTTAAGACCTAACCCTTCAAAAACTGAAATGTGTGCCTTTCACCTAAAAAATAAGAAAGCTCAGTGTAAGTTAAAAGTAATGTGGTCAGGTATTGAACTGCAGACATGTAACACTCCAAAATATCTGGGAGTGGCACTCGACAGAACCCTCACATATAAGAAGCACTGCATGAATTGCAAAATGAAGATCTCTACAAGAAACAACTTACTGCGCAAACTAGTTGGATCACAGTGTGGCAGTCAACCAAAAACTATACGTACATCGGCAATGGACCCTTTGCAACTCTGTTGCAGAATATGCATGCCCAGTTTGGTATTCATACCAAAGAGGTGGATGTAGCCCTCAATAACACCTGTAGGCTAGTGACAGGTTACTTATAGCCTACCCCAGTTGACAGGCTTTACCACCTTTGGGGCATTGCACCACCCAGTATCCAGAGTGAAGTGGCTGTGAACAAGGAGAGGACCAAAGTAGAACAGGAAAGCACTCATCCACTGCACGGCCATACACCACCAGCCCAGAGACTCAAATCCAGGAAAAGCTTTCTGAGAACATCACGGGAACTAATTGGGTCACCTGAAAATACAAGAGTACAGTTGTGAAAAATGAAGGTTCCTCACATCTCGGGACCACTGACAGTTGCAGAGCACTTGCCACCAGGTCATGGAGAGGACTGGAACGTCTGGCGGTCCTTAAATCGATTGCGAACAGGAGTGGGCAGGTCCAAGGAAAACCTAGTGAGATGGGGTTATACTAATGCTAGCAGTATTAAGTGCGAATGTGGTGAAGACCAAACTATGAATCATATGCTCAAGTGCCCTATATGCCCATCATCCTGCAACAACGAAGACCTGTTTCAAGCAACACGCAATGCAATTGAGGTTGCGAAGTATTGGGCTAAGTGTGTTTAAGATTGTTGATTTGCACAATGTATTTAACTGTGTATTTTGATGTTTGTGATATGAGAATAATAATAATAAGTGGCTGTGTCGACCGCAAGGCTTACGTAAGCTCAGCCACTTGTTTCTTTTAACTAGACAAAGGGTAAACTCAAAATAGTGTATTTTCTGTGTTTGTGTACTGTTTTATGTGGCTGCTGCCCTCCTCCCTTCAACTTTGGTGAGTGTTGGATGTAATTTATCCATCCTTTACATATAAATGTTGTCTCGTGGCAGTTCTTTCCTTCCACTGTCACCGATAATTATTTGTATACTGTCGTGTCCCTAGTTTGTGAAATAAATTTCACTGTAATAACATGTCTCCATTTTGATGGAATCTTTACAAACTTTAGTGCAGTTCGCAGATAAAATTTAACATGATGAAATTTGTTGAGTACAAAATAGAAAACTGCACTTTCGTGAGGACAGTAGGGAGTGATGCAACTGGGAAACTACACATAAAATGTAATAATAATTAAAAATTGGAGACAAATTTCTCATGAATAAATGTGTTGTCATTACCCATGTATTGTGTTAATCATAGTCATTACTTCTGGCATCTGATGGTGATGATAATTTTAATAGTTCAACAAATAATATACTTTATTTTAATGGCTGATGAATGTTTGATGATACAAATAATTTATATCATTTGTAGTTCTGTTGAGACTGAATTTTCAGAAAATAACACGAGCCTAAAGTATATTAAATTGAATAAACATAATATATAGATACATTGCAAGCATAAGTAAATAGATTAGAACTATTGTTTTATTTACACTTAGTTTTGATGTTTCAACAGCACACCTGGTCCTCATAGATAAGTCAGGATCTAATTATTTATGAGTCCAAAATATCATTTACTCAATATATGAAAGAATATTTCAGATTTTGGTGGAATTTTTACATTTTGTGGCACATTACACATCTTTGTGAGCAATTTTAGCAGTTAACTACTACATCAGATATCATAACATGTATCCTTAATCCTTTTTAAGCTCATTATAGTAAATACAATTTATAACATGTTTACAAGACGCAATGGTGTTCCTTATTATCCACAACAGTCAACTCAAGTTACCTATTATTCATGAAGTCCAATCTTCTCCTTCTTCTTGCTGACAGACAAAACTGCTGATGGACACTGTGAATCCTGATACATTCCTTAATATCATCCAGCCAGAATTTTTCTATATCCAATTCATTATCAAATCTAGTACTCATACCAGTAATACTAAATTAAGAACTGGCATTTTAACAAACTTGAATTATTCTTATGAAATTTAAAATCAATGTTTGTTTTTCTCAAAAACTTACCTATTATTGTCAAACTGTGTAATTATGATTATAATGACAGTGAAAATGTGTTAAATAGTATAGGCCAGGTAAACCAATCACTCACCTAGAGGGGCTGCAGTGAACAGATTAACATGAATTGTTAAGTATGTTCAAGTTTATTTGTTTGCCATAGGATAAGGAAAGAAGTATGCAAAAGAGTCTTACAGAAAGAAGAGACAGTATTGTGGGATACATTTTAAGACATGTGGGGCCAGTTAATTTGATATTGGAGAGAACAGCTGAAGAACTTTAGAGGAAGTCAGAGATTAGAATATATGAAGCAGATAATTGGGGACTTGGGTTGTAAGGGATTAGTTGAGATGAAGAGATTAGCACAATATAGGAAGAGATGGAAGATTGCATCAAACCAGTCAAGAGGTTCCAAAGAAAAAATAAAACAGAATGTCAGTTACTCTGAGATAACAGTTTGTTGTCATGGGGCTAAGGAGTAACAAGAGAGAGCAAATAATAATGCTTGTGTGTGTATGGGTTGCCATTATTCAATCTAAAATTGGACTTCAGAGACTGTGACATAACGGAAATATTTTTTAAAAAGAACATAATATTTATCTCCTTGAGCAGGGATGAAAATTAATAATATATACTCTTAGAGAAAAGCAAGACAACATGGAAATATGGAAATAAATACTCAAAGAGATGGTGCCTATCGGCGTAGAAGTATCGATTGGGTGATTGTGATTATCATTGTCTAAAAGAACCTGCATCTTCAGAAATTACCCAGTTTCGATGTAATCCCTAGTGGATTACAATAATATACAATAAACTAAAACTGTTTAATCGAAAGAGCTGAATTCTTTATGATTATAACTACTTCGCAAATCATTGATAACATCATAAGACCTTACTTTTTGAATGTAGTTTGAATGAAAAAGTAGTGGAATGACATTAAGTTTTTAAGTTAGTAAAAATATAAAAGATGAAACTAAGGTAAATGGAAGCGGCTTCTAGGCAATATAAATAATGAAGGACATACCAAAGTTGATGGCTGCAATGAGAGAAAACACTTAGGCTGACAAACAAATACACGATATTTCAGCAATTGCCTTTGTCAGTAGTAGACAAACAGGCCGTTTTCTACTACTGAAGAAGGCACTTGACGAAATATTGTGTATGTGTTTATCCGCCTAAGTGTTTTCTCTCATCACAGCCATCAACTTTGATATGTGGTGGGTTAATTTCCCTTTCCTTCATTATTTAAAAATATAAAAGATTACATTTCATCATTTAATGGACTAGAACAACAGAAGAAATTCCCTAGAAATACGACAACTGATATAGGGGGGAAAAATAGAGCTCATGCCTTCATCTGTAGTGAGTGATGGGTTTTATAATTATTCTTAAAAAATCAGAATCTTTTTTTCAGCAAATAGTCAAAATTCTTCCAATGTTTTATTTTTTAGGTTGTTTCAGAAGTCATCTCTTTGATTTGAATTTAATTTCATGAGTGAGCAAACCTCAAAAAACATACCTATGGAAAAGAAGTTTCCTGTGCGATGAAAATCGTTGTACATATAAGTGCAATAGAAAAGTCTACAACTGGAGAGAAGATAAGGGGGAAATTAGAGATAATTTTTATGGGTAAAAAATGCATATAAAACTGTTACAATAATAGTTATATTAAATGTAAAAAATATTGTAAAGAATTCTGTCATCAACTTTGCAGGCGTATACTTTTGCTTTATATGAGCTGCACATGAAACAGTTTTAACTTCAGTGTCACTTCTTCCTCAGTTTCTGATTTTACACCTGTAATCCTCCTTCAGTTTTATCTATCATGTCTGACAATTAATGATACAGCTAATAAAAAGATAATATTTTGCATATGGTTATATTTGTATATATATAAAGTTGATAGTTAATAAATACCATTTTTACAAATGAATAACGTGTATAATTCAATACTTATTTAATTCTTCATTTGTCTTTTAAATTACTTGTGATACAAGTTATAAGTGAGAATTGATTATGCTGATATCTGTGAAACTTCCCCACCCTTTTAAAACAAGTATAAACAGAAAGGATATGTAAAGCAGACTAATACTATTTAAATGAGTTTAATATTTTTTATTCCAGACAAATAGCCTTAAGAATAAGGTAAATATTGAGAAAGTAGTTATTTTATTCTGATTTTCAGTTTCTTATGCTGTTAGCTTCTTGATTCCCTGTGACAATAATTAACATCAAATTTACAAACTATAAAAAAAATTAAGGAGACATGTAAATTATGAAATATTCACTATCGTAAATGATGGTGAGGAAAGTAATGTGCAGAAGAATCTCACAGAGTAAGGAGATAGATTTATGGTGAGATCTTAACACATGAAAGATTGTTTAATCTGTTAATAAAGGAAGTGAAGAGGAATATAATTTAAGAATAATGATAAATGAAAAAGGTTACTATAAGCTTAGGCTATAACAGGTATGTTGAGACTAGACAATTAATTATAACGGAGTATAAGAGCAAAAATATCAAAAGACATCTGACAAGTAATACCAAAGGCAGTTTAAATGTGCTGTAACGTTACCCAACATAGAAATGAATTGTAACATTGGTGGCCTACTAATATGAAGGATTTATTGTCTACTTTAAAGGTTGAGTAGAATATGGCGACTCCCTAAGTTCTTGGAAAAGATATGGACAAACATCAGGCATGGTGGATTAGCAGTAACACATGTAATGGGCATGTGTAGATTAGTTGATTTTAACTTAACAACCTTGCTGGACTGGGTGTCTTACGCCCAAAGCTTTAATATTAAAACTTAACTTAGTCCACAAACCGAAGTTTGGTTGGATCCTCCAGGATGAGGCATACTAAGCCATTGTGTCAGAGGTAGGACGGCCAGTTCCTTTCCTCTGGGACCTACAGTTTAACGTGGAATCCGAACCACGGAGCGTCCTGGCATAGCTCATATGATTAAACACAACTCTCAAAATTCCTGCGCCTGCCGGGATTCATGCCCAGGGCAGTAGCAGCGAACGTTTTGAAAGCAAGCGCTTAGGCACTGAGCCACCAGAACACTCGCTTTAATATTAATTACAGATATTTGTGATTTTCAACCCACATTAAACATCTTTTAGGAACATCAAGGGTAAAATGAAAAGGTTTCAAAATATTTATTAATCAGTAGAATTGTGATGATTCACAAAGGATTTATAGTTTCATCAAGTTTGTCTTAAATGCAATAACAATATTGTGAGAAAAATACATCACTACATTTAATTTGTGAACTGAGATTTTCTTGGCGTATAAATGCAATGTAGTCTTCATGGGTTTGCAGCTGGATAATATCATAAAACAAATACAACATTTCAACAACATCCTCTGTTGTTTGCAAAAGGTGAACGTATCTAGCTATCGAAAATCTGCAAGATCACTGCAAAACTGCCGAACATCGCATTGGAACTATTGCAGCCAACACTGAAGGCATTGCCTGTTTCAGGTAAGAGTACCTGTTGCCCTTATTGGCGACATCTGCCCCTACTTTTTCTTGTTGGATAGACTTATATTACTCGTGGCTTTTTACATAAACTTTAATTTAACTTTTAATTTTATTATGTTGTTGTTATAATTCTAAGAGTGCTTTCAGCCTTTGATGCCGAAGTGTTAGGTATCCTTTAGTTCACCAAAGGCACTCCCACTAGCTATCCCCAGCAGTAAAATATTCTATAGATCAATTGTAAATTTGCTTATGCTGGACTTAGAAATTTCGAGAAGAGTAATTGTCAACTTGAAGGAATTTTCTTGTAATCTTTCCTACAGTGACAATTCACCATAAAAATCATTTTAAAGTGTATTTATTATATCAGGAGACATTTATTTTAAGAGATATTCTGGTTTGTTCACGTTTTGAAAACACGATCCGAAAAGTAAAAATCTAAGATTTGAATCGAGTGAAGCTACAACTTATCTTTTATCACCAGCTATAGTCAGCATTGTTCCTGATATTTTGGTAGTAAAATTAACTAATTTGGCAAAGTTTAATTAGTTGTTTTAATTAAGAGAAAAAATGAACTTTTTAACTAAAAGGAACACAAATTTGAAATTTATATCAGTAGATAGCCCAAATTAAGACGATTATGAATATATAGTGGTTTCAGTAAAAAGTTTAAGCATTCATCAGAATAATTAAGTTTTTAAAGATAGATTGTCATTAATTGTTGATGGAGCGCGTAAAAATTCCGCCTAGTTCATCACGTGATGACTTCAATTTTGAGATTATAGAAACCCTTTTGAATGTTAAATTAAATTAAAACAGATAGAACATGGTCATAGAAAGTCCCTGTAAAAATTTCAAGTTAAACTATATAGTACATTTAGAGATATTAACTAAAGAAAATGTTGCTGACGTCATAGTCTTTAAAAATGGTCTAGCAGCAAGCTCTCATGGTCTCACTCCTACGCCGGGAAGTGATTGCATAACTCCACGCAAGATCGGTTCAGTGATTTTCAAAGTATTAACTTCGTAATATGTAGCCTCACTCGGGTCTCATTCTTTCGCCGGAAAGTTACCGGAGCAAATTGTTCCATGCGGTAGCGGTTGTCAGGGTCAAGCCGATAGTGGGGGTTGGTATCGACTACTTCACCTGAACCAGTTGTCTTCCAAAATATTCTAAGTCCAAAAAAGTTCTGTTACCGTGTTGAAATATTTATGCTAACTGTTAAAATTGACCACAGTCGCCACTTACAGTTTACAACCTACTGCAAGAAAGGTACTATTGTAGAAATGAAAATCACATGTTGAATCACTGAATTATATTCTCAAAATTTTTCACGTAAATATTACAAGTCACAGTTAGCAAGGCAATCGGATATAAACGTTCACAAAAGATCACAGGTTGAGAAACAAGAGCAAGAACCGCAGGAAAGAACCCCCAAAACTGAATTGAAATTTACATCACTTGGCTAGAACTGTTCGTCTGAATTGTCCCAACATGGCTGCCATTAAGCGTGCGCTAGTCCATGTAGGCTCGTTTCCCGCCTATCCTGCCATGACGTCAGAGTTTCCCACCATCCACCTCTCTCCAAGCAGCGCCTAGCACGAACGTGCTCTCACCACCGAGTTGTAACTAAGACTGAAGACCAAGCGTAAAAAGCGTATGTATGTCCCTTGCCACTTGTCTTATATAGACTTGCCTCACGTGAGGCCATATTACTTCGCACCGGGCAGCCGACCGGGACGGACCACCTGGCGGAAGCAGGAAGTACGAGCGGACGACAGCAGGTGCGGAACTTCAGCCTCGACTAGCGGCCTTGCCGCCTGGGCTCCGGAGCGGAGCGAACTTCTTCTACGAGTTGTTAGTGGTTGCTGGGTTGTATTTGGCCTTGATACCTTGCGGTGATAACGAAGGGCCAGATCGACACTCTCCCTAACCAACTCAAGCAGTGACCTGCGGGTCACTGCCTAGTCCTTGGGCTTTGCCCTAACCTCCCCAGCGGGAATCTCCCGTTCTTTATAGGGTAATTTGAGTACCAGCGGCCCCTTCACGTGGGATAACTGCGCGTGCTCTAGGACCACTCTCTTCCTCCGCGCTCTCTTGCGCCGATTAGAAACTAGGATCCCCCCCTTCTTAGGGTAACTTCCTGCGACTGCCTGCCGTCATAGAAAGCAAAGTCGTCAGACAAAAAGCAAAGTCGTCAGACGCAGGCAGTTGTTTCCTCCACCAGGATGGCAGACCCAGCCATGCCTGGTGGCCCGCAGACAAGCACCCCGAGGTGCGACGACATACAGCAGTTCGGTTTTTTCCGTGCCTGCTAATGACAGTCAAGGGAAGCCTGTTGATGTAAGTGTGTCTTACACGCTGCACACCTAGTCTTCTCGACGATAGTGTACCACAGGGGCAATCCCCAATCCTCGAATTTAGGCCGGCAAGGATGCCAAAAAAGGGCCGTCAGCCCAAACAAGCAGCAGCTGACGAGAGCGCGAAAGCGACTCCCGCGGCACCTGCAGAAACTAACCCAGAACAAAATACTGCCCCGGCAGCCACTACAACATCGCGATCGAGTATCCCCCCCGTCATGATTCGCAACCATGGCGATCTCGGTCGCATTAACTCTTCTTTCATTGGAAAATACAACCCTGTGCAGTATCACACCAAGCTCGCAGGGCAGTACACGGCACTATATGTGTCCACCAACGAAGACTACAAGAAACTCCTCAGGTACCTCGGAGAGGAGAAAATCGAACACCACACCTTTAGGCTGGAAACCGAAAGGACACAGCTATATGTAGTCAGAGGAATACACCCTACCACCCCTCCCGACAGTGTTAAGGAAGCGCTT
This sequence comes from Vandiemenella viatica, assembly GCA_031002005.1. Taxonomy (NCBI): domain Eukaryota; kingdom Metazoa; phylum Arthropoda; class Insecta; order Orthoptera; family Morabidae; genus Vandiemenella; species Vandiemenella viatica. Next base: position 99,992,980 of record JARYHS010013630.1, on the reverse strand, counting down.
CTTGGCGACGGCTGGGCCGCCAAGAAGGTCAGCCAAATGAGAGGAACTTACACGAAGGTTCCGCTGCCTCTCTATCTGGTCGAGTTGCAAGACTCGGCCGGATCACTTATGTTTGAGAAGGCCACTCGCCTGCTCTACATGGTGATAAAAGTGGAGAAGTATGAGCCTCCCAACACACCCCTGGTCTGTCACAAATGTCAGCGGTATGGACATGCCACAGACCGGTGCTTTGCGGCACCCCGCTGTCGTAAATGTGCCGGCAATCATGCCACACATACATGCAAAGCTAGGATGCCCGATGAACGCAAATGCGTTAATTGTGGGGGAGGGCATCCAAGCAATTACAGAAGCTGCCCCGAGTACAAACTCGCACTAGCCCGGCGAAATGCAAAGAATGCAAAAGGGGCGTCACAATCACAGACACAACAAGCGTCCACAAAAAACCAGCGTAAAGTGATCCAGAACCCGGCCCACCTTAGGAGTAATGTGTCCTACAGTGCCGCGGCTTCGAACGCGATCACGAACACGGCGCAACCCATTCAAAATGAAACGTCAACCGCACCCCAAGGCTCACAAACCACATCCACCACAACAGAGGTTGCAGAGCCCCAAACAGCAGGCTCTGCACGCACTGTAGAGCATACGACGCAGCCTTCAGCTGTCCTCATCACAACCTAAATCCCAGCGTACTAGAAATAACAGGACACGCACGAGGAACGCTGGGAGCCAGACAACCCCTCCCCCTCCCGCCGAGGAAGCAACGGCCGCTGTGGCTGCTCCCGATGGCCCGGTGGCGACGGCCGCTGAGGGGGTGACTGGGCGCGCGGCGGAGAACGCTGGGGTGGTTGCTCCTGACGGCCCGGCGGCTCGGCCGCCGAGGAGTCGGTTGAGCGCGCACCGGCGGGATCTGACGTAGCCGCCCGCGCCAACCCGGCTGGCCCGTCCACTGCGGAGTCGGTAGAGTCTGCCCCGACCCAAGCTAATTTAGCAACAAACGCAACACCTCCACAGGGTCCAGCTACCCCTGCGGAGCAGACACACACTCAGCCCGCAATAGATTTCTTCGCAACAATTCGTAAACACAATAGAGGATCTCCTTCGACCCATGTTCCCCTCCGTTGACCTCTCCCTGGCGACACTCATCCCAAAATTCGTAAGCGCCCTACTGCAGCTCCTAACCACTCCCTCAGATGGAGGGAGATGGGCTGTATTCCAGAACTGCCTCATGTCCGTCCTAGGCACCAGCAATGTCTCACACCACTAATCCGCTGCTGCCTAAACTCCTAAGACCCCTACTACAGCTCCTGGAAATTCCCCTGAATGGGGGGAAATGGACTGTAATCCTTACTCTACACATTACCTTGCTGCAGTACCTGGACACTCCCCCAGATGGGGGGAGATGGCCTGCAGACCAACCTTATCCACTTACCCCACTGCAGATCCTGAACACTCCCCTGAATGGGGGGAGATGGTCTGTAATCCTAACCCTGATCCTATACACTACCTTGCTGCAGCGCCTGGAAACTCCTCCATATGGGGGGAGATGGACTGCACGGCAATCCTTCCCACTAACCCCACTGCAGATCCTGTACACTCCCCCAGATGGGGGGAGATGGACTGCAATCCCTACATCCCTAAAGCCAGAAATCCGAAGCTACCCTACTACAGTTCAAGACCACTCCCCCAGATAGGGGCAGTTGGACTGTAATCCAGATTGGCCATCTTGTCCGTCCAGAAACCAAACAATGCCTGACAACCCAAATCCTCTGAATACGCGTATCCTCTTCTGGAACGCTCGCGGGCTGAAAAACAAAAAAGCAGAATTGGCGGCGTTTATGGAGCGGCACGGTCTCCGTATTGCTCTTATAAACGAAACACACCTGGGCGCAAAAGATAACTTCCACATGAGCCAATACCGTGTGCACCGTACTGACAGGCTGAACGGCGCACGGGGTGGAGGCACGGCCGTGATTATACACACGGACATAGAGCAATCAAACGTAGTGCTTCCCGAGCTAGAGAGGATCGAAGCCACAGCCGTGAAAATCCGGTTTAACGAAGCATACACTAATCTTATCGCAGTCTACAACAGGCCCAATAATATTAGCACGCGTGATATCAGTAGGCTGCTAAATACCGCACCTAGAGTAATAGTCGCTGGAGATCTAAATGCCAAACATCGTAGTTGGAATTCGCAGCGTCAAAACTCCAACGGCAGGAAACTGTACGAACATTCACTAGAGCACAATTATCTAATACTAGGGCCAAACGAACCGACGTTTGTTCCCCCATGTTCGGAGACAAAATCCAGACGTGTTAGATATAGCCCTCCTAAAGGGTATAACCCGCACACACGACCTACAGGTTGTAAACGATCTGGAGTCAGACCACATGCCAATCATACTCAATACTGAAGGTACACCGCAGAACACTGACAAGCGACGGATGCTAAACTATCGACGCGCCAACTGGACTCTGTTCAAGGAGGTGTTAGATAGTCGCATACCGGATAGACACGAGATTAGCCAACAACGCATTAACGAGTCTGTTGAAATTCTAACTGTTGCCATACAGGAAGCTATGGCGAGTAGCATCCCTGAATCAACCCCACACCAGAGACAAATGGCGCTACCTGAGGCAATTACGGGGTTAATCACAACTAGGAATAGGCTCAGGAGATACTGGCAACGTACTAGGCGTCCCATTTATAAAGTGCATATCAACAGACTCAAAGACATAATTAGTCGTAGAATCCAGGAGTACAAAAATCAACAATGGGGGCGTCTGCTCTCGGAGTTGAACACCGACACCTCTGACCGCTCCGTGTGGTCTTTAGCTCGTCACTTCACTCGTGAAGCACATCATACACCCACCCTACAGGGGCCGGACGGACTTGTCTATTCTTCCGAGGGCAAGGCGGAGCTGATGGCCACAACACTAGCAGAATCTTTTCGACCAAACGTAGATCCTTCCGATCCTGCGTTTACATTGGAAACGGACCAGATGGTGACACAGCTGTTAGCCCAACCGGTTCGCGAGTATCCGCGTAGGGCAACTTCCGACGAAATCTCATGGGCTATACAGCACTCGGACGCTAAAAAAGCACCTGGTCCGGATGGTATTCAGAACCGTGTTCTTAAACAGCTCACGGGGAAAGCGATAGAGTACCTTACAGACATCGCGAATGCCATCTTACACAACCACTATTTCCCCGACCGATGGAAGGAGGCCAAAGTGCTAATGTTCAGAAAGCCGGGGAAAGATCCATCTTCACCCAACAACTACCGGCCGATTAGCTTACTGAACTCCCTTAGCAAAGTTGTTGAAAAAGTCATACTCAGACGCCTTACACAACACATAAAGGACAATAACATTCTGAAGCCGGAGCAATTCGGCTTCAGAAAGCACCACTCCACAACACAACAATTAATGCGTGTTGTTGAGCACGTAACAAGGGGGTATAACTTGTCTGCGTCTACCGGGGCTGTGTTCCTGGACATTGAGAAGGCGTTCGATCGTCTTTGGCACAACGGCCTCATTCGTAGACTCAGTGACGACGGATTCCCGGACGGACTGGTGCGCCTAATACACTCTTACCTCACTAACCGAACGTTCCACGTCTGCGTTAACAACAAGAACTCCACACCTCAGGAGATACAAGCAGGAGTGCCTCAAGGAAGTTTAATAGGCCCTCCGCTCTTCACAGAATACGTCAATAAAGCTCCGACCACAGTCAAAACGATGCAAGCTATTTATGCTGACGATACCGCCTATCTTGCACAGTCACAGCAACCATCTCACGTAAACAGTAGATTACAGCACGCGCTTAACGTAGTCGAACCTTGGCTCACACGATGGCGAATTAAAGTCAACGTAGCTAAATGCGAGGCACTCCTATTTACACGAAGACCTAAGCAAAAACGCATTCACGAACACTGTCGACCGCTAACGCTACACAATCAACAAATACATTTCCGGAACGAAGTTAAATATCTTGGAGTCAAATTTGACGCGAAGCTAACATGGAAGCTCCATATAGAACACATGGTTAATAAAGCAAACATCAGACTCAAACAGCTATACCCTATGCTAAACAGACAAAGCACACTACACCGAGGTAATGCCCGAACAATGTACTTAGCACTCATTCGGCCACTCATGACGTATGCAGCTCCGGTTTGGGGGTACGCCGCTAAGTCTCACATTAGGAGACTGCAATTAATCCAAAACAAAGTACTCAGGATCATAGCAAATGCTCCTTGGGGAACACGAACAACCGACTTACACCGAGATTTCCGACTCGAGCCAATACAGCAAGTAATTAAGAAGCTTGCCATAAACATGTACGGTAAATCCCAAATGTCGCGAAATCCTTTGATACGCACTATAGGCAGTTACGATCACAACCACAGATTTAAACACCCACGGCCGAAAATATTGCTCAACAGATAGGAAAAAACTAATGCATAAACAAGTAAGAAATCTGTCTACTGCATCAAGGGCCACTGGGGTTAGGGTCCCATTCCCTAACCAACCTGCAAAGTGATCACTGGGCTAAGGAAAGTGGTTACAGTGCGATCGCAGGTGCAGAAGGCAGCCACATACAACAAGAAATCAATCCACAAACAGTATTAGCACAGTATCCGGCGTGGTAGACACCGCGGGGGCTGACGGTTGTCGTGGCAGGCTAGCGCGATGCATCCTGCTCCAATATTTCCTGATATGAGCATGGTGGGGTTGTCTTACCCGGTGGCGATGACACATGCTGGCGGGGGTGGTCATGGCGGTGGTGTCCGTCATCGTCCTAAAGCCCGGGCAAGTCGGGGGTGGTCATCTAGCAGCACTGTGGCTGTCGCCGTCGGTGAAACCCTTACCGTGTACTCCCGGGATGAGGAAAGGCTCTGCGCGTTGCGGCGGTTGCGCTCTGGCGCCCTCTCGGTGCGAATCACGTCTCACCAACACTTACAACACCTGTTGCACACAGCTGTTATTAATATAACGATTCGGCATGTTCCAGGACCATCTCAACGACAGCGACGGCGAGCGGCACCAGCTGATAACCTCAGCAGCGGTGTGTGGACCAGCTGTAGTTATTGCATGATACCATATCCTAACAAAACTAACAAACCCTTCATACATCCAACCTTGTAGCATAGAATCTGTCGCGGTACTGGCAGTATCTTAGCCAGCCGCTCTTATTCCCTACCTAACTATCGCAGAGGTTTTTTTCCCAAGGGTAAAACCTTGGCACTTTTTTCCCTCTGCCCTGTCTCTTCTTTCAAAAGTTTCTGTCTATCTTATCCGATGGACCCATGTAAACGGGCGGACGCCTGGACGCATGGAATACATCACAATCCCGTTCCTGTGATCACCTATAGAATTACTAACTTAATGCATGTGCAGAGGCGAGCAGTAGTTAACAGGAAGGCCGCCATGCTTGGAGGAGCGGGTTTTGGGTGCTCCCCCAATTAAAAAAAAAAAAAGTGAGGCCGTATTACCGAGGTGCGGATCCCCACTGCGAAGCATACCCTACTGTTTACTCTAATAACTTCTTCATTATAAGTCTGATTCAAGAGCGGAAATGGGAAAGTTATGTGTGTTTCGAGTTGAAGTGTTTAGTGTCAGCAGATAGTTCTATTTGAGTCTCTCCGAAGACTACTAAATATGGATGTGTGAAAAGACTTACCACGTTAGTCAATGTTTCGTAACCTTTTTTTTATTGGCTTTAGTTACTAACTTGAAATTAGGCTTAAAATATTATTCCCGATTTTAGTCTCTCGAAAATATACACTTTGTTAAAATCTGTCAGGAAATGGTTAAGTTTTTGTAGAAACAGTGACTTCTAACAATCAGTTGTAAATATTATTTATGTTTTGTCGTATAACTCTGAAGTTTTATGGATTATCAAGCCGGAAAAATTATCAATGTGTAGCCTACATTAAACTGCGTATTTTAGAGTTTATTTCATCTTTGTATATCTGAGACACAATAAATTGTTTAGTTATTTACACGTGGGTTGTTACAGAGTGTTTTTAGAAAATTCATAACATCGGTTCTATGGCTTTAAATGACGTGAAATTAATATGTACGAAACTAGAGAATGGATTGTTAAGGCAAACTACTTTTTAACCCGGAATCTGAATAGGCTTTTGAATAATAAAATGTTAAAGGTGGGTGGTCTATTTTACGTGTTCAGATTATATTTAAAAATACTTAGAGTGTTGGAAACTATCAGATTTACTTGAATTTACTTCTCTTTATGGCTGTTTTAATTTATTAGCTACTTTATACTGTGTGACTGTGTTTAAAATCAGTGTAGAAGCATATAATGTGCGCAGTGTCTGTAGAAAGTTACTTCAACATTGGATTACCAGACAGAAGGTCAGTAAAATGTCTTTAAATGGTTTTAGGAAATTAATTATGTGTGTTTACTATCATTTACATGCTCTTAGCGCTTTTGAAATGGTTTATAAGTGTTAGAATTAATTCCGAAAAGTTGAACAATTTATCGGTTTACCGGTGTCTGTTTCTTCACTGATGTCTCATATTTTACGGACTGAAACTGCTTAAAACCTATTAAAACTGAAAGATTAATTTATTTCCTTTATATTTGTCTACTTTTTAACTCCTGAAATTACTTAAAAGACCTCAAATTATTTATGTGAACTGTTTAAGAAAATGAGTGTTCAAATTTCTTCATAATTACTTCTCGTGAGTATTAAATGCTTGAAAACTATTAGAAACCTGTTAATTATCCTACTAAACCGTCTCAGGCATTATTCTCTTTACTTTTAGAGCTTTAAAATGGTCAAATTCCATCACAATGAGTTATTTTCATACTGCTTCAGTCTACTATTCAATCATCCAGTTTATTTCTTTAAAATACTTGCTAAACTATATTTAATTGCGAAGTTATGGTTATTGTGAGTCTAGGCTTGGCTATTATTAGTTCTTTACACTCTTTACTGTATGAAAATCACATTAGAAATACCAAAACTGGTATATGCCAAAATTAATGTTTAGGTTTGATTTATGTTGAAATTCACTATTTATCTCAGGAATAACGCTTATTAGTTATGATAAAAGGTTTAGTTAGGCAATATATTTACTATTATTTACCATTTGCTTCTTTTAAATCCGTTTAAAATATCTTTCTGATTAATGTTAGGACCTGTTGTGGAAAGTTTACTTTTATATGAAATAACCTATTTCCTGCGGGAATATCAAGGCTTTATGACAATTTATAGTTTATTTATGTTGGTTATGTGTTATTTATTCACTTTACTATCCTAGAAGTGTTGCTAACTCGATTTAAACTGTGGTATCGTGTACTGAAGTTAACCTTAAACTTGACCGGATCTAAACGAAATATTAAAAATAGAACGAGGGATACCTTACATGGTTCAGGCAAATTCTAACATGCCATAATACTCACTAATGTTAGGGGGACTTTGCGAGTTTTTGTCTTCTCGTAGAATTGTACTTAATCTGCAATCTTCAAAGAAACTGTTGTTCGATGCTTCATTCACATATCTGGTACCGACAATGTACGAGTGAACTTTTGCAAGAATATAAGTATTGTGATACTCTGAAACTGTGTCAAGTGACTTTATTTAAATTACCCTTCGCATTTGGGGTTTAATACGAATGCGTGGCGACCAGGTTATTTAATATTAGAGGTACCAGAAGGCTACACATGGTTATGAACTTCATTGTTCACAGTTCAAGTGAAAGTGTTGCATAACCCCCATGTAGTCTTGCCACCTGACAGAAGGTTGCCTGTCTGGTATTGGCCAATGTTTTGAATAATTGCAGAGTCTGAGGTTTCTGTTTTATAATAATAAATATTGGCTATTGTCCTGAATCTCTCTCGCAACTTAGGTGTGTTGATTAACACATGGAGGTCATCTGTGGGGAACCGAAAGGGCAGATGCAATGCTCACTTGAGCGATCGGTTGGAATATCTGACGTGAAGATGCAGTAAAGCACCAGACCCAGGATCAAACCTTGTGGTACCCTTGCAAGGACGCATCATCAGCTTGACCTGGACTTCTCAACTCTTACTCTGAACCCTCTGTTGCTTAGGTAGCATCTAATCAACTTCACATATGGTCTCGGTGAACCTGCTGTTATCATCTTCAGCAGCAGCCCCTCATGCCACACAGTGTCAAACGTCTTGGCCACATCCAACACTACCATTCCACAGTATCATTGGCGGTTGTACGCATCTGTCTCTTCTTCTACTCTGCACACGAGTTGATGCGTAGTCGAGTGGCTTGATTGGAACCCGAATTGCTCATTGGGTATGACATGAAGCTGTTGGACTTGATTCATCAGGTGGCTGAGCAGTATCTTCTCGATGATCCTAGACACTGCCAGTAGCAGGGATATCGGACATAGTTCTGTGGAAATGTGGGATTTTCCTAGGTTTAGGAAGGGCCATGATTTCTGCTTCTTTCCAGACAGCTGGGTATTTTCGCTGTCTGAGTATGGTGTTGAAAATCTGAGTCAATTGCTTGATTGCTGCCACTGTGAGATGTTTTATAATGTTGTTGTTGATTCCATCGTGGCCAGGTGCTTTCTTCAACTGCATCTTTTTTAGTGTTTCCATTATCTCCATTTCATCAACCTCGTCTATTTCCTTCTCTTCATAGTTTTCAGTTGCTAACATCAGCAATGTCGAGCTGGAGTCATCTACTTGTGGTTGTGGAACTGCCCAATCAGTGAACAATACAATCTGGAAATTTTCAGTAGTCGAGACCCTGTCCAGAGGTAGTTTCTAGGCCACCCAATCATCACATTGAGGAACAGGTTGTAGTTGAAGATGGAGCGACAGGTGGCAGTGCAGCAGGGTCCAGATCCTGTCCAGAAGCAATTGCCAAGCCACTCAATCAGAGTGTAGCTCGGTAGTCAATTGTGTCGCAACAGCTGGCAGGAAGGCCAAGCTACATGCAAACACAAAGAAGAAAAATAACATATGCCAGTAGATGGCCCATTTCTTCTTTGGGAAATCTGTGTGATAAGTGCAGCGCTCTTTTGATTGCTCTGTTTTGTAGAGTCTGTAACTTTTCCCTGTGCATTGCTGCCACTTACCCCCATGCATGGCAAGTATATTTCACTATGGGGTGCACCAACACTTTATAAATTTGTACCCCACAAAGTGCTGGTAGCGTTGAATTTTTATTTAAGATAGGATATAATGAACCGAGTCTTTTTTCAACTTATGTCTTGACATCTTTTACATCTTGTCCCCAAGTGAGACATCCACATCATTGCCTGTGTGCCCAAAGTGTTGGACAGATTTAAAGTGGCAGTTCAAGACTTCTATAAAAGGACTGAAATGTCGTGTAATGAAATTATATGCAACATAGGTCATTATGACGTAAGAGGCTTACGTTACAACCAAAATCACTTATTAACTAAATAAATAATTCAAGGCCACAATATTAATCATCTCAACCTGTTAAACAACAACAAATGCAAAAATCAATAAATAGTTAAGTCAACCTCCAACTGTAATTATAAGAACAGATGTTACTAGCAAGAGTGACAGGTACCTCTACACAAATTGAGCCAATGCCTTCGGCATTGACAGCAGAATTCGCTCTCTTCATGACCCATTTTTTTCATGTCACTATACACAATCTGCTCCCTTGCGCTCCTGTATTAGGATTGTAAGTGCCAGTTTCCATGCATCACTCAGAATAAAACCTGTATGTCTGTTAAACATGTTATCATTGAGTCTTATTTCAATAACTTCTTTGATCACCGGCTCCCTAAAATAAGGGATCCAGCAAGCACCTTCACATTTGCAAAGTCTATTTTATGGCCACTCTCAATGACATGTTCAGCGGCCATGGACTTGTCTAGTTACGACAGGCAAAGGCTGCGGTTGTGATCGACACAGCAGTTTCAGTGGTGCAGATGGTCTGCCCCATGTAGAATTTTCCACATTCACAGGGTATGTTGTACACTCCAGGTATCTTTAAACCCAAGTTGTCCTTCACTGGCCAGCGTCAATCCCGAATTATTGCAGGCAGGAGGAAAATAGTGTAAGATATCCTAAATTTTATTATTTCAGTGCCAAAATTCGTTCAAAGAGTGTCGAGCTAACTCCAGTTCCATTGAATATCAAGTTTAAAGTCGTTTTCTTAAGCATGTCAAGGGTTAACTACAGATAAAGTGGTATGAAGTCAGACCGTAAAAAGTAAACATTGCCACAATGCAATTTAGACTATTTGGTGACAGAAAAGGCTACATTCATTTTTACAACTACTTTAAGCCATGAATAGTAAAATGAGATATGTACCTTGTCAGGTAGGAATTTTTCCTGAAAAGATATAAGACTTTGTAAGTAGAGTTTGTCTGAATTTAGTAAGTCATCATAAACCACTTCTAAAATTCCTGAAGCCATAGGTTTGTAGATACGTGCTTAGAAGAAGCATAAATTTTTATTACATATTATAGGAAAGTTTAATAGAAATAGCTAAAATGTAAGGGACAGTTTTGGAAGATTTTGAGAATTGGTCCTACCATGAGGCCATTGGAGACGAAACCTTTAAAGAAAGCCTTTAAAAGAAAGAGGAATTTTTTCTGAGCATAAAACAGTAATTTTTATTAAGATTCACACAGTATTTTTGCCAGAATCGGAAAAAGTAAATTAAATAAATAAATGACTAATACATGGAAATGGATGACTTCCGGTGGCTAGAAGTGATCAAAATTAGAATTGTACAGAAAAATTTCAAACCACAGAAAAACTATTGAAGAAACATTATTTTAGGGGGATAGTATCACTACCTTATTGGACATTTGACATAGAATCATTTAAAACATGTTTCAGAGCTGTAAGTTCAATATTTTGGAAGATATTAATTTTTTAAATTACAAATGGTAAAAACCTTTTTTATTTCACCCTGTTAGAAAATAGTAAATATGCAGGTCTCTATATCAAAAGAAAGATGAGAAGGAGTAAATCATTTTAAAAGTTGTTTTAGCTCGATTGCACAAATACTTTAGACAGGAGAGAAAATTCAAGATTCATGATGAAAATAATTTTTTATAGCCAAATTATACAGAAATTTTGACTAGGATCAGTTTTGATGTGTAAAAATTTCAAGTCAATTCGAAGTGAACGAATCCTGATGAAAGTCCGTGACTTTGTGAGAAACTAATTATTTCTGGATTCACACACCACAGTTATAAAAGGTGCAGTGGTGGGTGAAGTCAGCAGTTGATTGTGATCGCTTGGGCCATCACCACCTTGGTTCGGTCAGTAGTTTGGCGGTAGATGTAGGTCTAGGTGATGAGGCAATATGCAAAAGTACCACCATTCTGGTGGACGTCTTAGAAATTTTCAGGCACTTGTGACTTAGTCGCATGATTCTCATGTAGCTGTAATCAGTTAGGGGTTCATGAGGGTTGACCTGGCTTGATTCATTTATCAGTACCTGCAACATTAATTCTGGAGATTTCCGATGCCTATAGATTGTTTGCCAAAATTGTAAAATTTTGATGAAGAATACATTGAACTTTAAATTTATTTGGCACCACAGTGAACTTTTATTCCATTACCTACCTTTGCTAGTTATGGTGAATAGCTAGCTGGCTACTGCGATTAAAAGCGATCTTTTATCCTTCGGCAACATAACAGTCACAGTTCAGACTAAAGCTGTTTAGTGTTAATCCCAATGAACAGCTTCACCTGACAATACTCTTGATTTTGTGGAGAGCCAATATCTGACTTACCTTTGCAGAACAATCTCCTGCATACACGACCAAAGCCACATCCTTTGGCTGGTCTCCTTGTTCTGATACTTGTTTTCTGTTTGAAGACCTTTGATGAAACATTAAGTCCTAAGGAAAGCAAACAAAACAAAAATATGGAAAAGATGACAGTTGTCAGAAAAGACCATGGCAAGGAACCAAAGTTTTACTATGGAATCTTGTCTTTAAAACAGGTTGTTGGTTTTCCTCATTGTAATGGGCATTTTCTCGTAATACTTGGTATAAATTCCCTTAGAAGATTAACCTCGTTATGTGGGAGGGTGGTAAAGAGTAAGTCCTATGACAGTTGAATGTATGGGGGGACATCGTGAGCAGTGGTGAACCTAGGAATTTTCCTACGCGGGACAAAAACGAGTTTGCTGTCCAGGACAAGTGCCCCGGTCCCTTTCCCCCCCCCCTTTTTCTTAAATCCAGCACTGATTGTGGATGAAAGTGGTATAAAATTTAATGAGAAGAAAAGTGACTGTAGGAAAGAAAGGATTGTGAAATAAGAGAAAGAAGGAAACAAATTGGAACTTCTTTAAGAAACATTAGAAGCCTGATATGGAGCAAGGATGTAAGGGAGTAATTTATCATACATATTATGTTCCTATTCTCAGGTATGGTTCTGTAACCTGGACATTGAAGATGCAGGATATGAGTAAGATGCAAACGAAATTTCTAAGAAATAGAGTGGATGTTACAAGAATGGAGAGGATAATGATTAGAGAGACAATATAAGAGTTACTATTGCAGGGAATGGTAGAGAAGGCACATTAAAAGAATGGAGGAGCATAGGATACCGAGGAAAATACAGGACTTGAAATGAGGATACAATTTTAAGTGGCCCAGAAGGAGACTTGGTGGCAGATGGCTGAGTGGAGTGGAGCCAGGCCCGCCGCTAGCTGTTTGAGCGCCCGCGTGCAATACCGATTATGCCGCCCCCTGTCTAAGTAGCCAGTGGTGGATTTAGGAAATTTCCGAACCGGGTCAGAAAACTGTGAGATTGCCGCCCCTTCAAACATTATTTGCCGCCCCCATTGTTGCCATTCCGAGTGTCGCCGGAAGCAGCTGTTGAGCTAAAAAAAAAGGTCGCCCCTTACATAATACGCTGCAAATTTCGTCGCGGCGACAATGGAGTGGCAACTATCGCTGGGTGGCGACTGTCGATCGCTCGTTTTGCCGCCCCCCCCCCTCGATGTGCCGCCCGCGTGGAGCAATGTGGGCTGAAGTGAGGAGAGGTCTCAACTAAGTTGGTGATGGGGAAGCTTATGTGCAAAGCAGACCCAGCTTGAAGCTGGAAACTTTTGTTGATGATTATTATGATTAAGTATGAAAGAGCATATTTAGGAAATTATATGTATTAGTATAGACTGAGTGATGGGACAATTTAAAAAAAAAAAGAAATGTGGGATTGTTTATTTTGCTAGTGGAGGCAACTATCAAAGAAATTACTGTAGAGGGAAACAAAGATTATATTATATGGAGCATATAATTGAGGATATAAATTGTAATTGGTCAATTTTGCTAAAATCAGATTAAGATAAGAAGATATTGAATTTTGTGCAAAACCACTCAAGACAATGATGTCAGGAAAAGAAAACTATCAAGCTGATAGACAGAACTGTAGAAATGGTGGTGAGATGTCTGTGAACTATACATACCTTTTATAAAAGTAATTGTTTTACTTCCTGAGTTAAAGAAGATCCAAGACATGGCAGTATGAATAGAGATAACCTGTCAGAATTTCTGAGAATGATTAATATTGATTTAATGTTATTTACGAGAAGGAAATAACTGAATATGGCCCACATAACAAGCTTAATGATTCAGCATATCACATTTCCACACATTATAAACACAAACATAAAAGTTTTCTTTATCTCTTTCTATAGTAACATTATATTCTTAAATATTCTAAAGGATCTCTTCTCTGATTTTCAGAAATATTCATTGTTGGAAGTTTATTGCTACTTTGATAATTTTTATTTTATTATAATTAGTGCAGATCAATCACTGAATTATGCAGCTTGTAAGACGCTAGCTTATGCTGGGGTTAGGCATAATCCTTCTGTGTTAGCTATGACCATGGATAACTTCAGTCTTAGCTTTGCAAATGTACTTGGTCGCCACTTAGCTTGTTTTACCCCAAACTAAGGAAAGGTGGTAAAAACAATGTTTACATGTCTATTGCTGGTATACATAAGATATATTCTTAAACATTTTTCAAAGATACAAACTGAAATGGCATCAGACAAATTTTCTGAAGATATAGTTGCAAGTTCGATTAACCAATTCGAGCCAGACCAAACCCCATAGTTCAAAGTACAATTAGCTAATTGTGTGAAAGCAAATAAAATTTCAACATATGCATCAAATATTCCACTTATTAGCAAACAACCGACACTTAGGTGATCCTGGCGCCCCACATGGCATAAAATACTACTTCAAAACTGCATAGTTGCAATTCAAACTGAAACATTAAAAATTTGCAAAGCCTACATTGTGATACTAACTGAAATTGGCTGGCCAACTGTGTAAGCTACCTTTTGCTCGATTTTCGAGATTCAGTTAAAATCCGGCAAAGTTTGAGGTTAACATCAGTACACGATACCATTGTTAAAATCGAAATAACAACACTTTAAGTTCAGAAAAGTAAATAAACAGCACATAGCGACCATAAATAAGAAGTTTCAAGTAAAATATAAACCATAAACTTACCTAAATGAGCGTAATCCATAATAATACTGAAGTAGAAAACACAGGTTTGTTTACCCGACCACAGCACTGATATTCCACTAAATTAAACACTGTAAAGCACTTTAATAATTAGAATTTCACCATCTGATATTAAATTCACTAATAACTCGCAGTTCCAGACCGATTTAAAGCAGTAAATATGACTTTTAAAAGTATCACCTCATGGATTGTTCAAAAATTAATTTCAGCACATCTAAACAGCTTCAGAGCTTTAAACGTAAATGTAACCAAGTAAAATAACAGGCCAGTTAATATTCTTTAAGTTTCCGGTAACCATCAACTAATAAATAGAAAATATAAGTAAATAAGAGCCAACTGGTAATGGCGTCGTAACTTTTAAAATTCAATAACTCATCAACTAACATATTTAACAGACTAAAAACTTTTCTAAAGTGCTTAAATTAAATAAAGGTTCAATCTAAATTTAGTTTCAGACCACGACCGGCGTTAAATAAAAAGCGAAATATTTGGTTGCACAACGGAAAACAGTAAAATTTAGAAATTCCATAACTTCCGATAGACTTAACCAATTTGAAAGATTTTTACACCACTGAGCTCAGCAAAGGCTGGGGAACAATTTGAAAATAATATTAACTTGAGATTTTAAAGCTTTGAGGTGAAGCATTTTTCATGTGATGTATGATGACGTTGACAGTACGCGATTCAAATGTGCTTTTAAATTAACCAAACTTCAAAATTCATTTTCACTGGTTTGGAAGCTTTAAAAACAAAACCCAACACATCACTACACTTGTCTCATTACGCTCCTCATCCTGTGAATTTTTGGTAGCACACAGTTAACAGGTTCTTTTTCCAGATAGACTATTGTCTAGGTCAGTAGGTCACTTTGATAAAAGGGACCCGTCCGCCATTTTTATCGCAGTTGGCTGAATTATTCTGTCGGGTTCAGATGTAGAGCTCTGTTTGACGAATTCAACGAGACCGGCTCAAGCGCGCGGTGGTTGATGGGAAGATAGGCGTGATAGCATGATGGCCGACCGGCGCCATTTCTAAAATCGGTGTGACCAACGTGACATTTTAAAACTTTCTGACATGTGTTTTGTCTAACTTCCGATTTCATTTGGGGTGGTGCGGTCTGTTCTGTTTCATGATCTGTGATCTTCGGCTGATGATTTTTCTCCGATTGCCATTGCTAACTGTGACTTTTGTAAATTCTATGAAAAATTTTAGGAATATATATTTCAGTTATCCGGATTCAGACTTTCATTTCTACATTAGTACCTTTCTTACAGGTGGTTAATCTGTAAGTGGCGACTGTGGTCAATTTTACAGTTAGCATTCTACATGGTTTAACACGGCTATACGAACTTTGACAACTTTTTGGATGACTTTGAGTTTAGGTGAAGAAGCCGATACTAACCCCCGTATCCAGCTTATTCCCTAACAACTGCCAACGTGGTTTCATTCTCACTGTTTCTGGAAGACTGCCCGACGGTGACTGAGTCTGCTAGCTGCTACTGCGAAGAAAGAAAATTCTGGTACTAACGGACTGTGGGGAGCTGCAATGCGTCCACTTCACATGAGAATCTTCTGGAAAAGTATCGGATATCAAATCTAACACTTGAAAGCTAGTATCAGATATTTCGACCTTGACAACTAAAATAATCCTATCACTCTGAAATTTTGAGAATTGCTAGATATTGTGAAAAATGTCAACTTAATCCTTATAAAAATTCTGTAACTTAAATAGTTTTGCCATAAAAAAATATTTTAATGCGATTCCGAAAACCTGTTCATAACTTTCTTAATTTTGTTGTTACTAAACTGAAATAAATTTTATCTTACTCCCAAATGGTTGCTCTTTCGTTTATCATGAAGCAAAGCATGTTTACTATTATCGAAATGGTGAAATAAAATTCGTAATTTAAAACAGAAGCAAACTAATTCCTATTTCAGAAGTTATTGAAGTTATCGATCTGAAAGTAGTTTTAGTAAAATCTACATATTAGAAATTGTTACTGGACAAATTTAAAGTCTCTAACTGCTTTTTTCAATTTATTACAAATTTTCAAAATATTACTCGGGCGAATGCTTGAGAATGTTGCAAATGAAAATACTATCTCAAAACTGTAAAAAATCTGATTTCTTGCATGAATTAACATAGAAACTGACTTTAAAAATGATATGCAATACTATTCGATCTAACACGTGGTTCTAAGGGCAAATTTTGTCACGCAGCTACAAAATTTATAAGGTACCTGACAATCTAGTAATTTCTATAGTTACATTATGGGAAGAGAAGTTATTCAGCCAATTTTGGATAAGAACAGGGAAGAAATTACTGAGTATTTATGAAAGGCAGAGACAATAAGTGACTGGTTTAGTGAGACTATCAGGGACTATTGTCCAAGGATGAGACTATTAGATGCTATTACTGTATTTGCAAAGAATTTTATTTAATCCTCTCATTTCAGCAAAGAAAGGTGCAGTGAAAGGAATGTGTTCATGCACATGTTAGCGAGAACATTCCAGAGTATTCGCTGCCAGTGGTCATTGTGGAATCTGTTAAAAAGACAGTCAGCAAAGCTTTTGAACTACCTGCAAACTTGCTACAGAGGCGTGAGGATATTTTACCACCTGAATTTAATGCATTAGTCTTCTTTTCGGCAGTTTGAAGTGCATCTTTGAGCTGTTCTTGCCCCATCCTCCGTCGTAATTGTAACCATGTATAACATCACTGATTGATTTTTATATTGTGATGTGGACTGTTGTTCTTGGTCACAGCTATATTTTGCACAACTTTAATGATCCAGTAAATCAAATAGTTTCCTTGCTTCAATGTTTCCTTCCCAGTGGTAGAACCCTGCAACTTGCTAACTAACTTATTAATTGAAGATGATCTCAGAAATTTAGCCAACCAATAGCTACTACAAGAGATATGAAACAAGCTGTGGGGGACATCTGCATGACAAGCAGTCCAGAATTGAGACGGCTAAATTCCCAAAAAGTAAGTGTAACACCTTTGACCGTATACTCCCAACCAATTATCATGACCAAATGTAACAGTTAAGGCCAAACCATAATTGCTGCCACAAGAAAATGTAATGCAGAGGTGGAGCTTTTCCTCATAAGTAATCACGAGCAGACTATAAAACTGCTAATAGGTCTGGAGGATGCTATGATGGAACTAAGAAAGCTAAACTAGGAAAGGAATAAATTTGGATAGTATTATTACAGATGTATTAAAGATAGGAAGAGGAGAAATTTAATCTTATCTTGTAATATCATTTTTATTGAGACTTGGTAACCTCTTGATGACTGGAAAAATTTAATAGTGGTACTGGGCCACAAATGAAGGGAGACAAATAGGGTTAAAAATTACAGACCAATAAATTTGTCATTAGTAGTAGGTATGTTGATGCAGAGGGTAGTAAGCAACCACATCAGAAATGTTTGTGACAAAGAAACTGGCTTGAAAAATGGCAACATGGGTTTAGGAAAGGCTGTTAATGTGAATCTCAGTTAATGTGCTATATGAGGGGCAGTCAAAAAGTTCCCGCAATTTCATTGTAGTTCTTTATTAACAAAAGATATGTACACATTTACCTAATTTCCTTCAAAGAAGGCTCCTTCTGAACACACATACTTGCTCCATTGCTCCTTCCATTGCTGGAAACAATTATGAAAATCCTGTTTTGGTATCTTCGAGGTATAGCCATCGCTTTGGTTTTGATGTCTTCTACGGTGGCAAAACGGTTATCTTTGAGGCCCATTTTCATCTTGGGAAAGAGCCAGAAATCCGAGGGATGGCGCTAAATCCGGTGAGCAGGGAGGCTGGTGGCGGACTGGAATGTTCTTTTCTGCAAGCCATGTCTGCACAACAATCAATGTGTGGGAGGGAGCATTGTTGTGATGCAGTGACCATCCTCCTTGTTATTTGCCAGGACATTTTCTTTGGATTGCTTCCCTCAGTTTTTTCAAAACTTGCATGTAAAAAGGGCCGTTAACAGTTTGTCCAGCTGGTAGAAATTCATGGTGCACCAGACCTTCATTGTCAAGAAACGCAATGAGCATCACTTTTGTTTTGGATTTGACATGACTTGATTTTTTCAGTTGAGGTGAGGACGTTGTGTGCCATTCTGATGATTGCATCTTTGTCTCTGGGTCATAAGCGTACACCCAAGTCTTGTCACCAGTAACGATTGTCTGAAGAAATGTCGGGTCCTCTGTGCTTTTTTCAAAACATTCAGCTGCAGTCAACTTCCGAGTCTCCATTTGATCTGGATTCAGCAGCTTCGGCACAAACTTTGCAGTGACACTTTTCTTCTTCAAATCATCTGACAGGATTGTGTGAATGGATCCATGAGAGATCCCCACTTCTTGTGCCAACTCATCGATGGTCATTCTTCGGTCTGACTACTAGACTTGTTACTAGATTTGTTTCTGGAAACTATCGCAGAATGCAATCAGTAACAGATATGAAAAAATAGCTGGCATGGGATTCATTGCAAGATAGGAGGAGGGTGAAAAGGGTCTAGGAGTGTACAAGTCGTATATTGGTGATGAGGCATGGAAAGATATTGGTGTAGGTATGAAAAGTAGTGCATGGAAAGGAAAAGATGACCATGACCACAAGCTGGCACTGGATTTCAGAAACAAGGGTGTGGGAAGATTCTCTTTTTTACGTAAGGGTGTCAGGGATTGGAATAAGTTACCAAGGGAAATGATGAATAATTTATCAAAAACTTTGAAAGAATTCAAAGAAAATTCAGGAAAAGGGGAAGATGGTGTTTAGGGATACTGCCACCGGAGCATGTGCTCAATTGCAATTAAATTAAATTAACCGAATCACTGATCCACTCCCCTATGGCTTGTTCGGCCAATATACCTCTCGAACACCTCTGGGTATGAACCAATATGTTAAGGGGCTTCAAGCCTTACCAAACAAGGTTGTGCCCTCCATCTGATGAGGCACCGATGACCGTATAAAGTATGATTACTCACTCAGACCCAAGCTTGGTATTAATTCTTGTCTTAGAATATGGATTGGACATAACACCTCACCCTCTGGATGACCGTATAAAGTATGATTACTCACTCAGACCCAAGCTTGGTATTAATTCTTGTCTTAGAATATGGATTGGACATAACACCTCACCCTCTGGATAAACGAAAAATTATGATAGACATCAAAATTTTTCGTAAGTCTTGTCTCTTAAACCACTTATCTCATAAACTGATAATAAGTCATCTGTAAGCACTGAAATTGCAAGTGAGCCACACAAATATGACTTACGCTTCATAAATACAATACAAGATAATTAAGTCTACGGATTGACTGCATAGCTGAAGGCGTTTACAACATTATAAACCAAGAAGTCTTTAAAACGTATTAACAATCATTTCACAATAATGCTTTTTACCGTAGTTGTACAAAAATGCTCGTTAGAATCAAAACTCCTAAAAATGTTCTACAATAAAAGATTCCAAATCGACTTGAATACAATAGTGTACAAGATACCAAAATGCATTGATAACAAAATCATTTAGAATGCCTTGAATACATTCAAGGTACACAATACACATATTTCTTTTCCATTTCTCAGAGATAGTTTCCAATACAGCAGGGTTTATGGTTTATCCATGGGTTTATCCAGGGCCGGCGCTAGGATTTTGGGGCCCGGGGTAACCAGGGGGGGGGGGTCCTTGGCGAATTCAGCAGTTAGGGCTGTCTCTGGTTAGGGCTGATCGGGGCCCCCAATAGCCAGTTATCGGGGCCCCCATCTGCCGGGCGGGCCCGGGTACATTTGACCCGCTTAACCCCCCCTAACGCCGGCCCTGGGTTTATCAGCTAATCCCCTGCAGGTGGCATCAGATGGGTTGTTCAATTTCGGTTCCCTGCACTTTCAGCTTATGCGCTACCGTACTGCAACACTTTTGAACTTGGATTAGTTTTGTGCACATTTTTCTGTTATTTCTTTATTGTAATCTCGCTGTTTCAATGACCTGATGGTTACTATATATTTTACAGCATAATTCAATGTTTGGTGCAGTGCATTATTAGGAAATATCCGAAAAATAGACATTCCAGCTGTTACCATTGTTTGTAACCAAAGGACGAGCCTCTCAAATGATGATCCGACTACTCCTGCGGCATCAACAGTGCGGACGCTACAGAATTCTCGCTTCAGCAGAGGTCTCACCATGATCACAACTGTCTCGCAAATACTGCATTCCCACAAGATTTCTGCGTGCGACCTACTCTCACTGTATTTGAGTTTTGTCTAACGCAGTGCACCGTACATAATTTAAAAATACTACAAGTATAATTTAAGCAATTTACTACACGTTTACAAGTTGGAATTATGTTGGCGAATCTACCATATTGTTTCCTTAATTTATCATATACCTCTGTCATCAGTTTTACATTATGGTCTCTCAATCCTATCATCCCTATTTTATTTTTGACATCTACAAACATCATTGTAATACAAATACCTTAGCTAATAATTGAAAAAGTACAACCTCCATAATCATAAACCACATTGTTCTGAATAATAGCTGTCAATCCTTGTTACATATTCGGTAAATGTGCCGTATCTTGCTATAGAATTATATATTAGATCGCAGCTTCTTGCTTGTTTTACCAATTTCTTCCTTTTAAGGTTAGCAATAATATCTTCTATTAACGAAACTTGTAGGCAACCATCTTAGTTACTAAATTTCATGAAGTGATGACAATTACCACTTCCTATATCTACCATAATATTTCTATCCCAGAGGAACCAAATGCATTCCCGGCCGTTACGCGGCTCTTAATTCCCATTCGTTGCGATTACAACATATTGCACTGCCATGCCCTATAGAGCTTCCTAATTGAATATTGCGCTTAGACAGATTATCTACGTTGTACAGAAACATCACAGATTTCTATTTACATTTTCAACAACAAGAAAAAGCATTAGCTCCAGCTATATTCTATTTACTTATCTCATTACAATGACAAGTTTACCTTCTATCCAGCGTTGATCCTCTATTTAATACTATCCCTGTTTATATACAATCCATAACTTATCGTTACTTTGCCACAATGCTTCTATAAATAGTTTAATTCCTAGTCAATACGTACAATGACTTGTCTTACAAGAGTATTAACCACCCATATGTAGAAATTCTTATTTACAATCCCACAGGTATTTTAAAAAGTGTTAATATTGCCGGGTTTCTGTACATTGCGATCACCCACGACTAACTGTCAGCCTTGAAACATAAATGTCCCTTCCTGTACCGTGGCGTTTTAATTCCCTGTACTCGTTTCTTCTGCTACACATAGGGTATTTCATATTACTATAGTGACATCTTACCCTACTCTCAGCTATTTCCTTGTTATTTTCGGAAAATTTTCCGAACACTGGACTTTACAACCTCCAAACCATTGTTTTTTCCGCTCATCACAGGAGCTAATGCAACATTTGCCTACGGTGTCCTACTGGCGGCTTCTTTTGAACACAAGATCTCCTATTCAAAATTTCCTGACACTGTAAAACTTACTTTCGCACAGTTTTCGGAACAACTGACTTCTGCGTTCCTTCCCGGAGCTACTGTAACTTTTATGTTACTTCTTTATCTGTGCATGTTGTGGCACCCACCATTAATTTGTTGTTTCAACTATGACTTCCGTACTTCTGGCACCTGCTCTTCAGTTACTGCTACGCCCGTTCTTGGCACCTACGCCGCTTGTTTACGGTCCTGCCACTGCTAAATCTTACGCAGCCCATGTACTGTGGTGATCCCGTGTTCACTTAGAACTCACGGCTGCTGTTCACAGTAAATAAATGCATCACTGCAACTTACGCGGCCCAATCACTGTGGCTCCCTCGTGTTCTAGAACTGCTGGTGGCTGTTCACAGGAAGGACATGCGTCACTACTAAGCTTAAGGCCTCTATTTAGGCCCAATGACTGCAACATATGCAGCGTATTTCATTTGTCAACCCGGGATCTCCAATCACCAACTTCTACAGTTTCCCCTGTACTCTTAACTTTAACCGATACACCCATCTAGCGGACCACTATGTTTCTTCTTCGGGCCAATAATTATTTATCACCGAATTCCCGCTTCGCATAGAACGCGAGAATGGCTAGTCCTGCCTTAATCCTTTGGGAATACCATTTCCCCAATACTAAATATACTAGTTCCTCCTTCTAGGGTTTACCCCAACTCTGAATATTTGGGAATACCTTTTCCCCAATACAAAATATACTGGTGCCTCACTCGAGGGCTTACCCCAACTATTAATCCTTCGAGAATACCATTTCCCAGTACATAATATACTGATGCCTCCTTCGAGAGCTTGCCCCAACTATTGCCTCCATTTAAAGAAATCTTTCCTTTTTTACACAATTAATTCCACTTCAATCTGCGGGTACCTCAGATATATTCTGTATTATAGTACGCTTACTCTCATGACCGACCTTAACTTGACCTCGTTTTGGCGCAGCGCACGATGTTTCTGCTGCTCGGCGATGCCACTGTACCTATGACGCTGCCACTGCTTCAGCATCTCACTTCTGTAGACAATGCTGGGTCAAACTCCTCTCACAACGCCGTGCTTTCCTCTCGCCGCTTTCAATTCATCAACTCATCCCAGTTAAAAATGGTATGATCATTAAAAGCAACGAACCTGAACTCCTAGAATTTATCAAAAACAAAATTGGTCTTGCTTCCTTATCCCTTCTCTTCCCACTCCCACTAAAGCAACTCACCCCACCAAAGAGGCCCCCACACTCACGTCCGTCATCCACGCAGTAGATCCACCCATTATGGAAGAAGAAATAGTTAGCGAACTCAAATGACCTACTCGCACAAGTTCGAAAAGCTCTCGGAATCAGAAACAATTCTGTATCTATGCAATGTTGTTGCAGGCCATGTTTCCACAGTTGCTTAATTAATTTCTAGTCAAAAAACAAGGCATCAACATTGCAATGCGAACTGACAACTCACCGCAAAAACAAATTAGACCCCATTCAGACACAAACAAATACCAAAATTCAGGCATTTACCAACTCACCAGTCAAAAATGTGAAGCAACATACATAGGGCAAACCCGAAGACAATTCCAAATCAGATACAAAGAGCACAGGAGAGCATTAAAATACAGTAACCATTCCACATTTGCCGAACACCTCATAGAAAACGACCATTCACCAACAAACATAAACACAGATATGCAAATTCTCACTATCAACAACCACAGACACAACACACTCACTATACAGGAAAACTTATATATTCAAAAAGCAAAATATGAAGGCAAACAGGTACTAAACGACCAAATAAACCTCACAAATAAAACGTTACTCAATATAATATACACAAACTCGACAGACAAATAAAATAAACACAAACTGTATAAAAAATAAATAAAAAAACCCACACACATGTACATCACACATAAAAATAAAAACATACTAACAAGATCATCACGCATACACACACTTTTCAAAACTGGCGCTATCGGCCCGAGACATGACATATACAAACAAGATGGCCACAGCAGACAACCGAAGGACGCGAAAGCGCACCAGAGACAAGACATAAACAAACCAGCTGACGCTAACAGACGACTGAACGATGATAACAAACAATATTGTAAATATGATACAGGCAAAACATGCTTTGTATATGAAAACAAATGTAAATAGTAAGTAACATTTAGCTATAAAATATCTCATGCCCATTATCATGTATATAAAAACTGTAACACAGATTCGTCGCTGATGATGCCTCGATGAGAGGTGAAACGCGTACGACGCAAAATAAATAAATGAAACAGTTGCATTGGCGTTATATTTTCAACTAGAAATTCTGTATCTACTTTCATGGTCAGAGTGTTAACGAAGATCAACAGCAATTGGCCATCTGCTTAGCAATGGGGCAAAAATCTTCCATCAAAACCCTCTAAAACCTCTCCCCCCCTCCCAGCCAACCAGATGTGCCGGCTGCCTACAATGTAACGACCACCTAACCCAAAACTGTAAGAAACCCCCCCCCCCAAAAATCAGTCCACACTGCAAAGAAAGTAACTTTCTCAAAGCTAACCATAACCTCCAGAATATATCTATTGCAACACATGCAATAATAATCACACCATGTATTTCACCAGATGCAAATCCAAAGTAGAACTGACAGTACCCTTTGATCCTCCGCTACCACCCCTCACAAACCATAACCAGCAAGACGCGCTCTTCAACTTCTCAATTTCTCACGTTGTCTGTTCTGCTGCTATCTAAGCACCGATGACCATCAGTTCCTCACTCTCCACCGCTAACTCCATAGAACGCTCTGTAATTATATTGCTGCTCAAAAACGACGCACCTGAAGGGACACATGCAACCAGCTAAGCCAAAAATACTCGCAAAATTTCATTCGCGCCGCACCGACAACAGAAGATATCTTAACATTTATCACAATCACTCTACAAAGCTTAAATTACTTCTCCCGAGGTACCACGCTTGCACAAACATCTGTCGCGGCAAGAGCAGTTTTTGGAATCCACATTAATGCCACCTACTCCTGTAACAACGCCTACTTCCAATTCCTTCCACTACAAACCCTCGTCTAAGCCCCTCAACTCCACAATCGGAAATAGCCTCATATGCCTCTTTTTCTGAATATATTATTCAACAATACGGAATCATTCCCCACTAAACAAAAAACCACCTCCTACATATCCTCACCACACACTACATCGAATGCATTATGCTATATGAAACCTTCCTACAACCACAACACCACTTCCGCATGTCACCCTACCAGTTCACCATATCCGACAAGATCCGTAGCACGTGGAGGCGTTGCCATAGGCCACAAGCGCCATATTCACACCCAACCCACCTCTCAACCATCCGCCTGATCATATCATCACCACCGTCTTTCTAAAGTCTTTCATTGTCATTCTTGTCACCATACACATTCGACCCCATGTTCCACTTCCAACAAATATCATATCCTACATTGATGACCATTGCAATTGGTACATAATCATGGTAACCACAACCAACAAAAACTTCATCAATTCCACAACACCCTTAGAGCCATGAGACATGGCAACATTGGCATCCTACTACCCACCCGCCTCTAATCAAACACAACCACAGATATAGTTATAACATCCCCCAATATTTTAACCCGCGCCACCCTTCATGTCCCTGATCACCTCCCCATCATGATTTCCATCCAGTATAATACCACAAACATTCCACATCCACCCAATCCTACACCACACTGATACAATCAAAACGACTGTAAAACCAACTGGAAAATAATTATAGGAAATACAGCGACTACCAGATAAACGCGGACATAAAAAATTTCACAAACACAAACAGCCTTCTTAAAACCGCCTAATTCCTCCAACGCATCACACACTATACTGACGCTTATATTCCCTGAACTCCTATCACCTCTCACAAACAATAACTACCAAGATGAGCTCTTCAAATTCTCTATTTCTCACGTTGCCTCCTCTGCTCCTATCTACGAACCCATGATCATCAGTTCCTCACTCTCCACCGTTAGCTCAATCGAACTCTGTGTAATTATATTGCTGCTCAAAAACGACGCACTTGGAGGGACACCTGCAACCAGCTAAGCCAAAAATACTCGCAAAACTCCTCACAATACTGGTCCTCCTTCCACCGCTTAACTGATCGGAAACCGGCACCCACCTACCCCTACACCAGAATAACCTTCCTGTCAGAGGCAACACTCAAAAAGCTAACTTCATCGCCAGTCTACTTGAAACCATCTATACCATACCAAATGACCCCAAATTCGGCTACGCAGAATCCCCCATAATCGCACAGTGCGCAGACCCTTCATTACCTCACTTCCTACCCGAAGTCAGCAACACACAAACCGTGACATGTACTGGGCTTAACAATCATAACTAACAACATCCTATCCGTCCTCAGCACCAAGAAAACTACCACTCCTGGCCTTAATTAAATCACATACCGACACGTCAAAGAAGCACCTTGTTCCTCCCACCAACTCCTAGCACACCTGTATACAAGCATCTACCATAAAATTAAAATCCTAATGTTACCCAAACACAACAAACCAACATCAGATCCCAACTCATATTGTCCCATCAGTCTCACCTACGTTTTCAGAAAAATATTTAATACCATATTATCACAACAAATTCTCAAAAACCTAACACAACATTCTCTCCTATCCCGAGCCTAGTGTGGCTTCCGCCTAAAACTACTCACCCAAGACCAACTCCTCAAACTATTACACCTTCTGACCACCAACATCAATATCCACAGATAGTTAATCTTCATCCTGCCGGATAGACAGAAAGCATTTGATCAATAATGACACGTCGGCATCACCTACTTCTGTACAATAGGCTCCTTCCTCACAAACCGTACCTCTTTTGTAGGCATAAACAACTGCTTCTCCCATATTTTCTCTCCTACCCGCAGGTGTCCCACAAGGATACATCAATCGCCTCTTCCAAATATATCCGATGTATATACACCCGCATCACCTTCCTATATCCTAAAGTACACATATTAGATGATACCGCCTAACTAGCCATACACAAATCCGTTCAACATTTAGAAAATTCACTACTGATACAGCTTGACAACTTTGTTCAGTAGTGAAACCGTTATAGGTTAATAATAATTCCAACAAAAACCAAATCCATCATTTTCGGGAAAACCAGCATCGACTCATCTACTTCAACATCACTATCTATAATCATCCCATCCAGCTACACCCACTTTAAAATACCTAGTCATCTCGCTCCGCAGGCAACAAACCTGGATATTCCATCTTAAAACCATCACTTCGAAAACAAACACCAGACTCCATTCCCTGAAGCTACTCACTGGCTCAGAAGCAACATCATTATATACATCTAAGAAGCTTTTCCCCACCCCATACTCACATATGCCCACCTTCCTTCACTATCCGCTCCCAGCCGCTTTTACAACCGACTACAAATATTAGAACCGCATGCATTTCGCATAGCTTATCGCATCTGATACCCACCCATTTATTGTACACCTTAACAAACTTCTCCCACATCCTGATACATATAGAATCCCTCCATTTAAAATACGCGTATGAAAACTCCTATAACCTATAGCCTAATCACAGAATCACATCCTATAAACAAAAACCACCCACACTCCACCGCCTAAACATCCTCACCTTGACCTAACACTGAGATCGATGCCTCCTATTCCTCACCGAGAAAAAGAGATAAATAGTATACCCCACTGTTTAAAGGACAATTTGAATTATCTACAACGATTTGCAAACCTGTGAGAGAAACGAAGACAAAATATTGTAAATAATCTACCAGAAAATCACTCTGATTATGTAAAGCTAGAAGAAAAATTTATTCTGATATTGCAAACATTTATATATATTTCAAACCCTTGTAATAAATGTAACCTTTCCGCTCCCCCCTCCCCCCCCCCCCCCATGGGTATAAGCTGCCTCATTACCTTTCGATCAGATGACTACAACAGGTATTTTTGCTTCTGAATAAAATGACGAAACTAGTCATCGAAATATCGCTTTTTCACAACACAAGCCAGCGGTGCACTCGTGAAGACTTCATTGCCAAGAAGAAAATGTTATCATTCCACTTTTGCTCATGATCAACAGTCATTCCAAGGAACTTTGCGCTAGGAACACAGTCAATATTTTCATGGTTTAGATGTAATTTACTAACAGGACTGAATTTAATGGTGATTTTGTTTATGTGTATTCTAAGAGTCAATTTGTTTTTTCGGAACACGTTGAAGACATCTCTGAGAGATGCATTTCCTTTATATTGAAGTTCACTGATCAAACGATCACTGCCTGTAATATTACTATCGTCTCTAAATAAAATTCTATCTCCATGATTATTGCTGGATGTAAAATCATTTATATAAATGAGAAATAGTCTTGGTTCTAAAATGCTTCCCTGTGGGTCAACTATATTGAAGTGGCTTGGTTCTGGCAGGAACTTACATGAAATTTAGTTTTTTCTGTGATTCCCGAGATTTCTTCTTTTTGTATTCGATTTTTTAGATATAACTGGAACCTGTCTTTCTCAGTGCCCCTAATTGCTACCGTTTCCATTTTTTGTAGGATATAATGGTCCACAGAATCGAAGCTATTAAACGATCTGCTACACGATTACGCCTGTCAGGTGCTCTAAGCATATTCCATTGCAAAGTGGTATCACTGATGATGTTCCTTCACCTACTTGGAAACCAAAATGTTATTTGACAAAAAACTGTTAATCTATCTTTCATAAGTGATTTAAATATTTTGGTGAAATAAATGTTAATTATCTACACCGGCTCTTTTGCGCTTTTTAGCCTTCTCAGTTCCTTCATAATTTCGTGAGGATCTATTTCAAATTTCGTACTCTCATTTCTACTAATTTGGAGACTCTACACAGATTTCTTTACTGCAATTCCACGATGATAGTTCGTTATGGTTTCTTTAAGACAGCGGACATGGGCCGACTGTTTTGTGACAACGGTTAGAAACTGGTTGAGCTCGCAACTGTTATGTGATCTTGGTATCGCCGGGAGGTGAGGAACCGCATACTTGGTGATTGGTTTTAGCCGTCTCAAAAGAGTTGTATGCAACCGCGCATCCGCGAACGAAACCACGAGATTTTTGGTGCTTATTTATTTCAAAGACAACATGAGAGATCAAAAATTTAATTTGTAGAAAAGGTGGAGAAACATGAAGTACTTTACAACTGTACAGGGTGTTACAAAAAGGTACGGCCAAACTTTCAGGAAACATTCCTCACACACAAACAAAGAAAATATGTTATGTGGACATGTGTCCGGAAACGCTTACTTTCCATGTTAGAGCTCATATTGTGGACGGCTGTGATACAATACGCCATTCTCCAGGGCTGCATCAGCGCATCAGGGATTCCATGCGACGGAGGGTGGATGCATGTATCCTCGCTAACGGAGGACATTTTGAACATTTCCTGTAACAAAGTGTTTGAAGTCACGCTGGTACGTTCTGTTGCTGTGTGTTTCCATTCCATGTTTAATGTGATTTGAAGAGAAGTAATAAAATGAGCTATAACATGGAAAATAAACGTTTCCGGTCACATGTCCACATAACATATTTTCTTTGTTTGTGTGTGAGGAATGTTTCCTGAAAGTTTGGCCGTACCTTTTTTGTAACACCTTGTATACTTCCAGGGTATTCAAGAAAAGAAGTGACGGAGAGAAAGTGTGGCAAGAGATGGCCGCCCAATTAAATATGTCTCTATGGAAGGGCCAACTGGGGGGGGGGCTAGGGGGTTCAAGTCTCCCCCCCAAAATCTAGGTCCGCCTCCGACATTGCAATTTTGGAGACCTTTTTTTTAGCTCCACGGATTTGAGGCCCGATGAGACTATAAAGACTGCTGTTTGCCCGTCTGAAGCCCCCCCCCCAAAGCCACTGAAGGCAAGCCCCCCAGCCAAAATCCACTCCAGCCAAGCCCCCCCCAAACCAAAGTCCGCTCAAGCCCCCCCCCCCAAAAAAACAAAATCCTCGTTCCGCCCCTGAGGGCCAACCATCCTTGTCAATTCCAGATAGGATTCTTTTGAGAATCTACAAAAAGCCACAAACATTCTGTCTGACTGAGAAAGATCATTAGCTGCTATGAGTAGCCTGGAGTTCACATCATTGCTGAAATATGGATGATCCAATGCTTCCTCTATACCCAGCGTACTCTACGGAATTGATAATTATTAACAATGGCTCAATCTAACATAGCAAAGATTCCACAAACTTCACTGACTGTTGCAAACTTAATGAAACTGATCCACAACCAGACTACTATCTGTGTGCGTTTAGGTTGCAAAATGATTGAGAGCTCAACTGGTTTGCATCTGTTGTCACAAAACTGTCGCGCCTAAACCAATCGTTCTATAGCTCTACGATTTTCAATTCCACAGTAATTAAATATTACACTTTTCGACAAATCTTAGACGTGTGTTTCCCTATATTTCACATTTCAGCCGCCACTACCTAGCACAGATCATTGGAGTTTGCATGTGGTAGTAGCATGGATTTTCCTATCGTACACAACGTTGGTCGAATGGCGACAGGTGTGGGGGTGTGGGAGATATGGTGGTTAAAGGTGGTCGATTCGATATTTCTACCACAGACTTGTGTGTCCCCATACTTCTCATTAATGCCTTAAATACATAGCACAGACCATTGGTGTTTGTGTGTGGTAGTAGCATCACTTCTCCTATCGTGCACTACGTTGATAAGATGTCGGTAGCTATGGGGATGTGGAAGATATGGTGTCTGAAAGTAGTAAACCTGGAGCACTTTCGCATTTCGACCAAAGACGTGTCCGTATGTATCACGTTTTAGCCAAAGGTATCCAGCGCAGTATCAGAAAACTTATAAATTTTGTAACTGCGTAGCATTTCGAGAACTACTGTGCTACCGCGTGGGCACAATGTAGCCTTCCGCAGTCGGCAAGATACCGTGTTATTTTGGCACGATGTAGGTTCGCTTAGTCTTCAAGTTTTAGTGAGAAAATAACTATGCAGTTTTGAAGCAGTACTTTAGGCCGTGTGATGCGTCGGGATAACCAAAGTGTCGGTGGTGGTTGACAGTTGAAATTTAGAAGCGTGTGACGAACTTTTATATACATTCATGTTATTATTAGTTGTACTTTGAACTTTGAGTTTTTTTCTGGCTCGCAAATATATCTTCAGGAAATTTGTCTTATGCCGTTTCAGTTTATGACTTTGCAAAAATTTTCAATATAATGTATATACCGGTACCAGTAATAGACTTGTGACTTTTATTTTGACTACCTTTCTTAGTTTGGGGTTGTAACAAGCTAAGTGCGACCAAGTTACTTTTGCAGAGCTGAAATATGCACGGTTATCCACGGTCACAGCTGAGACTACAGGTTAATGCATAACCCCAGCATAAGCTCAGTTGTCTCACAGCAGATCACTGGCGTTCGTGTGTTGTAGTAGCATACATTCACCGATTGTGCACAACTGTGGCCGATTTTCGATATCTGAGCGGGCGTGGGAGTTATGGTCGTTGAAAGTGGTCGATCAAGGATATTTTCGTATTTCGACCAAAGGCATATGTGTCCATATATTTCACTTTGCTGCCACAACTGCATAGTGCAGATCACTGGTGTTTGTTTGTGGTAGTAGCATCGAGTCTCCCGTCGTGCACTATGGTGGTTAGATGTCAGTAGCTACGTGGGTGTGGGAGATATGGTGGTTGAAAGTGGTCGACCTGGGGGACTTTCGCATTTTGAGCAAAGACGTGTGTGTCCCTATGTTTCAACTTGCATCCAGAACTACCAAGTGCAGCCCACGGTTGTTTGCGTGTGGTTGTAACCTGGAGTTTTTCACCGTGCACTATGGTGATTGCATGTCGGTAGGTGTGTGGATGTGGTAGATATGGTGGTTGAAAGTGGTGGACGTGATATAAAAATAGATATGCGTCTCTATATTTCACTCTACAGGCAAAAAACTACCTAGCACAGTCCACTGGTGATTGTGTGTGACATTACCTCAAGTCTACCAACATGCACCATGGTGGTGTCATGTTGGTAGTTATGGGGTGTGGGAGAGATGATGGTTGAAATTGGCCGACGGACGGCGTTTTCGTATTTCGACCAAAGACATGTGTGTTCCTATATTTCACTTTGCAGCCAAAAATACCCTGCGCAGATCACTGAAGTTTTTGTGTGGTATTAGCCTCAAATCTCCCATCGTGCTCTATGATGGTTACATGTCGGTAGCTGTCAATCAAAATTCTTTGCAAACATGAACGAAGTCGTGGGCACCAGCTAATATTGCCATAAACGTTTGATAAAATGTTTCCACTTTTAAAGTGGTTGTGTAGTTACCCCCAAGGAACTAACTTTAATGTTTAATCAAAATTCTGAACAAAAATTTTCATTTAAATTTTAATATTATAAAATTTCTGTTTCACTTATATTATGCTGCCAATCAGTACAGGATTAACCACGTAGCAGGAGGTAGCAAATGCTAAGGGCCTCGCGCCTTCTAGGGGGGGCCTCGCGCCTTCTAGGGGTTCTCGCGCCTCTAGGGGGACCCGCACCTAGGCTAGATGGGTGACCTTTTTTTTTTTTTTAGCTCTACAATTTTCCCCCGGACGGCAAAAATTAAGAGCCCCTTCTTCACATTTGCTATGGACCCCACGCTGTCTTAATCCGGCCCTGCTGCCAATTTTAGTTTTTTATTGTTATTAATTAACTTGTACATTTTGGCTCGTGTTAGGTACAATTAATCGTGATTCTTCTCAATTTCTACTTGTGATATGTCAGTAAAATTCTGTTAAAGTAAAATGATAAAATATCTCAATTTCAGTTTAGCTTCATAATACAATGCCCTCAAATAATCGTTTTTAATTGCAAAAACAATTTAGTTTAATTAATAATTTCGTGTTGTCTTTAGAATGAATATTTAGGGATTCCACTTTCGTTTCGAGATACAAAAATATGTGTTCACTTTCTGCAAAACTACTCGAGACTAACAGCAGAGACAATTCGACTTGCAGAGACTGGTGGAAACATGGAGGAAGGATATTCCTCCATGGGTGGAAAGCACAAGGTCGAAGATAGGGATTTTATACCGACTGCAATGTCACGCACAAAAACCAGTCTCATCTCATACAATTAAAAAGTATCCTGGCACCCGGCGTTTCTGCAACTTGATTCCTTAAATGTTATTGCTCTGTTCCCGTTGGTAATAGGTCAATGTTTAATATACATATGTATATCTTTCCTGAGAAGTGCACTAGATAACAGCAAAAACCACATGATTTTTTCGTAGAGATGCTCTCGATATTAGTTTTATCATATAGACTCACAGCCACGCTCAATTACTTTATTTTATATTAATATAGATTGAGCTGGAGCATATGCCATTGGTTATTTTTCTACATAGATGCTTTAGAATCTTGAAAAATTAGGCCTACTTAATTTCCTTAGGTGTTTGAGGTGGCTTGTTCTTTAAAACAGTGTCCTATAAAGTGGAAATTCGACCATGATTGTTTGAGGTAACTTATTAGGCATTAACCTAGATTATTTTCCCAGTCTCTGGCCTTCATACCACGAAAAGTATTTTTTCCAACTGCCATATATCCAGACACTGAAAGTGTTAGTTTATTACTATGGTCATGCCTTTCTTCCACTTGCTATTGAATATTCGTAATTCTTCTACCAACCTGCATAGTTGGTGGCGAGATACTTATATTTTGTCTCCATTATTTGGTAAACGGATGTAAAAAAATGACATCCATTGAAATGATGAACTATTATTTCATTGATTTCATAGTTTCATACTTACTACCGAAAATGAATATTGGTACAATTTGAATCTAGTGACAAGACTCCATATGGAGAAAATATCACTATTCTTTATAATTTCTTAATTACGATACCTCTTTAAGAAAAAATATCCCTGGCCTTTTTATACTGATACAGCAATAAATAAAATGTAATTATTAGATAAAATTCCATTCGCAATCTGTATATCATGTTTAGTTTGTGCACCGAAATTACATTATCGGCAAAGTTGCCTGTCACATTATCTACGCTAAAAGAGATTACATTGACTTGTTAGGTACTATTTTTTAATTTTGTCTGTTTTTATTTTGCACTAGTCCTGTCAGTGAAAAGTAAATCATGATCTTGGAGTAACATAACCTACAAACTCGTGGTTATGTGAACCATGTAAACTTGGTTTACCTTTCACTATTATCATCTTGTGAATGTAAAGATACTATTTCCAAGGCTTTCAGTTAGTAACAATATCGCTGATCATTGAGTGCAGTTGTTTTTATACAGTGATATTAAAAATAAAATATTTTGAGGTTCAGCTGAGATCGCGATACATGACGTCATTAATATGCGATTCAGTGAACGTATTAATGATCGTGTGATTGATGCTCCGATTTCTGGCGGTAATTTTACCGCTAATGACCTCGCTGTCGACGCGCCCTAAAACCACACACGCCGGTAGTTTTACGTTGGGGTTGAAATGCCTGGACCCAAATGAAAACTGATATTTCTTGTTGCAGCATAAGGCACATTGAATTTATTTTTATTAGTAATCTAAGCTACTTTAGTGAAGTTAGTAACGTCATATATCACAATGTTTGTCTTGGATTTGTTGAAAATAGTTTTGCATGAACTACTGAAACAACAAAATTGGATGTCGTTATCTTTGTTTGTAATTTTAAATGTCAAGGCAGTAGGAACAGAATTGGGGTAAACTTTAGTAAACAATACAGTGAATGTAGCAATACAGCTAAAAATATGTGACAGTGTTATATTGTGTTCGAGGATTATTTTACGGGGGGATCAGCACTTACAAAATTTAGAAGGCTTTATTGATTTCACAATTAGCCATAATTATTGTAGAACTCGACTAACATCTGTTTGTCTTGTAATGCTGCTCTTTGTATGAAGTAATTAATTTTTTCTTTACTTGAAAATCAGTTACTCCAGTGCAATAGGTTAAATTAATTTAAATTACTGTGATTTGCTGGTGACCTGTTCTTTTAATGTATGTGGTCAGCTACTGTGTAGAATTACAAACATTTTTCATTAGTAGAAATATTGTTCTGTTTTTTTTTTTTTTATTCCTTTAGCATTACCAAGCAGCATACCAGAATGTATAGGGCCCAAACAGATAATTGTTTTTGCTTGTGAACAAAACTACAATATGGTGCGTTATATGCCTTGTTTGGATAGGTTACCAACAGGGGCTTAGCTATTGGATGGCTAGGTAGTACCGCTCACCGGGTCCCCCAAATGCAGCTGAGGGGGCCCAAGCTCAGCTCAGTGGGGCCCCCTCAAGGTAGCCCATCTGGCATGAGGGCCCAAAATATTTTTTTTGCCCCGGAGCCCTTTTTGACGTAGCTATGCCACTGGTTGCCAAAGCAAAGTGTATTTATGACTCTTAACTGAATATTGTGAAATGAGCAGCGTATCAACATTTTTCCCTCTCTATTTCAACTTGTCAAACTACCACTGAGAAATCATATTTCAATGTCGTTTGTCATATGGTACTGCCGTTGGTAGAAACTATTGCATTTGAACTATACTTAAAGCAATTATGATACCAGAAATATTATAAATGCTATTTATACTCTATGGCTGCCTCCCAGTTTATCTGCAAGGAGCAGTAATTTTCTTAATTACTTCAAAAGATTGTACTACAGCCACTGTTATTATATTCATCAGTTTTTAATCAAGAACTTTTGTAAGTGAAATACTTTGCATTAGTTTGCTGAGGGCTAATACTCAAGCTGCCAAATGATGTTTAGATTGACCAGGCTGACATATCCCTGATCAGTCTAGACAGGAGACATTATTTGAATAAATGAATTCTGATGTCATTCATGTTTGAATCATGATAAAATTGTTATTATTATTTTTAATTTAATTACAATGGAGCGGTGTGTCACCCAATTACTCCATTTTTATTTTATTTTCTTATATGATTTGATTCCTCCCCCATCTACTTTTGTGATTTACAAATTTTATTTTTAATTTCTTAAGCGTTTTTGGTAAATTATTCGTCACATCACTTGGTAATTTGCTCCAATCCCTTACACTCTTACCCACAAAAGAAAATTTTCCACTCCCTTATGTGTGAAATTAAAGTGCCAGTTTGTGATAATCGTCATCTTTCAATTTCATGCACTATTCTTAATTCTTTGACCAATATACCTCCAAGCCCCATCACCAACATACGCATTGTATATTCCCAGCACTCTCCTCCTCCTGCCCTCCAATGAATCCCAACCAGTTTCTTTATCATATCAGATACTGACTGGGTCCTGCGACAATTTCCACAAATAAGTCTAGCTGCTCTTTTTTCCAACTCTGGTATTTAATACCCGAAATGTTGGTCACAAATTACATCACCATATTCAACCAATGGTCTGGCCAAAGTTTTGTAACCCAATTCTCTTAACTTCTCTGGTGCAACCTCTCATTACCCTCTCCAGTAAATGTAGGGTTTTGTAACCTTTTCCTATCACCTGCCCAGTTGAGTTTATTATCAAATGTTATGCCAAGATATTTACACTTCAAGCCTTCAAGAAGCAGTTGTGATCCCACCCTATTAATCTTAGCAACAATTAGTTTTTTTTCCTTTGTACCTAATAAGCTGACTCTTCTTGGCATTTATCTTCTTTCCATGCTAACCTACCCATTTAGATCTAGGTCACCCTGCAGCTGTTCAGTCTTCTCATGTTTTAATCCTATTATATACGATTATGTCATCTACAAACAACCTAAATTCTGACTGTAAACCATCAACACAATCATTCATTAGAATAATGAACAGCAACAGTACCAGTACACTACTCTGTGGCACTGACATATTTACCTCCACCTCTTTTGATAATGTATTTTACACTCTAACGCTTTGCTTCCTGGCTTTTAAGAATCCCTCTACCTAGCAAGTAATTTTTTAATCCAATCCATTAGATTTCAGTTTATTTAAAATCATTTCATGCCTTAAAAAGATCTAGTGCTACACTATCAACATGAACACTCTTGTCCAATTCATCTGAAATAGCTTGCATATGGACCACCATCTGAGATTCACATGAATATCTTTGCCTAAAGCCATCTTGTCGATCTGCAAACCGATTTATTTCCTAACAGACATTTCTGATATAGTTGGATATCAATCTCTCCATAATTTTGCCTGTCACAGATGTCAAACTAATTGGCCTGTAACCCTATTTGTCACTCCCCCTCACTGTGCATGGTGAGTGAATGGTTAAAGCTCTGGCCTCGCATTTGGAAGGATGGCAGCTCGAATCCCCATTTGGGTTTTCCAAGGTTTCCCCAAATTCACTACTTGCGAATGCCGCGATGCTTCCTGCAAAATGCCATGGCTGAATTCCTTCCTGTTCCTTGTCTCCAATCCCATTCCACCTCTAATGACTTCACCGAGCGTGGTGGTATAACGGCTAGTGTTCTGGCCTCGCATTCGGGAGGACGGCGGTCCGAATCCCCGTCCGGGCATCCAGATTTGGGTTTCCATGGTTTCCCAAATAACTCCAGGCAAATGCCAGGTTGCTTCCTTCAAAAAGGCCATGGCCAAATTCCTTCCCATTCCTCGCCCCCCATCCTTTCCTGTCTCTAAAGACCTCACTGTTAGAGAGACGTTAAGCAGATTAAAAAAAAAATCTAATGACTTAGACAAGGTGTAAAGCCACAAGTAAAAAATAATAATAATAAAAAAATCCCCCTCTGCCGCACCTTCTATAGCGTATTAAGCGTATTAAATACTATAAACCAACGTGCTTTAACTCTTTATTAAGCTCTCTGACTACAACGAAACTAACTATAAACAGAGTCCATAGATAATTGTAACTGTTAGTTCAAAGATAATATTGCTCTTAATCTCTGACATCCTCTCCACCCTGGTCAATCTCCAGCGGAATGACCAGCTGGACAGGCCTGGTGATTAGTTTCCTTTCTGGCGTAGACAGGACAACTGTACGTATGAAGCCATCCCTTCCGGTGTTCAACTGATGAATTCTTGCTCTTTTCCAAACGTGACGTGGACGTACATCTTCCTGGAGAAGGGCAATATCTCCTACCTTTAATTCTGCTGATTTTCCCTTGGGTTGTCCCACCTTGTGGAAGCTTTGAAGGAGCAACAAGTACTCCTTACTCCACCGCTTCCAAAAGTGTTCTGCCAGCTGCTGCTGCAACCTGAACTCCTTTACTGCCATACTGATTGTGGGTTCTGGTCCTGTGGGTAGTGATGTAAGCCGCCTTCCGACCAGGAAGTGAGATGGAGTAAGTAAATCTCCATTTTCCTCATCTTGAGTCAGTGGTCTGGAGTTAAGTGCAGCTTCAATACTAGTGAGTACCGTTTGCAGACCTTCCATATCCATCATCGAACGTCCAAGCACCTTTCGCAGACAGTGTTTGGTGCAACCAACCATTCGTTCCCACCATCCTCCCCACCAAGCCACACGTGGCACAATAAATTTCCAAGTGATTCCTTGCTGGGAGAGATGCTGATGAGTTCTCTTTGCTGATAGTGCTGCCCATACATCCGCCAGTTCCCTATTAGCGGCATGAAATGCTAGAGCATTGTCACTATAAATCTTATGTGGTATTCCACGTCTAGCAACAAATCTCTCCAAAGCTTGAAGAAATCTTTCAGTAGTTATGTCACTACATAATTCTAGATGTAGAGCTCTTGTTGTCACACATGTAAAGAGGGTGATGTAGGACTTTCTCGTAATGTGATCTGCCTTGATGAATCGTGGCCCTGCGAAGTCAATTCCTGTGACCGCAAACGGTTTCTGAGGGGTCACGCATTGCTCAGGTAGTGGAGCTTCTATCACTTGTTCACTGTGGTTTCTCACCATTTTACAGGGTAGACACTGATGCAATACTTTCTTTATAGCCTGACACGCTCGTAATATCCAGTACTTCGATCGAAGTTCAGAAAGTAAAATTCGAACTCCCATGTGATGAAGTTGTATGTGAGTGTGCTGAATTAGTAGCTGCGTGAAATGGTGGTTTCCATCTAGAATGATTGGATGGCGTTGTTCTCTTGGAAGATCGGTGAACTGCAATCTTCCACCAAGGCGTCATCCAGATAAGGATTGAAGCATTTGATTCTTGATCTGTCTGGTAGAGGGGAATTTTGGTTCAAAGCAGTAATTTTGGCAGTGAAGCATTCCATCTGTACAACCTTTATCCAGTAATCACGAGCCCCTACTATTTCGTCTGCAGTTAATTCTACGTTTTTGTGATCCTGATACAGAAGGATATATTTCATTTGGAGAATCCAAGCAGTAACTTGTAGCAATTTCACGCATGAGCTGAATCTTCTGGCGTCTATCAGACTTTCTAGGATGCTGATTACAAGGACTTGTTGGGTTGCTTTTCGTCTCTCTGGAAGTGAGGCATTGGAGATAACACAGGGGGCAAGGGGCAAGGATCTTCAGTGAGCCATTATGATCCGTTCCACATATGTTATGCTCTCCTGTATTTCTGTTACACGATTGGCCACAAACGTCTTCCAGCGATTTGGATCGCTACGAATCCAACCTAAGGCTACCATTGAATCACTCCAGAGCGTAGCGTGCTTAATGTCGTATTCAGTTGCGTTGCAGAAGTATTTCAGAATGCGTGTGCCCACCAAAGTTGCATGCAGTTCAAGTCGTGGCAATGTCACTTTCATGACGGGTGCAAGTCTGTTTTTGCAAAAAATCAATTGAACCGTAACTCTGTCATTGATTTACGTCCTGGAGTACAGTACAGTGCAGCTCCATATGCTCGTTCCGATGCATCACAGAAGACGTGGATGTGAGAATTACAATTAGTCACTATTTGGCGGGGAATAAACACTTGTGATAGTGATGGAAGTGCTATCACCCACATGTGCCACTGTTGTCCTAAGTCTGTAGGAAGGATGTCGTCCCAGGCGATTCCTCTGCACCAGGTATCTTGAAACAATATTTTTCCAGTGATGGAGATGCTAAACAAAGCGGATCATAAAATTTATCTGTAGTCTGTAGCAGGTTTCTCTTCATTGTGGGACCCTCCGTTACTTTGTCTGTAAGGACCTAGTGGTTGATGAAAAACGTGTCAGTTGTGGTATTCCAGTCAAGACCCAATACTTGCTTTTTTGCATCGATTTCTCATCCTTCAGCCATCCATATTCCTTGCAACTGCGATGAGTTAGAGGCCCACTTAGCCATGGGCAAGTGGATTTTTTTCATGAGGGAAGTAAGCTCATAGTACAACGATATTGCTTCTTCTTCGTTTTGAGCACCTGCAGCAAAGTCATCGACATATGTACTCTTATCCAAAGGAGATGTGACATGAGGAAATGTCTCAGTAAGCTCATAGTACAACGATATTGCTTTTTCTTCGTTTTGAGCACCTGCAGCAAAGTCATCGACATATGTACTCTTATCCAAAGGAGGTGTGACGTGAGGAAATGTCTCCTTATTATGCTCAGTGAGTTCGCGGAGTGTAGCTGCAAGCAAGAAGGGACTGCAAGTCAGGCCAAAAGGAAGTCTTCGGAAACGGTACGTCATCACATCACATGTGGTTTCTTGATGGTCACCATTATCAGTTACTCGATACCAGAAGAATCTGGCTAAGTCCCTATCCTTCTCATCTAGAACGAGCTGCAGAAATGCTTGACAGACATCTCCAATGACAGCTATGGGATACGTTCTGAATCGGAGCAAAACAGATAACACTTCTGGCATAAGGTTCGGTCCCATCTGAAGAGCGTCATTGAGTGAAGGCGAGTTGATTTCATGTGAGGACCCATCGAAGACAATCCTCCACTTGTTACTTCCACGTTTTTCCCTCTTCACCAGATGATGGGGTAGTAACATTCGTCTACCTCCGATTCTGCTACTTCCACGTGACTGTTCCGTATGTACTTCAGCATCTGTGTGTAGTACACGTCCTTCAGATCCTCGTATTTCTCAAGTCGCCTTTGCAATAAATGGAACCGTCTTTCAGCATTGTGGCGATTGTCCGGTATGATAATACCAGCCTTTATTGGGAGAGAGACCACTCTTCTACCATCCTCGATACAGTAGGAGACGAGAAAGTTCTAGTGGATCTCCAAATCACTGCCACTCATCAATCTTTGTTGGTGCGGAGTGATTCCTACGACGTCTAACTCCCAAAAATTTCTCATGTCATTATTGGTTAGGACGGACTCGTTTACTTGTATGTGGCTCACCACAATTTTATTTACTGTGCTGCCAGATTTGTTGCCACTTAAAACCCAGCCGAATTTTGATGGGAGAAGCACTGCGGAATGTGACAGACGAATTGGTGGCTCATCTTTCATTATCTTCCAATAGTGGTCTCCGCCTATTAGAATTTCGATATCCAGGTCTTCTCCATGTTGTTTCGGGTCAGCAAGCTGCAGTTTTCTTAGTTTTGTGAGAGACTGGACGTCTTGTGGAGCTGCTGGATGTGGTGAATACTTATTTCCACTTTCGAACCCAGTGATATTTACTGTTACTTTAATCCACCTTCCCCCGATGCTGAAGCGGACAAGTCTGCGATTTCTTGGCACTGCCTGCATTGACTCAAACCCAGTAACATATAGTTCTTTGTGATCAATCACATCTAACTTGAGCTGCTCCACCAGTTTCATACTAACGAAAGTCGACTGACTTCCGGCGTCAAATATACAGCAGGTATGCGCACAAAGTCCTGTTGGGCCAGTTATATGAACAGAAGCAGTCTGAAGATACGTGAACTGTGGTGATTCGATGTCGATTTTTCCCTGCTGACTGTCACTGCAGATTGAGACGTGATGTGGCTTCTTGCACTTGGCACAAGCAACTTTGTTCCTTTTGCTGCAGAGCTTCATCAAGTGTGCTGGATTGAGAGACAAGAAACATCTATGTGCAGACTTCATTTTCTCTAATTGTTCATTAACGTCAGAGATTTTTCTGCAATCTTGCGCCCAGTGACCTTGAGATTCACAAAAGACACAAACTGGCAGTACTTTCTTCGGCCTTGTTCCTCTCCTTTCCTGCTTCGTGGCTACCTGAAGGGTAGCAGCTGTGGATGAAAGCATTCCGATGTCATGATCCGCTCTTATCTTCTATGTTGTCATAGCTCCCTCCACCTTATCATTTAAAAATTCCATCAGTTTAGTGATGTGGCTTTCAGGAACCCCCTGCCTTCTGTAGTAGATGATCCAGCGTCTAACAATATCCACAGGGAAGGCCCGTAAAATCTTCGGCGCCAACATTCTCCCATAGTCATCAACCTTTTCGCCCAAGGCCCGCAACGCTTGAATCCTATGATTACATTCGATATATGTCAGATTCAATGATTCAGGGGATGTAATTAATATGGGCTTCAACCCTTCTAAGTAGTCAAGATGGGCTTGAATGATTCGTTTTTATGTCCCCATAGCATGATACAAGAATTCTCTTTGTCTCTTCATAGACCTCTCCAGTTACTGGAATGCCTTTCACCAAGTTCTTAGGCTCTCCATCCAAGTATCCACGCAGGAAGACATGTTTGTCGACTGCAGAGACCGACGGGTTCGTGTCTATTGAGGATTGAAATTGTTCCCAGAACCTTGACCACGTCTCGACATCACCAGAGAATGGTTCCAGTCTAATGGCCAGTAGTTTGATAGTTACTGATGGTTGAGCTGGAAAAGATGGAACAGGCGTCGCAGATAGGCGATTCGTTTAGTTTTTCTCCCATCACTCGTTTTACCTTGAGGATCGCTCTCTTAGCGAAGTCCATGTATTCTTCGCAACGTATCACATCTTCGTTGTATTCATCGTCTGACAAATAGTTATGAATTTTGTCATCAAGCATGACAAGATCTCTCAACACTTCGTCAAGTCTTGAAAAATTATATACACAATCATCTTGGGAAGTCTTGTCACTAATTGTGATACTAAATTTCGTGATTAAGCTCCTTACTGTCGCCCGTTTCCGCCTTAAAATGCGTAGCTGCTGTTCATCCTCATCTGACATATTTAACAGCTGCAGTTCGTTAGTCAGTCCTGATAGTTCTACAATTAGCCAAGAGATGACGCTGGTAGTGACGTTGTTTTAATGCAAATTTACAAATAGCGTAAGCGTTGTATTACTTCACAGTGCATTATCACAGATTACGCGTATTTAAAATAAAAGCAATAGAAGTATGAGCTGCAATTAAATTAATGAATGCTTGTAAAGTAGTAAGCTTGCTATAGCGTCTGGAACTTACGTGTCGTAGGTCCGGATAGAAGCTGCCGTTTGTTTAACTTCCCGTCAAATATCTTCGTAGCGAAGACACTGTATGGAATCGTGCTTCTTTTAATAATCAGCTTCTTTCCCAGGTTTCGGCACCATAAATGTAGCGTATTAAATACTATAAACCATCGTGCTTTACAAACGTGCTTTAATTCTTTATTAAGCTCTCTGACTACAACAAAACTAACTATAAACAGAGTCCATAGATA
Source organism: Vandiemenella viatica (assembly GCA_031002005.1). Lineage (NCBI taxonomy): Eukaryota > Metazoa > Arthropoda > Insecta > Orthoptera > Morabidae > Vandiemenella > Vandiemenella viatica. The sequence goes on along the minus strand of JARYHS010013630.1, from coordinate 99,949,439 downwards.
ACTGTAACCGTTAGTTCAAAGATAATATTGCTCTTAATCTCCGACACCTTCTATGAACTGGTACTACACTGAAGACCCAAAGAAACTGGTACACCTGCTTAACATCATGTAGAGTTCCTGCAAGCATGCAGAAGTGCCGCAACACGATGTGGCATGGACTCGACTAATGTCTGAAGTAATGCTGGACGGAATTGACACCATGCATCCTGCAGGGCTGTCCATAAATCCGTAAGAGTACTAGGGGGTGGAGATCCCTTCTGAATGGCACGATGCAAGGCATCCAAAACATGCTCAATAATGTTCATTTCTGAGGAGTTTGGTGGCCAGCAAAGGTATTTAAACTTAGAAGAGTGTTCCTGGAGCCATTCTGTAGCAATTCTGGATGTGTGGGGTGTCACATTGTCCTGCTGGAATTGCCCAAATCCGTCAGAATGCACAATGGACATGAATGGATGCAGGTGACAACTCAGGATGCGTATGTACGTGTCACCTGTCAGAATCATATCTTGATGTATCAGGGGTCCCACGTCACTCCAACTGCACGTGACCCACACCATTACAGAGCCTCCACCTGCTTGAACAGAACCCTGCTGACATGCAGGGTCCATTAATTCATGAGGTTGTCTCCATACCCATACATGTCTATTCGCTCGATACTGTTAGAAACGAGACTCATCAGACCAGGCAACATTTTCCAATTATCAACAGTCCAATGTCAGTGTTGATGGACCCAGGCGAGGAGTGAAGCTTTGTGTCGTAAACTCAGCAAGGGTACAAGAGTTGGCCTTTAGCTCCTAAAGCCCATATCGGTGATGTTTCGTTGAATGGTTCACATGTTGACACTAGTTGATGGCCCAGCATTGCAATCTGAGGAATGGTTGCATTTCTGTCACATTGAACGATTCTCTTCAGTTGTCATTTGTCCCGTTCGTGCAGGATCTATTTCTGGCCGCAGCAATATTGGAGATTTGATGTTTTACCGGATTCCTGATATTCACGGTGCACTCGTGAAATGGTCGTTTGGGAAAATCCCCATCTCATCGCTACCACGGAGATGCTGTGTCCCATCTCTCGTGTGACGACTATAACACCACGTTCAAACTCACTTAAATCGTGATAACCTGCCATTGTAGCAGCAGTAACTGATCTAATGTCCGCACCAGACACCTGTTGTCTTATATAGGCGTTGCTGACCACAATGGCGTACTTTAAGTGTTTACATATCTCTATGTTTGAATAGGCATGCCTATACCAGTTTCTTTGGCTCTTCAGTGTACTATCACTCTTTTCCAGTCCTGTGGTAAGAAGCAAGATTCCATGACTAATTTTCAATAAAATTTCAAGGTAATATACAATATCGTATACCAAAATCTTTAACACATCTGTAGTAATATTATCTACAGCAGCCCATTCGTGTTTTTTTTTTAGCTTTCCGAGTTGCTTCATAATTTCCTGAGGATTTATTTCAAATTTTGTAGTTTTCTCATTTATACTTTTAGGGAGACTCTCCTCTGATTTATTCCTTCCCATCACAGGATGATAGTTGTTAGTGGTCTCATTAAACCAGTCACTCAATGTGTATGCAATTTTAAAATCCTCAGTGACTTCAATGCCATTCTTATCTGCAATTGACTAAATACTGTCTCTTCCCCCTCAGTTTTCTAACCATAGAAATTTCTATAGGCATCATTCAGTGATTCCCAGGCCCGATTAATTCTTCATAAACCCTTCCTTTGCTTCTCTCTTTGCTCTTATTAATTGCTTGTTTAATTGTTTAAAGTATTTGTAACTTCATTCCTGTCTCTTAACTCTGTTGTGTTCCCATCTCACTAACCTCTTTAAACTTTATCGCCTCCATATTGCGGTATGTAGGTTCTCTGCTTCATAATTTTGTGATTTGGAATAAATATTTCCTCAACCTTTTTTACTATCTTCTTAAATTCTCCCCACTTGTCTCCACTGTGCTTGTGTCACCATTCGATTTGCTGAACTGTTTACCCAAATATTTCTTCAGTTCTAAAGTCTGTGCCTTTTAGTTACTATACCTCTTTCCCCATTCTATTTTGGCCACTGGTTTACTGAATCCCCTAATATCCATTAGCACTGCATTGTGATCACTTATTCCTTCAGTTACCTGATACTCCACAAAAATGTCATCAGGCTTTATTAGAAAGATATCTAATATGTTTGTTCCCCTCATGTTCTACTACACCACCTGTATGAAATCTCCTTCCCTTATAAGGTATTTGAAAATCTCTGTTCTCTTGTGTTATTTATTTTATTTCCTACCCAGTCAACACTTTGTAAATCTAAATCGCCTCCAATGACCTATCTACACTCACCTCTGAACTGTGGATATGAATTCAGTTTCTCTTCAAGAACCTCATCTTCATCATTCATTTTTCCACTGCTGGAAATGGAGAACACCCTGATTGTTTTCTTTTTTTATCACATCAGAAATCTAGCTGTAGTAACTCGCGTCATGATCTATGAATTTTTACTAATCAGTATGAATACCCCTCCACTAATTGCTTCTCTGTCTGTGCGGTACATTCTTTAACCTTCAGGAAAACCTCATTGTCTAGTACAGTAATACCCCGCTTTACACGAGGGATACGTTCCGCCTAAAATCGCGTTAAGTGAAATTCCTGTATATCGGGGTTTACAATGAAACATAGTCAAAAGTTAACAAAAAATTCAAATCATTTGAATCAATCACTTTAATTCTAAGAACACTTCATGCAGAATTACATGTTTTATTTTATTTTTTTTATGGAAAAATACATTTATTGTCTTTTGGGTAGCGTTTCTTTTATGTTCTTATAAAATACATTCATAACACCCAACGCTGTTTTTAATTGTCTGACACACGGTCAAAACACGATCATCATCACTATCTATTCTCTGCAATATGGCCAAACCTGAATTAATTTTTGAAAGAGCATTTTGTATTCCACTTGAAGATAAAACTCTCTTTTCTACTTGTTCTTCCTCATCGTTTATGGCATTATTATGTGACTGGATCAGATCTTCATTGCTGAGTGGTTCGTCGTGAGTTGCAACAAGTTCTTCAAGATCTTCTATCGCGACATCTTCAAGTTCACACCCCTCAATCATTGCAGCAATGTCCTCAAGCACTTGTCTGTGCATTTGGACAATTCTTCTAGGTGCTTCCACTACATCTGGCCAAAGATTACGCCACACCCTTCTCATACAACTCTTTTTAACTTCGTTCCAAAACTTGTCTTTGTTGTGAATAGCCTTCATGATGTTGTATGACTTTCACCACTCTCGCATAGACTGTCTTCCTTCCCTGTCAGTTTCATGAATTAGCTGGCTAAAAGTGCAAGCTTTGAAGTTTGCTATTGCTCCTTGGTCTATAGGTTGTAATATTGACTTAGTGTTTGGTGGAAGGAACTTCACGTACACTTTTAAGTCTCTCGGCGTATCAATGGTTGGATGTCCTGGAGCATTGTCTAAGAGTAACATAACTTTACGTTCAATCCCATTTCTGTCACAGTAGGATTTGACTGACGGGCAAAATCTATTAGAATACCAATCTTGAAAAACTTCCCGTGTAACCCACGCCTATCTGCTGGACCGCCACACGACTGGTAGGCTTGTCTTGTCTGTACCTCGCACAGCACGGATTGTTTCTGAATGGTAAACCAGTAAAGGTTTCAGTTTGAAATCACCAGTGGCATTACCACCCAGAAGAAGTGTTATTCGATCTTTCACAGCTTTGAAACCGCTGGATTGACGTTCTTCTTTAGAAATGAATGTTCGAGATTGCATTTTTTTCCCCAGTAAAGCCCGGTCTCATCAACATTGAAGATGAGACAAGCAAGAATTTTTTCTCGTGCTATGAAATCTTGAAACTTGTCTGGAAACTCGGATGCAGCTTCAGTGTCCGCATTGGCGGCCTCGCCTGTTACCTGGATATTTTGACGCTGCTTGAACCGATGAAACCAGCCTCTGCTGGCAGCAAAAGTCGGAGTGGAACTCCCTTCACCTTCTTCAGTCTTTAACATCTCATACAAAAATTTTGTTTTTGTTCATATGAGATGCTGACTCAGTGGTGTGTTCTTATTTAAATCTTTGATCAATACTGCTAGCAACTTCTCCATTCTTTCTAGGATAGAAGATCTCGAACGAGAATTTTTTTTTGCACTTATAGATGTTGAACTTTCGCTTGAAAGTTTAATTTTTCCCTATTTTTAAAAATAGTTCTCACAGTCGATTCTGACGGACCAAAATCTCTGTTAACAATTGTTGCTTCTCCTCCATTTTCCATTATTCTTATCACCTTCATCTTCAATTCCAAAGTTATACCTTTAAGCTCTTTTCTCTTCATAGGCGGCATTTTTAACGTATGTTAAATTATGTATCTCCACCAAAAGTTAAAACACGACTGCCAGCTGAGGAAACATATGGAACAAACGAAACAAACAAGGGAATCCCCATAGAACAATGTCGTAGGATGGGGAATGCCCAATGGTCAGAGAAAGCAGAGATTACCGAGACCAAAGAGAAGCCAATGACTACCTTATGTACATACATATTCTTAAGTAAGCAATTCGTGTAATACGAGGCAGTTTAACGCGAAATTTGAAATTCACGCTAAAGCGAAACCGCACATAACGGGGTCGCGTAAAGCGGTGTATTACTGTACTCCTTTTAACCAAGACTCTACCCCTATAATCACTAGTGGTTTATGTATCTCTATTAATTTTGCAAACTCAATCACTTTGTTCATTACACTTCTACAGTTCAGAAATAATTCACTTATATTTGGCTTTGAGGCATTTTCAGCATTAATCTCTGTCATTACAGATGTACCCTTGTCTGTTATTATTTCAAAAGCTTCATCTATTTCTTTAACATTTGCATTTTTTACCCATCGTGCATTTACATTCAGTATCCCTTTGATCACTTATTTTTATCCCCTCACCAGCAGCCCCTAATCTAAAAAAGGCACAATCCTAACCCCATGATAACTGGAAGTGGGCTCCTTTACATCTGTAATTAATAACTGAGAAATTACTTCCTAGCTTCTTCTATTTAGGTGTAGGCCAGGCCTAGTGAAACCTCACCTACCAATGGTGTTCACAAGCACAAGCACCAAAACAGAACTAGTACCTTTTCCAAGTAGCATCTCTGTTTCCAAGTTTATTCACCTCACAGTGTGGTCCAACTGTGGTGATCAAGATGACTTAAAACCTGCACTAATTCCATCCTGGTATGCTGCACCTCCTTCACCACTTTCCTCCGCTCACACTCTATAATGTAACATCCATTCCTATCAATTCCTTTGCCCACACCTCCCACTGTCACTACTCTATTGTCCATAGTGAAATTCATGTTTAGTGATCCACTATTACCAGCCCTAATGTTGCACTGGGTTTGAAAAAGCTTGTGACCTGGAAGCCTGTGCCTAATTGATCCTGCAGAAGAGTGCCTACACCTCTTCCATGGCCCCATCTAGACCTTTTTTTTATCCCTATTTTTTTTTCTTCCATGCCTCTATTCCCGCTGGCCAGATGCACCTTACCAACTCCTACCTCTACATGAGGTTCTTCCCCATCTGACTCTGCCAACAGGTCAAATCTATTTCTCCCCATAGTTTCTGGAGTGGCTTTTTCATCCTGGTAACCACTTTTCACCTATGACCTTTTCTCAGTTCCCAACCATCCTTCTCACACCCCCCCCCCTTCCCCTCTAAACCTCACCATCTCTACTTTCTGCCTTTACAGGCAGAGCCTCCACGGGTCGAGTCTCAAGGACTCGGACCCTTTCACGCAATTCCCGGATCATTTCCCCCTATCTCCCCGATCATTTTGTCTCGCTCTGAAAATTTCCTATCCTGCTCTTAAAGTTTCGTACCTTTTAAACAGAGCGAACAATAGCATTGAACACCCTCATTTATTTCCCTTTTTCCCACTGCCTCATATTCCCAGTGAAACCACTTTTTACACCCACTGCAATCCAAGTTGGGGGATATAAAGTTGATATTAAAAACCCTCAAAAAACGTTATCTTCTTTCTCTCTCTCTTTTCTTTGGTGGCAATTATCAATAAAACATTTTTTGTACTCCAGCCCAGTAAATTTTAGAAACAAATATAATTTTAACTGATATAATCAATGCAGCCTTTCTCAGGACCAATGACTGATAAAGCATTACTATTTGACTGTTGGAGGCACTCACTGTGCAACCTCGTCTTAGCCTTTGTTGTGACTTGGCATCTGAGGTAAAACTATGGTGATTATGTTTGCTGAAATGTTATTTGTTTTAAAATCTATCTTGTCTCAATGACTGTGCATGGAGCCATTTTGATTGATTGATTCATTTTTTTTTTTTTAAATCATGTATTCTTATTTCTTACCTTTCTCATGTTGAAGATAAATGCATTTGATTATCATGTGGCATTGTCATATCATTTCTTATTTAGTTATAAGTGACAAGGATGTGTTACTTTAATTACAAGAATTTTTTGTTTATTTTCAATTTTGTAGGTTTACATCTATGTCATACATCAGTTTATTTTTTATTTTATTTTAACATTCCTTTAATACAAGTGCTATTTGAACAGTTCTGTGTGCTTCCATTCTTTTGACAGACCTAGTCTATTGATCTCAATATCTAGGAGTAGGTTGTTATTTTTCACCTCCTCTCTAATTATCCTATGTAGTAAACTATCCTTCATGGTATTTTCTACATGTGAATTTCATATCTGTGGCCTTTGCCTTATACATTATTCATCTTCATAAATTTCAGGAAATTTATTTTAATATCATTCTTGGGTCGTCTGAGTTGTATTGGTTTCTAATAGTTCTGGTATTTAAGTTCTTTCTCCCATTCTCAGATGACTTTGTCCAGAACAAGGTTGAAGAGTATTGTGAACAGACCATCACCCTATCGAACACTCGTATTGGTTAGGAACAGTTCGGATATCTCGCCATGAATTTCACTTTGGAGATTGTGTCGGTGAGTGTTTTATGTGGTTTAAGGTTTCTGGATCGAACCCTTGCTTTTCAAAGATGTTGAATTGAGATTGCTGGTCGATTGAATCATATGCCTTTTTGAAATCTTAAAGGAGCAAATGACTGGGCTGTTTCGAATGCTTTATATTTTACTGTGGTTTTTAAGTTGACTATTTGCTCTATACAGTTCCTACCAGTGTGGAAGTCAGCTTGGTATTCACCAATTTTGTGGTCGAGTTGCTCCTGCTTTCTTTTTAGATGACAGGCTAAAAGAATTTTTTATGCAACCTGAAGGAGGAGATTCCTTGATAGTTATTAATGTCCGTGTTATCTCCCTTCCTGTGTAGTGGGTCAATGAGGGTGCATTTCCAGTCTAAGGGTAATTGTTTTTTCCTGCCAGATCTTTGTAATGATTTGTGTGAGTTCTTTAAGCGAATCAGGTCCAAGATTTTGATACCATCCAAGACAGTGATACCATCCTCTTCAGATGCTTTGTTGTTTTTGAGTTTGAGGATAAGTCCGTGGATTTCCTCTTGTGCTGGTGGTGGGTATTCCGGATAGGTATAGGTGGGGGTTTCCTTCTGGAATCTTGAAGAGGGTTCAAAGCAGTTGAGGAGTTCAAAAAAGTGTTTTGACAGTTCTCAACAATTTTCCTGATTAGTTAGTGCGAGCTTTCCATCCAATTTCCTGAAGCATAAGTTTTGAGGAGAGTATCATCGGATTGTTGCTGTGAAAGTTCTATAGAAGTCTCGGTTGTTATAGTTGTAGAAATTTTCTTTGATAAAATCCAATTGTTACTTCATGTTCCGATTGGTTTGTCTGATGATTTTCGTCTCTTGTTTTCAGATTTCATGAAAGTTCTGCAAGTTTTCCACTGTTTTTTTTTTTTTCCTGTTATATTTAAGAATGCTAGTGCTTTTTCACATCCTGAACCATGCATATTTACAAGAATATAACATTTAAGAATGAATAAATAATGAAGCAGTAATAGAATAAAAACACAGAAAATTAATAAGTAAGCAATAAATGATGTGTTTGCTGGTAGGGTGTTATTGGATATTAGGGTCAGGTGGATGTATAGTATCAAAGATATTTTGCAAGATCAGATGGAATGGTAATTTCTGGGAAAGCTGTAAAACATTTTTTGAGAGTGTTAAGAGTTATTGGAACTGGCATTGGTTACTACTGGATGGTATAGGTTGCAATTGTAGACTGTTTGCCTGTGGCAATTTAGTCCGACTGAGGGTTGGCTGGTAGTGAGGCCTATGTTTGGACTAGTTCAGTTGAGACAGGCTAGTTGGTATATAAACTGCATCCATTGATGAGAAAGGTTTTCCCTGGAGTTGGATTGGGATAGGTTGTAGTAGCTGTATGGATGCGGCAGGTTTTGTTCTTATGATTAGGTGATCTACTGAAACATATACAGGGGCAGTGCATAGAATTTTGCGGAGAAAGGTGTGCATTTTATGGATGAAGCATAGGAAGTGGTAGCCACATCTCAGGATGTGATTAATGGACTTGATACCAGGTGCAAAAAATCTTGATAGCTACCATTCCTTCCACCATTTTCAAACCTCACTGTCGTGGATACATTTTGTCATCATTGATCATGCAACATAAATCATAACCCACTTCATATACCAACTTACCTGTCTCCATTGTCTAAATTTGCTATCTCACCAAAAATTTCTGTTCATCAGCTTTAATGGCAACAGATAAATAGTTAAACTCCGGAAATCTGGACCACCTAATTCCTGCCCATGTCAGCTATCACAGTTCCATGTTTCTGAAACAATCTTCCAATGATCAACAAGATATAAGTTTTAGAATAGTGCTGTTTTTATTTTATACTTGCTTCAGAGTGATCCCCAAAAACATTCTTACCGAATGAAACTGTATTTGTATTAGCCATAGGGTATTTGAGATAAATAATTATGTAGGAGGAAATTATAGTTTCACATAACTTGGACAGCTGTTGCAGCATATTTGAATAAGTTTTTCTCCAAAAACTCGCCATGGTTGGTGATATATTTCTGCTAAAAAGCTTTTCATAAAATTGTCTTGTAAAAGTCAGCGCTTGTAACAGAAACCAATGTTTAACCTCAAAAATGACATCATCCTTGAGTATCATCTTCTGAGCAGCTGCTACATTTTGAGAAAGAGGAAGACATCCCTTGATGTCTGGTCTGTAGAACAGACTGAACTTCTATCAAGATGGATCTTCCAACAGGTGACTGGTGTATTGTCTGTCAACAGCATTCATTTTCAGTTCCTCACCTACAAAGAGCTAGAATATCAGAAGTAACAGATATGTGTGCTTGTTTGAGTGTGTCACTGATTACCTGGATAATATCCTCACAGCTTGAGTAAAATGGCTAGTATCACTTCTGTAGATACACTTGACATGCACTTTACTGGGAGAAGTGTGGGGAGAAGGATGGTATATGTCTCCGTTACCACTATTTGCTCATATCTCTTTTTTTCTGGAACTTTGATCATTACAGCCATTTCCCTTTTCTAGGTGCTGCTCTCTCTTTAATTCTTTTATGTACAAAAGTGATCAGTTTTTGCACTGCTTGTCAACAATTTACAGTAATCTAGATAAAGATGCAACTAACACTGATTACAGCCATAATGATTTCAATGGTTTCCTGTATGGAATCAGCCTTTTCTCTTTCTCCATCACATCATTTGTGCAAGTAGGTCTCTTGTCACTAATTTCCCCAGTGTTATTCGACATTGACATTCACAGTTTGGAGTTGTGTTTTCCAGCTCGGTACTGGCATTCAGTAGGATGTAGATTAGAACTCCTGTCCACCCATTCATATTTTGATTTTCCATGGTTTCATGAAATCGCTCCAGGCAAATGCTGGGATGGTTCTTTCAAAGACTGTGGATGAATTCCTTCTAATTCCTAGTCCCCATTCCTATCCCACCTTTAATGCCTTTGATGTTGACAAGACTTAATGACGTAAAGCGGGAGGGGGAGGGAAGAACTAATTACAGCCATACTGATTTCAGTGCTTATTTTTTCTGTGTTGGGATAAACCTCTGCTCTTTGTCATATGTGATGGTAGGTCCCTTCTTTCATGGTTTCTTCAGTATCATCTGAAATTACTAAGCTCATTTTGGTTTTCCAGGTTAGGCCTGGCATTCAGGAGAATCCAGATTCAATACCTCTTCCAGCCTTCCAGATTTTGGTTTTACAAAATCACACAAATACCAGGGTGGTTCCTGCATGGCCAAATACCTTTCTGTTCCTTGCCCCTTCTCCTCTCCAAACACTAAATGACCATGAAAAAAGGTGTTTTATAATAACCTATCTCATATAAAGCATTCATCTGTTCACGAATTTGCTCTATCAATTTCATCTGAAGATATAGGAAGCTGGTAATGCCTGAAGTGTCAGTTTTTGCATACTTCCCTGTTTTTTACCTGCAGCATAGAACTAAACATTCAAGGAGAAAAATGAAATGTGTTTTTAATTTTGAAGTATGAAAATTTAAAACACTCCACTATAGAGGATTACTCAATCTCTCTGTTAACTCCTCACACAAAGTAGGACAGTATACACATCAATTAATTTATGGTCTGCAAACACATGGAGGATAAATTATGATGGGGAATGTTTCTGTGATGGTTCAGATAGTTAGTTTCTTTCTCACCTTAACCACCTTGGCTATCTCCATCCTTTCAGAACATGCTCTAGTAGACCTACCAGTTTCATTCAGTTTTTCCTTGTTCATAAATACCATTCTCCTCTTAAAAATGCACCTGCTTCTATCATTCTAACAGTTCTACTTATAGAATGTGGCAGTTGTGAAACTTTCCCATATTATTTACCAATTATCTTGTAAAAATTGTTCTGTCAACATAAGGCTTACAATGAAAAAATTATCCTTTGTATAAATAGTTACAGATAAATGGTATTTAATTCAAATCCCAACATCCCATTGCTGCCAAATGTGACAGCAATAACTTCATTCCCATGCTGTCTGAGTCATCCTAGTTAGTAACAGTTTGTTCAAATGTAAGCAGTGGTACTGGTCTACTGTTCACATCAGGTACCCAGCATGCACTGGATTACAGTCTGTAATAACCCTCGTCTCTACTCTTCATTTACCCCTTGATTTTCACTTTTCCAATTGTTATCCTTCCTCTGCACCAACATGCCTCACTGCTTACTGAATTTAATTGTTATGGAGTACTTGTTTCAGTGGCAATTTCCATATATACCCATGTTCCTCCTTTTCCCACCTACTTTCTGACCCTCCTAATTTCAACTTTTAGCATTTTTGGTAAATTATTCATAATTTCTTTTGGTTCTCCTAATTCTTCTACCAATATATTTCCATGCTTCATCACTAATATATACCTTGTACACTCCTGTGACTCTTTTCATCCTTCTCCTGTCTTCCAATGATTCCCATTTTTGCTGCTTTATCATATCAGTCATTGACTGTGTTCTGTGGTAATTTCCAGAGACAAATCTAGCAGCCCTACATTGCACCCTGTCCAACTCTTGAATTTAATACTCACAATGTGGGTCCCATACTACACCACCATATTCAAGCAATGGTCTGACCAAAGTTTTGTAACCACCTGTCCATTGTGTATTGCCCAGTTAAGGGGGTAGGTACACTTAACACATACAAATATTTGATAAAGTTGAGATGCCATTTTCTCCAAATCTATTTAAATTTGAGGGTTCAAATTTCATAGCTACATAGAACTAATATAGCTAGATATAAAAATTGATTTTTAAAATAAAAATATTGTTTAACAATAGGATAATGTACCATTCAAATTGACAGTTAAAAATATATTGTTGTAAAGGGTTTTAAAGATAAAAGGCATAGTATTTGAAATTTTTCAGAAATGTTCTTTTAATATTGTAAACTAATATCAAGGCAACAAGTTGAACCTATAATATAACATATTTAACTCTATATTTTTTATTAATAAATTTTGTCAATAAATTAAAATTTTTGCTTTTTTTTGCTTAAATATAAAGGCATATTTTTCATTTGGGTAAAGCTGCATAAACAATAATGGTTCAGACTGTAGTACTTAGTATGTAGAACATGTCCTGCAAATTTGAAAAAGATCTATGCATATGGAAAAAAGTTATCTTTAAAACCATTTGATGAATTGCTGTTTTGAGATATTTAAGGTTAAAGATTTGGATCACCTTCAAGTGCAGTAAGATTTAAATGGCTGTCAATCGTACAGGGCATTGCTTAATCACACATAATTCCCACACTGTTGAAGATATTGAAATAATTTTTTTCACTAAAATGAAGCCAAAACTATAAACTGCTTTTGTGAATAATAATAAAAAAATCATTTTTTTGAAACCTGATAAGTATACCTACCCCCTTAAGATTGTTATCAAATATTATGCCAAGGTATTTGCATTTCAAGTCTTCATTAAGCATTTCCATCCACACTTTATAATCATAATCAATCTTTAGTTTTTTTTTATCTATGTGCCTAGTAAGCTGACCTTTCTTTGAATTTATCTTTATTTCATGTTGACCTACCCAGCTAGATATTTTGTCCAGATCACCTTGCAGCTGTTCAGTCTTTTACTGTTTTGATCCTATTATATAGAATTATGTCATCTGCAAACTTCTAACATCTGATTGTAGACCGTCAACACAATCACTCATTAGAATAATGAATGGTAATGGTCCCAATATGCTACCCTGTGGTACTCCCATTTTCACTCTAACTTCTTTTTATACTGTATTTCCTATCATAACTTTTTGCTTTCTACCTTTTAAGAATTCTTTTACCCAGCAAATCACTTTTCCTTCCACTCCAATAATTTTAACATAATTTAGTACCATTTTATTCCTCACTCTGTCAAAAGCCTTTGAAAGAACTTGTGCTACACTATCACTTTGTCCTCCTACGTCCATTTCATCCAAAATATCTTGCATATCACCTTCTAAGATTTCCATGAATATCCTTGCCTAAAACAATGTTATCAAATTAGTGTTTTTGCTTCAACATTAAACTTTTCTTCCACATATAAAGGCGCAATTACTTACCAAGGCTTATGGTAGAATATAACGTAGATGTAAAACACAAGTACTCTCAAATACTGAATTGGCAGATGAATATTATGCAGACTGGAGGGTTGTTACAAAATTGGATGAGTGAATATCTGAGAATGGCATTTGGGAGGACACAGTTTTGATACCTGGTCTGGCCACCTAGATTTTGGTTTTTCATTGTTTCACAGATGAATGCCATCATGGTTCTTTCAGAAGCCTACAGCTGAATTTCTTCCCTTTCCTTGTCCCATTACCTTCCAGTTCTAATGCTCTTACTTTTAGTGTCAATGAGGTTCTAAAATGTACTAAAATGGATGGTTCTCACTCTATAAATAAAGTGTTAATAGAGGTGTGAAGGGAACAGGAACCACAAAAGGAAAGGAACCTTTCAAGAAAATATACTCATAGATTTGAATGACAGACAAAAATTAAACTGTCGTAGTAATTTTGACTGAAAAACTGGAAAATGGGAAGCATTGTATCAATAAATACAATGGTGACTAGGTTGAAGATTGGTAAAATCAGTTGTAACCAATGATTGTTACTCTAACATTGTTGAGAATATGTTCCAGAAAGATCATAGACCGAAGGATGAGATTGAGGATTCTCTTAGGGCTGGGGGATAACCTAAGTACTAGTTTCTGCTGGTAGACCTGCTCTTTATATGTGAGTTCAGAGGCACTACTGCAAAAAGGACTTCAGCAGCATGAAAAGACAAGCAGGAATTTTAGTTATTGGTATTATGGCTGGAACAATTATCTGGAAGAAAGGAGATGAAGTAAGGGAAGAGATGAGGAAATATTTTGACCATCTGTACAATGAGAACAGAACAACAAGCAAAGAAAAGAGCATTTCAGGAACAGGAAATCAAGGTGGAAGTGTAGAATCCCCTCTGACATGGTCAGAAGTTGAAAAAGCCGTGAAAAGAATGGCTAAAGGCTAATAACCAGGCCTAGATGAAGTAAATGCAGATATGATCAAAGCAGCAGGAATCTATGGACTTCACTGGATATTTAGAGCAATGAACACCATCTGAAAAGAAGAAAAAGTTGACTGATTGGACAATGGGAATCATAGTGCCAATATTTAAAAATGTTAGCTGAAGAAAATGTAACAATTACAGAGGAATAACTCTTCTATCCCATGGCCTCAAGTCTGAGAAAATTATAGAAGATAGGCTGAGAAAAGTCATCAAACTGCAGCTTGAAAAAGAGCAGTACGGATTTAAACCTAACAGATCAACAACTGATCTCATCTTCACTGCTCAGATGATAATGGAAAAACATTGGGAGAGGGAAAGAGATGTCATCTTTATTTTCTTAGGTATTGAAAAGGCCTATGACAGCATACCTAGAGATAAACTTTGGAAATGTCTGTCCAATCAAAAAGTACCAACAAACTTGACCACCAAAGTTAGAATGTTTTATGAAAACGGCCAAAGCTGCATTCAAATTGGAGACCGCTATTCAGACTGGTTTGTGAATACCAAAGGCGTTCAGCAAGGTAGCACATTATTGCCGCTGTTGTTCATCATTGTAATTGACGAAATAATGAAGAGAGTAAAACAGTAACCCGACCCTGATGACTTTCAATCATTTGCATTTGCAGATGATGTTGTGATTTGGGGTTATACAGAAGAAGTAGTACAACAGAAACTGAACATATGGGATAAGCATTTTAAGGATTTTGGCCTTAGAATAAACTGCACAAAAACAGTGGTAATGGCTGTCATTAGACAGAATATGAAGCCTGTTGTTTATCTGGAGGGTGAAAAAATGAATAAAGTTGATAATTTTCAGTACTTTGGCAGTAAAGTGACCTCTTACAGTCGATCACAGAATGAACTTACCAATGGAGTACAAAAACGATCCCAGTTCTATCATCGAGTTAGGCACCTGCTGTGGGACAAGCATATTCTAATTACAGCCAAAATGTAACTGTATAATTTATACTTCTGGCCAATTACAACGTACAGCTTGGAAGTATTTACCACTATCAGCAGAGGTGAAAACAGACTCCAGGTGGCCGAGATGAAGTTCCTGAAATCAATGGTACAGAAAACCAGAAGAGACAAGATCAGAAATGAAGTGATTCCAAAACAGACCCCAGTCAATGAAAGCCTTTGAGAAAAAAGTGCCAAAGCAAGACTGCAATGGCTGGGACATGTCAGGTGGATGGACCCAACAAGAACAGTGAAGGTATGGCTGGAAAAAGAACTGAAGGGTAAAAGACCAAGAGGCCAACCCAGATGGAGATGGACTGATCTAGTGAAACTGGACCTAAAGGAGAAAGGTGCTTCATGGTCTAGAATCCAAGAAATGGAAACATACTTGGACAGAAAAAAGTGGCAAGCACTCTTACACCGGGAAACTGATGATCAATGATGAAGATTGATGACATGAACAGATAAGGTGTATGGCTATTCTTCCTGATGTACATTGGCAGATTTGTAGATAATTCTACGTAAGAAGCTGGAAAGTTGTTGCAATAGTTTTTTTTTTTTTTTTTTTTTTTTTTTTTTTTTTTTTTTTTTTTTTTTTGCTGTCATCAGTCTCTCGACTGGTTTGATGCAATTCTCCATCCCTTCCTATCTTGCACTAGCCTTTTCATCTCAGTGTACCCTTTACAACCCATGTCCTCTATCACCTGCTTCATATATATTAATCTCTGTCTTCCTCTTCAGTTCTTACCTTCGACTGTTCCCTCCACTAACAAATTAACCAACCCTACATGTCTCAAAATATAACCTACCATCCTGCCTCTTCTTTTTGTAAGACTGTTCAACAACCTTTTTTCCTCACCCATCATTTCCACAACTTGTTCGTTTCTTACTTTACCTGTCCACGTAATTTTTAGCATCCTTCTATAGCACCAAATTTCAAATGCTTCAATTTTCCTTGTCCGGTTTTCCTAAAGTCCAAGCTTTGCTATCATAAGGTGCTGTGCTCCACACATAGAATTTTAAAAAGTTCTTTCTGAGTCCTAGATCAATATTTGAAACTAAAAGATTTCTCTTTTTCATGAAGGCTCTTTTCGCCACTGCTATTCTGCTTTTAACGTCATTCTTGCTTCGGCCATCAGTTGTAATTTTACTTCCGAAGTCTGACCCTATTTTAATATTTAATCTATTAGTATTGGTATCATTTCTGCTACATTTCATCACTTTTGTCTTGCTTTGGTTTATATTATTCCAAAATTTTCCTTCATTATTTTTGTTCATGATATTCAGTAACTTCTCAATATCCTCAACTTGTTCTGCTAACAAGACAATGTCATCAGCTAATCGTAGTGTATGGGGTTTTCTCCTTGAACATTTATGCCACATTCAAATCTTTCTTTCACTTCCTTTATTGCTTCTTCTAGATACAAGTTGAATATTAATGGGGATAGACTACAACATTGTCTCACATCCTTTGTAAGAGATGCATGTCTCTAATGTTTCTCTACTTTTATTATAGCTACTTGATTCTTATAAAGATTAATAAAGTATTCTTCTATCTCAGTATTTTAGACCCAACTTCTTTAAAATTTTGAACTTCTTGTCCCACCTAACATTATTAGCTTTTTTCTAAATCAACAAATGCCATAAAAGTATCTTTGTTTTTCTTGATCCGCCCTTCAAGTAATAATCTTAATGCCAGAATTGCTTCTCTTGTGCTGTGGTTTTCCATAACCCAAACTGATCTTCACCTACTATTGCTTCTACTACACTTTCAATTCTTCTTTATATATTATTCTGGTCAGTAATTTTGAGGCATGTGATGTAATTCTCACATCCTACAGCTTGTGCTTTCTTTGAAAGTGTGAAGATGATATTTTTATTAAAATCAGTGGGAATGTCTCCTGTTTCATAACTTTTTGACGTAAGTTTGAATAATCTTTGTGTTCCTTTTTCTCCAAGGGATTTCAGAAGTTCTGCAGGAATCTCATCAATTCCAACTGCCTTATTTGATTTCAAATCATTGAAAACTCTACCAGATTCTGTCCCCAAAACAGGATCATCTAAGTCATCAATGTTGACATCAACTTCTTTTTCTAATGCACTAACCATCTCCATCATACAGTTTCTCTATGCATTCCCTCCACTGGTTATCTCTATCTTCTGAACTTAGAAGAGGTTTCCCATTGGCAGCTTTAATGTTTACTCCTCTTTTCTTCATTTCTCCAAAATTCTCTTTGATCCCCTATATGCCACATCTACTTTAGCTATGACCATTTCCTTTTCTACTTCTTCACACTTTTCTTGCTACCATCTTTCTTTTGCTTCTTTGCATTTCCTGTTTATTTGATTTCTAAATTGTCTGTATTGCTCTCTTCCTGTTACATCCTGAGCATTTTTGTTCCTTCTCCTCTGATCCATCAACTCCAAAATTTCTTCTGTGATCCAAGGTTTCCGGGTGGCTTGTTCCCTAAAGCCTAATTTCTCTTTACCAGCATTCATTAGTTTGGTCTTTAATGCATTCCATACATCCTTAGTTGAGCTCTTTTCAGAGTTACTACTTAGAACTGTGTCTACAATTTCTGCAAACTTTTCTCTCATGTTAGATTGTTTCAGTTTATTAACTTCCAATCTGTTTTGTTTTTGTTGCTTCTTGCTTCTATTGAATTTTTGCCTGCAATTTATAAATATCAAATTATGGTCAGAGTCTATGTCTGCTCCTGGGTATGTTTTATAGTCTAGAATTTGATTCCTGAATCTCTGTTTGACCATTATATAATCTAGCTGATATCTACCTGTATCTTCTGGACATTTCCAGGTGTATATCCTTCTAGCATGATTCTTAAATAGTGCGTTCACCACGACTAGTTTATATCTGTCACAAAATTCTAACAATCTGCTTCCTCACTCATTTCTTACACCTAAACCAAAACTTCCTACAGTATTCTCCTTTTTTCTTTCTCCCATTAGCGCATTCCAATCATCTATGATTATTAGATTAATATTGGATTAATTCTTCAATTTCAGCATATATTTTCTCCATTTCTTCATCATCTTCCTGTGTCATAGGCATGTACACTTGTACTAATATGGTTGGGGTGGGTTTAATTTCAAATCTCATCAAAATAATTCTGTCACTAAACTGTTCACAATAACTCACCTGTTTCCCTACTCTCTTATTCATAAAAAAATCCTTCATCAGTGACCCCATTGACAGCCTGTGTGCTAACTATCCTCTATTCCCCAGACTAGAAATCCTGTCCATCCTTCCATTTAATCTCACTAATCTCAACAATTTAAGTCGTTCCATCTCCCTTTTTAAGTTTTCTAACCTACATGACCTATTCAAACTTCTAACATTCCGCACTCCAATTCATAAAATGTGTCAATCTATTCTGATGACTCCTCCCTGAGCAGTCCCCACCCAGAGATCCGATTGGGGGACTATTTTACCGAGGAAGAAGCTATCATACTATATGTAATTTGAGAGGATTACATCCCAAGGATACCCTTAGGGTCTTTAATTGCCTTCTGCATCCCCATGCCATTGATCATTTCTGTTTCATTCACCCTCAAGGGCCATTTCCAACCCCAAGGGCAAGAGGGTGCCCTGAACCACTCCCCACTCTTCCGCCCTCATTTCGGAGGCCGTTGGCAAGCCCTGGGTGACTCTTTATTCCAGGAATCTCTCAGTTGCAAGGGCCTCATTCCGTGCAAATGGGGTGCACCACATGAAGGAGAGGTTGACATTTGGTTGGAAGAGGCTAATATACCTTACACCCCCAGTTTATAGTTATTTCTTAAGATATGGGTCAGGAATTTAGGGCACGGGAAAAAACTATTTAATATAAAGTGTATTGTGATTTATTTTGTTCGATTGCTGAGATGTGACAGAAATGATGTTTGCTAATCAGCCCAGATGCTTGCAAATCATTATAGGCTTTAGCGAATGTGTGTCAGAATATATATGCCTGCACACACTCAGTTTTTGTACATAGCAGTTACTGAAGTGAAGATACGTACAGAGCTGTGGTGTGTGTACAAAACGGACGGTGTTATCTGTTGGAGAATAGTATATAAATATTTAGGAAAATGGCATGGTAACAAAAGCACAAATTTAATTTGGATTTTAGATGTCGAGATTAGCTAACTTCGCTGCTGTTGTCATGCATTCAGATCATTGAAACAATAGTATTATTCCAGAACCTGACCAAATCCATGAGGGGATTCTTTAAGAAGCAATGTTCCAAATGAACAGAAATCAAGTTAGCATAAGATTGAATGTAGAGAACAGTGCTACACCCCACTCTGTGTATTACAATACTTCTGACTATAACAAGCTTAAAAACCTCTAGAAATACCAAGTTCTGGAAGTTCCATCCATTTCATACTAAACAGTCTCTTCTTTGCAGCCTGGGTGTCCATGGCAGACATATTTAATTTGACCATAGTTCCAAAACCTGTAAATCATGTTACAGAACTAATTAACAAACAAAAATATACCCAGCCATGTACCAGTCAGTTCTTTCCAACTATCAATCCTTACTAGCCAAGACAAATCATGGCCATGTTTTTTTCTGGAGCCTTGACTACATCAATCATATGCTATTACAGGTCCATGACTAAGAGATTTCTTGTCTGAAGTGCCGCATTCCTATAATCTTCTGTCTCTCTGAGAATATGCTTCAGAAGTTAACCTCCTATTTCCAAATATCACTCTGCTAAACTCAGTCCCTTATCCTTCACATGTAACAAAATGCCAGCAGGATTACAACATAAATCCTGCCACCACCGTATTTACCAGATTCACAAATTGAGACAATATTACAAACATACAACATGCTTTTCGTCATTCCTTCCTTTTATTTATTTCATTTACCAATTGCAGCAGGTGTGCAGCTGTGACATGATGTTTATGGATTTACTGCTGATTGTTTTTCTAAAAACACAATATTTTGATGGCTTCCTGCCTAAAGATATGAGTGTGCCACTGAAATATATATATATATATATTGAACATTAGGATAGGATAAAAAACCACCGCTTGCCAAAGAAGGGGATTCCTGTGGCGTTGGTACATGAAAAAGACATGAACACACAAAGAATAGAATTTTCGAGCATGACTCTTCCTCAGTAGAAGTGAGATGGTTGCACACAAGCGGCCGGCAGCCAACTGCGTGAGCCACAATGTCGGTGGCTCACGGTGGGGGAAAAACAACATGGCAGGAAGTGAGGGTGGGGGTAGAAGAGCACAGGCTGGAAAACGATGATGAATAGCAAGTATAAAGCAAAACTGTACACAAGGACCCGTTGTGGAAGGGCAGTATACCTCAGTTAATCAAGTAATGAACACATGTGCAAACAACTGAAAAAAAAAATCAAAATTTTAAGTTAAAACTAAAAGTAAGCAAAATTCAAAGTCACAAACTAGCCTATAAAGATAAGCTCTGGTGAGCGATGGTTCTATGAGGGAAGATGGAAGTGAGGGGGATGGCTGGGAGGAAAATTGTTGCTATCTTAAATTTAGACCTGGAGATTGTCTGCTCCCCAGTTGGTACTGATAGGCCAGTTCCCACCTTCAAAGTTCTGAAATACTACTTTTATCTGAGAGAACTCTGATGGCGTGGACCGAGAAGCAGGTGTTAAAATTGTTGGTGCCATGTATAGTGGCATGATCAGGGTTCTTGGTGTGTACTGATTGTCGGTGTCCATTCATTCTAATGGCCAGTGGATTTGTTGTGAGTCCAATGTAGGAGGCTGGGCAATGGTTACAAGTGAGTTGGTATATAAGGTGGGAGGATGTACAAGTGGCAAATCCTGTGATGGGAAAGCTTTCCCCAGTTACGGGGTTGGTAAAGTTGGTGGAAGGCGGGTGCATACTGCATAATTTGCAATGGGATCTGTTGCAAGGAAATGAACCTTGGGGCTGTCTTGCAGGCTGGGGGACCCCGTGCTTATGGACCAAGAGTTGGGTGAGGTTTGGAGGTCTGCTGAAGCAGGTTCTGGGGGAGTGAAGGAGGTTTCTCATCTCAGGGCAGGCTCGAAGGAAGTCGTAACCTTGTCTCAATACTCGGTTAACGGATTCCAAGCCTGGGAAGTAACGGGTGATCAAACCAGGGCTATGGTGAGTTTTAGAGGGTTATGGATTGTTGATAGGTTGAGTAGGTTGTGATGTGGCACGAGAAACCTGTTTGTGAACTAAATCAGGTGGGTAATTGCGGGAAATCAGGGCTTCAGAGATATTGCTGGCATATTGTTGAAGGGCTTGTTGATTGGAACAAATGTGACTGCCTCGAATGCCTAGGCTGTAGGGGAGGGAACGTTTTATGTGATGAGGGTGGCAGCTGTCATAATGAAGGTACTGTTGTAGGTTGGTGGGTTTGATATGGACAGCTGTGTGTATATAGCCACTAGTGAGGGAAAGGTCGACATCCAGGAAAGTGGCCTGTGTATGGGAGTAAGTACATGTGAATTTCAAGGAGCTGACAGTGTTAAGTTTATTGAGGAAACTGAGTAGGTTGTCTTCCTCGTTGGTCCAGATTATGAAAATATCATCAATGAATCTGACACACAAGAAGGGTTTCAGATGGGCTGCAGCTATGAATGATTGTTCTAGGCGGCCTAGGTAGAGTTTAGCGTATGAACAGTTTGTTTGAGTTAAAGTGCTGCGACTTGTCAAATATACAAATCTTGATACAAGTTCCGGCACAAGTATCCAAGTATGAATGCATCTTTAATGGTATTAAAGTTCTTCTGGTCAGCATGGGTGCGTCGAAATGAAGGTTGGATGAGTTGGAATACTGGTTCAAAATGAGTGCCAGACAGTTCCAAGGTCATCAAATAATCCCCACTTTATCCCCTTTCCAATATATTTTGTCTCCCCCCCCCCATTTTCTACAAAAAGATCACTATAACTGATGATATTGATCTTTAACTTAGTTGAAGTTTTGGCTATTAGAGTACAGTCAGATATGTATTTTTCCATTTTAAGTTTGTTAAAATTATCACCAAACATAAATATTTTTTTGTGTGTAAGCATTATCTTTAATTATTGACTCCAGTTCCTTACCTTATTTTCCTTCCATTATTTCCAAGTAAAAAATTCCCCACTCCTCCCCATCTCCTACTCCAATTCGACAACTGCCAACACTCATTTTATTCCTGTTCAATCTCAGCCAACCCTCCGTTCCACTCCATGTTTCTCTGCTGGAGAAATCTAATACTTGTATTCTTCATCTATATGTTTGTGTAGTATCAGTTTTCTGAAATATATTATACTGTAATTCATAAGAATCATTTACCAAACCACTGTATCAAAAATATTCATTAATTTATATATTACTTTTTTATTAATAGCTGAGTGATAAACAAATGTGTTTTTATTAAATGCACTCAGTATTACGTTTAATGTACAAATAGATTTATAACAACAGGTCTTCTCATAGTTATAATTTGAACACAAAAACTGCAACTCCTGCATGTTACTAGCTTTGCATGATTTTAACACAGCTAGCATAAAAAGTAAGGTCTTCACATCATTGGATGTGATACAGAACTAATAAATAAACAATGTGAAGGATGTTGTTATTATTTGTTTAGACTAAAATGTTGTATCCTTCGGGCAGCCCAAAAGAAATGGGATGGGGGATAATGATACAGAATTCATCTATTAACAAAGAATGAATAGATGGTTTTTAGAGTAGAAGGAAGTTCAAATGCAGATTAGTTATTGCAAAAGAAATGTGGTAAATAGCAGATTAGGTTCTTTGGTCAATAATTATGGTTCTGGATTGACAAATAATCTCTATTTAAAAATGTTTTTAGGTATTGAAGCTACAACTTATTTTCTTTCTTCAGCCTCAAGATGAGTTCAGCAAAAGTACTTATAATTGGTGCTGGGGCAGCTGGAATTGCTGCTGCCTGTCACTTGCATGAAGCAGGAATGAATGATTTCATTGTCCTTGAAGCTGAAGACCGTGTTGGTGGAAGGGTACATTTTGCTGATATATGTGAGTAATGGTATCTATTATATCATCACAATTTGATTTCCAGCTCTCTATGTCCCTTCAGAATTCTTTGTCATTTACTAAGTGTCTTATCTTTTGTCTGATTATTTCTCCCCCCCTCCCCCCAATGATTGTCTATAACAACCAAGGCTCGTAAACCACACCCAGGAAACTGGAGATGGTCCCCAACGATAATGATGATGATTCTCCCCCCCCCCACCCTCCATAATATTGCTTGTCTACCTTTTATCCTCCTATTCTGTGGTGTAAAGTTTATAAATGTACTATGCAATCACTCATTTTGCCTTATACATGAATATATTAAAGCTGCATTGTAGTATCTATCAACCAAGACAAGAAAATTCATACCTTAATTCCGTAATATGTTGACACTTGGTTATCCTGCATTCTCCCCTATATATATATTTTTTTTTTGATAGACTTCTTTTATCCTTTGGTGTCGAAACACGTCTACCTTTAATGTTCTGAATATTTCTTTTTAAGTTGATCTATCGCTTTTTCAAATACGATCCAGTACAGTAAAGTATAATAATAATGTTGGCTACACCGCACGCTTAAACAATAGAGCATCGCTCTGTTGCTCCAACAATCACACGAACTCGTTGAGCTTGCCGTCCGTCACAGTTGTTTGGTTTGTTACGAGCGGCGGTGGATATAATGTAAGTTTTCTTGTATTAAGAGAGGAAGTTTTAAAATTAAAGGATATATCTAAAATTGTTAAAATCATGGTAATTAGGCAGTTAAATTGCAATTCCTCGAAATTGTTTCAAGAAAAATGTTAGATTTTCCTTTGAAAATGAAAAAAAGCAACCAAGGGTATGCTGGAATAGGCGTAGTCTACTCTTCAAAATTGTTTTGCTTCTTTAGAATTCTGTTAGCTAAGATTCACAAGTGACTTGAAGTATTTTCTAGTAATTTTTGAATTTATCATCTGACAGATTCGAATTGAGTACATTTTGTGTTATCCGATATACAGTCTGCGTATGTTCCTTTTGTCGACAGTGCACCTATACTCGACATGAAATCGTATCATGTTCGAATTTATGCAAATAAAATGATTCGGAAAACTGCATTAAACTAGCAATACGGTCAGGTTTCAAGTCAATCCGGACAAGTCCAAGTGTTATCGTCTGTCGGTAATCAGTTTTTGTAGGGCATCTATTTAAAACAGTCGGAACCGCATATCTTACTAGCGAAATCGTAACATCAGTAAGGGACATCCATAAATTACATGAGGTGTTTTTCCGGATTTTCGTTCCCTCCTCCCTCCCCCCTCTGGTGAGACTTCGTGAGATCTGGTCCCATCAGACCCCCCCCCCCCCTCTACGGATCGTCTTTTTTTTTTAGCTCTACAGTCCAACACAATTTTAAAAAATCTCACGTGAGAATTGGTGAGATTTCGCTGGACCCCGCCCCTATTTCACCTCGCGTAATTTATGGATGCCCCCTAAGCACTTTAACTCTAGGTTCATGTAAGTTTGATATGCTTTCTACTGATTGAGAATATACAAATATGATTGCGATCAAATAAATAAGCGTATGATTCTCTAAGAATTTTCCATCATAAATTTACAGAAGATTTCTTTGTCGAATACACGTACCTACATTCTTATGGGTTCCTTAAATCGACAGGGATGTCGAACTTCTGTTCCTGAACAAAAATTGAGCTTTAATCAAAAAACTGAATGAACATTCGAGCCGTTTACATCTTTATTTATATGCTACTGAGCGGCGCTAAAATTTACACTGGAGATGGGCTTCGATACATATCATATTTAGGAGTCTGTAGCTACTTATTTCTTAGGCAGGTAGTAAAATACTTCACTTATTAAGTACTTCATGTAAAGGCGGCAGATATCTCAAAGGCGTGTTCTTTTATTACCTGACCGTTGTTTTTTTAATTTTATATTACGTTTAATTATGATTTTATATTTTATTTATTCATCTATTTTTATGAAGGAACTTAATGTAGAGTTGCTTCTCTGACTATACAGTATCCCCCAGAGTCTCACAACTTGTGGGACCCGGATCCTGGGTTTGCTCCAATGGGACCCCATCTGGGTCTGGAATTGCTTCTACTTGGATCAAGCCATTTCTGTTAACTTTCCTCTCAATATGGTCCTCCAAATACCGAGGTTGTGAAGTCATTTAAATACAGCCTATGTTAACGTTTCAATAACAAATGGGTAGTTTTCGACTTTTTTAAATTTATAGCGAAATCTTATGGTCGCCCTATAGGGCGGAAATTAAAATCACAACACGCATACATGAATGGTAGAAATTTAGGAAACTTTGAAAATATATCCAGGGCCGTACCTAAAAGAAATAATAACAAATCGAAATGGATCAGGCTATGTTATTACCTTTTACGGTTGTCAGTGAGAAATGAGCCCACCTCTAGCACCAATACATTCGTGGATCCTTGCCGGCATTGACACAACAAGTGTTCGGATGTGTTCTTGGTGTATGTCTCACTACGCGTGCATGTCTTTTGCAGTCAGTTGTTGCACAGTTTGTGCTGGGTGACCATGTAATCTAATGTGTCTACTTCTGGTATCCTAGAAATGCTCTATTTGGGACAAATCTGGGAACCGTGCTGTCCATATTGTGATCGAAACTCCTTGCAATGCTTGTGTGACGATGGCCGCAGTATGAGGACGGGCACTGTCTTGTTGGAAAATGCGATTCGGATGTTGAACATGTAGGGTACCACAATAAGATGCAGTACCCCATCCACATAGTGATGGGCTGTCATTGCCTTCAACAACAGCCGACTCAGTCATGCTGTCAAAACTGATTGCCACCAAAACATGACACCGGTGACGGCACTTGCGTGAGGTTCTGAAATCACAGCAGATAAGCTGTTCCTCCACTACACCTGCGAACATGTCGTCGATTATCACTTTGCCACAGACAGAATCGAGACTCGTCTCTAAACACAAATGTACGCCATTCACATGTCCATTTGTGTTTCACATTATACCAGGGTAGATGATGATGGAAATTAAATTAGATTAATGGGACACAATGCACAGGGGCCAAAGAGTGTAACCCAGCTTCAAGCAATTAGTTTACAATCATCCGGGGAGGGGCGGAGGCGGGGTGTGACTATGCGTAACCATGCGTAACTATGCGTAACTATGCGTGGATCTGGCCTGCAGTCAACCATCTGCCAGCAACAGCCACCCACACCATTTGGCAGTCTTCACTTGTTGTTATCCATCTGTATGGACCTGTGCCTGCTCTAGGAGTATTAGAGCTTTTTTTCATCACTGTGTAACAAGTCTGTATACTGACATTGCACTGCGGCAAATCGTTCTGGAGATTTCACGATATGATGCACCCTTTCAAAACACGTCAATTCTCCGACCTCTCTCACTGTTAGACATTTGGGTGTAGAAGAGTTGTCACTCTTCGACTTGGCATACTTAGAAAACAAAAACTTGTGGGCAACCACTTGTCATGTGACACCACACTGATCGCCACTTATACGCTAAAAAAAATTGCAATTTACATAATATATAGCACCGTAATTCTCACATTATTACGTGTAAAACTTTTAATGTTAAATCATTTAAACTCTTCATGCGGGCATATTTGGGGCCAAATTTCATTCGTTTATCACAACACCGTCTGGGTGCTGGGATTTTAATTTGCACCAGTTTGTGTATCAGTTGCTAAGTGTAAAGGTCGATCTGCACTTTGCCAATACTGGCCTGTACCCTAACCGCAACGACAGCCGGCCGAGTGACGGCTCGGCCCCTCGCGTCCAAACTTTTCCATAGCTCACCCGTGTTCCTACCCGGTCTTTATTATCCTTCAACGTTTACAAGTGATTGTTTCAGGGAATCAGTGTTGGGGATGACAGGTAGGTTTGACACCCTACTTTATTATAGAGTACTGTACTTTATTCTGCACAGTTTTGGTACGAATGTAGGCTACATTAAAATACTTTTTTATCTGACATCACGTAATCACCTAACTGGTTGATATTTTATGTACAAAATAGTATCCCAGCGCAGTATTAACAATATCAATGCAATCTCAATGAAATGTCAATAACTCGCACTTGACGTGTTTGTTTTGTCTGAGGTTCTTTTCGATTCACTCAATACTTCTTGTTAGTGAAGAACGAGATTATAACATATTTTAATTTAAATATAAGTCGTAAAGATTTTGTATAATAAAAATAATAATTTCATGTTATCTCAATGTTCTAGTCACAGAGTTTCTTATTTGGAAACTCGCAGTGCACCTATATCGTAGTCACATAACTTGAAAAGAAGACCTACAGATTAAAGTGAAATTCAAACCACCGTGCGTCCTTCGCATTAAAAGATAAAAGCTTTGCCATTGGTAAAAGTCAATTTTAAGGCACGCAAAAATTACAGTCGAGACTGGGATTTGAACCCGGACCTACAGTTTTCAAATCGCACGCAGTAATCATTTGAGTCGCCAGTCCGAATATAGGTGTGATGAAAAATAAGTTTTCAAACATGATAAAATAAACATATTCTTTTTCTATACCATATATTTTTGTTATCAAAAGACACGAATCCACTTTTATGTGTTTGAATACATATTTTTCAGTACTTCTAGATTAGTCTTGCGTTTGATTACGGTGTGCGATTCGGGTGTGGGAGGTTCGGTTACAAGTGCGAATTTCGGCTGCAATTTTTGTGGGTTCGTAAAATAGGTCTTCAACTCTGGCAAAGCTCTGATTTTTTTAATGCGAAGATGCTAGGACTCTTCCTACATTTTACGAACATCTGATGAACATGGATGAATAAAATACTTTTTTTAAGGCAAATAATGAAAACAACATTTAGTCGTAAGGGAAGGTAAATTTCCGAACTCTCTCGATGCGCTTCTCCACATCTAGCAGGCCGATACTGATCCGCACCATCAAAACATAAACCAATCCAATGACGGCCGAGTGTCAGACTGAGACCCGATCTTCAGAGGCCTCTCTAAAACCACTTTCGATCACCGGTGAGCAACACGTGGCTAAAATCTTGCCATATTGACTATTGAACATGAAGTAACTAAAATTGATAATTTTGAAGATGTGATTTACGAGTTTGCAACTGTTAAAGACTAAAAAGAGAAGATTATTTTTAGTTTATTGTGTTTTTTTAAAAATGAAGTTAATATTACAATTTTATTAACTATAATTTTTAATAACAATAAATGTTTATTTAATTATATTTTATTAATATGATATCTTACACTTACAAGATATTATATTTTACTTAATTTAGAATTTAAATTTTCGAGGGGTGACACCATCGATATCCGCCCCGGGTGTCACCCACGCTAGCTACGCCACTGCTTGCACTGCTTCCATTGTCAAGCCCCTGCTTAACATTACTGAAGTCTGCCACACGGTAGTCTTTTATATAGCGCCAGCAGCCGGGAGCGGAGGGGAAAGCGCGTGGAGGGGCGGTCTAGTTGGACCCTGCTCGCTTGGTGACGTCACGATCGGGTCACTCCTATGCCCTAATATGGCTCGTTCCGTCTCGTTTGTAATAATCCAATTACTGGCTTCCAAGCTTGGCTTAAATTGAGGCCTTGATCACGATTAATAACTTTATTGCTAAGCCTGATCTCAATAGCCTCCTTCACAACACTGTCACAAAAGTTATTTGCGTAACAAAGCCGTGTCGTTTTGTCGAAGCATGGTTCATGTCCGTTGTCAATGGCGTGTTCGGCTAAGGCAGATTTTTATTTTTGTCCAAGTTTAAAATGTCTGATGTGTTCCTTGCGTCTTTCATTAATCGTCCTTAAGGTTTGCCCTATGTAAGAAGTGCTGCATTCACATGGAATTTTGTACACTCCAGGAGCCCGAAGATTGAGACAATCCTTCGGAGTTCGCAACAGCTGTCCAATTTTTGGTGGAGGTCGAAAAATCGAACGGATGCCCTGTTTGTTGAGCAACCTTGCTATTTTAGATGTTACTGCTCCACAGAAGGGTAGAAAGGCATGCGGCTTGTCTTGATCTCTGTGATCTGTCTTGGTTCTGTTGTTTCTTCCTATGGTTGCATGTCGGATTTCTTTAGTGCTATAACCATTGGCACGAAATACGCGCTCCAGGTGTTGCAGTTCCTCCTTTAAATGTTCATTGTTGTACACCACCTTTGCCCTATGGACAAGAGTATTGAGAACTCCTAGTTTCTGAGAATGATGGTGAAAACTTTGGGCATTAAGATAGCGATCGGTGTGTGTAGGTTTTCTGTAAACGTTGTACCCTAACCTTCCATTAGGCTTCCGACGCACTAGAACATCTAAAAACAGAAGTGATCCATTCTTTTCGATTTCTATCGTGAATTTAATATTGGGATGAATCCGATTAAGGTGGTTCACGAATTTATATAATGCCGGAATTCCATAAGACCACACGAGAAACGTATCATCAACAAACCTGTAGAAACATTTAGGCTTTAAAGGAGCCGTTTCAAGAGCTATATGCTCAAAATGTTCCATGTAGAAGTCAGCTACTGTGGGACTTTTCTTATCTTTCACCTAAGGTTTGTAACATTCAGACCTGTACTTCATAATGGTCTCTACAGTTGATTAGTAGATTGTTGATTTTGTTTTTAACTTAATTTTATATGACTAATCTAAATAATGTTTCACTTTGTTTGTATATTTATTTTAGATGTTCTTTCTTCTGAAACATATTTTGATCTTTTGTATATTCTAATTTTCAAGATTTTAATTCTTCCTTTTCTCTGTCTTCAAATACTCTATTATTTCCATGCTTAAAATTATAACTCATTTTGTATATTCTGCTTTTAATTTTGTGGGCATTTAACCAATATAATTTTTATAGGCTGTTGTGATTGCTTGATCATAGACCAGTTGTCAAGTATTGATGACCAATCTCTATTTCAATCCGGGCTACTTTTCTTCACATGGATGTGGTGGATCTGTAGTTAATGCTTAAGCCTGGCATTTGGGAGAATCCTGGTTTGATCCCATCCAGACAGGGGCGTAGCTACTATGGGGCCAGGCGGTGCAGTGCACCGGGGCCCTCACGCTCAGGGGGCCCCCAAGCATACCTCAAGGGGCCCCTAAGCTCACCTCTAGCGGCCCTCAAGCACAGTTTAGAGGGCCCAAGAGCCTTCACGGTAAAATGGCGACCTTTTTTTTTTTAGCTCTACCGTCGTCTAAGGGGCCCCTGAGAACACAGGAGCCCCTCACTAAGGGCCCTCGCTGCTCGGGGGGGCCCCAAAATTACAATTCAAGGCCCCATACCAGCACACAAAGAAAAAAAAAACGTCGCCCGTCCGGCCTGAGGGCCAAAATAAATTTTTTGCACCGGGGCCCTTGTTGACCTAGCTACGCCACTGCATCCAGATTTTGGTTTACTATGGTTTCCCAAAATCACACCAGGAGAAAGATTGAATGCTTTCTTCAAAAGTTTACTGTTGAGTTCCTTCCTGTTCTTTATCCCCGATCCTCTTTTTTCTCCAATGATATCGATATCACTGTTGACAAGCTATAAAGTTCGGAGGAAAAAATAACGATGACACTTTTAAAGTGCTTCTGAAACATAATATATGTTGAATAGTGCTAGAAATATACATAATTCCTTTTTAAGATCTAGAACGTTTTGATAAGTAGTCTTGGTTTTACAAATATTTATTAAATTTAGGCTACCTTGTCATAAGTTTTCTGGTTGGAAGTGGACATTCTCCCCCTGCCAGAAACTGGTACTAACCTATTGAAATTTTTTTTAACTGCTTCGTTATAATGTCCTATTCACGTTTTGCACTCTCCTTTTTTTTTTTTTTTTTTTGAAAAATTCACAATAAATTAAATTAAAAATGCCAAAATATTAGATGCTCCCCAGCCATGAAGTGTTAGCTGCACTGCAAAAAAATACAGAAAAATTATTGTTACTGGGATCATATCAACCCAAACAAGATCGTTTTATAATAGGGGTTGTGGTTAGGCTGAAATTCGGCCTGGATCAAGAGTAAAAAGTTAATGGGAAATTCGTTCTGCGGCATCCTTGTCAGAAACGGCACATGTGTTTACAACGGAAGCATTTGATTGTCTCTGACTGCTTGTATGATTGTAAGACGGCAAGCCTCATTTTCTACATGTTAATTTCGTGTGACGTTTTACAACGGAGTGAAGCTAAAATGGTAAGAAAATATAACAACAAAGGATTTAACCAACATTTTAGAAGATTGTCATTGCTTTTGCAGCACCGGCGGCATCTAAAAGCTGCACATCACTCTCATATTTCAGCATTTTTTGGTGACTTCTCCGAAAAAGGAGAGTGCAAAATGTGAAGAGGACATTATAACAAAGCAGGGGGGGGGGGGGGGGAATAGCATTACCACATGATTTGAGACCAGCTTTTGCTCCTTTTAAGCTGTTTAATGGAGGGTGTCATGTATGAATATGTTTCTTTAAACCTGTTAAATGGGGTAATTCAAAGCATATAAAACGGCAAGTAAATAATATTAACAAAATCTTGATAGTAAAGTTGCTTCTAACTTAAAAATAAACCAATATCGTAAATAATCATAAAAATCTAAATTCACAGTTTGTATACGCTAAAAAAATTAAGTGAAATATACCAATTTGAAAGTGTAATACACCATGTGGTTGGGTGGTGTGAACAATGAAAAAATTGTTAGATAAAAAAATATCTGGGTCTGTAAGTAATTTTAGTGAAATATTTTTAATAAAATAATTAGGAGGGAGGCTGTGCTTAGTTTTGAAATCATGCTTCATTCATTACCAGCTTGCTAGGCCTGTCGTAGCTTCATTTTTCAGGGTTCCTGTAGGGCCTTCACAGCTACCATATCGGTCCCAGGGCACACTAGGTCCCCACTGTACTTCGCTCCCACAGGCAGCCACCTACTTCACGCCATTGCCCGTCTCCCCATTTGGAGGAAAGTGACTGAGAAAAACCTTGGAAAGACCGCCAGACTTGGAAGAGGATGTGAAGATGACCTGCAAAAGTGATAACATCTAATGATGATGATGAGGAGTTAGGAGGGAAAAATTAGGTTCACAAAATAAAGGAATGATAATGGTTTGGTAGAAAGTTTGAAATTTAAGGAGGAAAAGAATGATTTTCATATATGAATTCTCAAGTTTTGGTATGTAATTTACTTGTTAGAATTTATGTCATAGTGAGATCAAGAGTGGAAGTTAAAACGAGAAAGAAGGATTTATGAAAACTAAATGAGCTATTAGAAAATAGAACAACCAGTTTTTTCCAAGGAATATGTGTAAATCAGAGATTGATATGGAACCACATCAGAAATATATGTGAGGAGTGTAAGTGGATTTCAAGTAGGCAACATGGCTTTAAGCAAGGATATTCATGTGGATCTCAGTTAATGGGATATATGCAAGATGTTTCGGGTGAAATTGACAAGGGAGGCCAAATTGATAGTGTAGCACTAGATCTTTCAAAGGCTTTCGACAAAGTGAGCCATAAAATGGTAATAAATAAGGTAAAAACTATTGGAGTGGATGAGAAAGTGATTTGCTAGTGTAGCATAACAGGTTACTCACAGAAGAGATAAAAGAATGATAATTACTTTCGGGGAAGTCGGTAGCTATGGAGACCAGATGGTAACAAGAGAGCGAAATAGTTTAGGTCTCGGTTTTGAGTCGATGATAATGTTACTGAAATCAAAGGACTTTGGTATTCTATGGATTTTTACAAATAAAGTTAAACGAGAATAAATGTTAAATGAATCATAAGAAAAATTGTTATTATTCAAATACGAGAAGTTAATAAGTTCGAACATTAAAGTTCGCCACATGATTTTAAAACAATTCTGTACTCCTGCTGACTGAAAATCATATTAAATACAACAAGGCATTTATTTTAAAATACAACATGACAACCGCGCAGAAGATCTGCAGTAACAAATAATACACAAATCATCACAATTAGCGACTTCTCGATAAGGAAGAATATTCAACAAAAACAACAACAAGTCTTCGGCGACGCCTCCAGTGGAAAATCTGCAACTACTTGAAATACACCATTGCAGACTGCAAACAGCTGCTCACAGATGTATTAAATTTGCTGGTTGCAGTGCACGGCTTACTCAGGAAACGGCGTCAACAAACAACGCATGCTGCTGTCGCTTATAGAGATAGGTGACTTTTCTATACTGCACTAAAGTGTTTCAGTACAGCATACAGTACTAAACTTTGACTGTATAAGAATTTATTAATCATAATTCTTAAGAATTTAATTATTTTCTTGACCTAACCTATCTGTCTATTGTCAACTAATAATGTTGAATTTCAGCTAATGTAAATATAGTTACGCATGCTTCCGTGCGATCTATCTTATCTCAATGTATGAGAGATCCAGCATATGGAATAATTTTATATGAACTAGAAAGTGGTTGATTTTGATTTAATATTGATTCTGAATTTGAGGTTAATATCCCACCTTTAGGTAAAGGACTTATTAGTGGGTTAGTTTACTACTTTTTTCAACTTCCCTTCCCTACTGCGGATTTAAGATATTTCTGCAACTTGGTTTTAAATATTTTTCATGCAAGAACTTAATGATTCTGGAGAAGTGAGGCCATTGAACCCTTCTGATGGTAGAACTACAGACAATAACGATGTGTCAGAAGATTTCTATGGGTTCCCTGAAAATGCGTTATCACCAATTTCTAATACTG
The DNA here is from genome assembly GCA_031002005.1 of Vandiemenella viatica. Taxonomy (NCBI): domain Eukaryota; kingdom Metazoa; phylum Arthropoda; class Insecta; order Orthoptera; family Morabidae; genus Vandiemenella; species Vandiemenella viatica. The sequence continues at coordinate 99,915,751 of JARYHS010013630.1, read as the reverse complement.
AAACACAGGTACCAAATACTAATAATTGACCAGAATCGTTAACGAAAACTGAGCTATTTTCAGATACTATTTCAGACTTGAAACAGGTTATGTTCAGTTTGTTTTCATAGTCTTCTGAAAACATGAAACAAATGTCTGAACAATTTAAACATTCACTACCCAAAAAAGTAAATGAGATATCTGAACAAAATAGACGCACACAATCCAACATAAAAGGCATGTCTAAACAGCTTGAGACCTTACAAAATCAGTTCAGTTTGCAGTTTCAGAATGTTAGTACTCAAATAGACAACATTAGAAAGGAAGTTGAATCTAGCAAAATGATTTGTGAGAAAAGTACACAAACCGAATTGACATTAAAAAGCACACACTGCCACCACTGAACTAGCCATCAATAACTTAACATTAAAGATGAAAAGTTCAGAGGAAAAAATCTGTACAGTTGAACAGAGTTTCACAAATGAGGGAGATCAAGTGTAGAAAATAGTAACAGACCTCCACACATTAAGCAAACAACATCATGAAACTTGTAAAGAGGTTGCAAGACAAAAACAACTACAACCTGTGTGGTCCAGTACTTTAATAATGTGGAAATTGAAGTGAATACCATCCAACAAACACTATAATTACTTGACTTAAAACTATCAGATACATGAAAAATGTAATGAAGCACTCGCTATAGTCTGGATCTACAAAAAGTTCAAATATCTGCTGTTAGGTTGACAAAACATCTGTTTCACTGATCACAAGGAACTTAATTTTCTGATGAAATGTAAACTAGTCCACGGTAGGCTGGCTAGATGGGTTTTGTTATTACAAGAATTTAATTTCGAAATTAGATATATACATGGAGAAGATAACAGTCTGGCTGATGCCTTGTTGTGAATGCCCCTAGGATTGGGGAATATGGAATCAAACCCTTCAGGAATGCAGGAACCGCAGATATTTTAAATTAAAGGTATAAAAGGGGAAAAGCAGGTGAGATACTGTTTGCAACTCATACAGGAAGAACAAGATAAAGACTGTGTAATAAGAGAAATTATACATAAACTACATGACAACAAGACAAACACCAAATTAAAACAATTTTACTTAATAATTGATGGAATTTTGTTTAAAAGGAACCTGCTGATAGTGAAAAATGGAAGATATGGATACCTGAAAGTTATGTCAATTATTTCGTCCTACATCATTTTAGCTAAGGTCACTATGGCACAAGTAAATGCCATAAAATTATGAAATAAACACTGTAGTTTCAAAATATGGCCCAGAGAATAAAAACAGTAATTACCAGTTGCAAGTTATCTCAAAAGGTTAGAGCTGACAACATTAAGCGTGTGGGGAAAATTCAACGTGTGCCACCAAATGAACCCAATGAACTAATTGCGCTAGATATTTTTGGTCCACTACCAATGTCTCGTGGGGATGTAACACAAGTATGTGTAATACTGGATTTTTTTTTCTAAATATGTAAAGTTATATCCACTAAAGAAAAGTACTGCCCAAGTGATTTGTTCCAAGGCCATCAATGACTATATCCCTCATGTAGGCAAGCCAAAAAAGGTATTGACAGACATTGGACCCCAGTTCAGAAGCAAGGTATGGACTCAATGTTTTGAGAATTTATAGATTGAAATAATTGAAACTTCTTTCTACCACCCCCTAGGAAATGCAAGTAGAAAGGGTTATGAAGTAATTAGGGTGTTGGTTTTGAACGTACTGCCATGAGCACCACCAAAGATGGGCATATGAGCTAGATGATATAGACGCATCTCTCACAATTCTACTTTGGTAACACCTTTGGAACTCATGTTCAGAAAGAAACCTCATCGTATTGTGTATGAATTCATTCAGTTCCCAACTCCCAAGTATAGCTACTCAGAAAAACTTAGAGTAGCATGTGAGAAATTGAAGAAATGTTCAGAAAGGGAAAAGATACCACAATACACGCAAAAAACCCATAGGTTATGACATTGGGGATTTAGTACTAATTCAAACCTATCAGAAATCCTCAGTGATAAAACACGAGATAAAGAAATTTAAATTTTTGTATGAAGGACCATATAAAGTAATTGGTAGAGACAACAAGAACTCGTATACAGTAGCCTACCCAAATGAGGAAAAAATTAGAGGAAAATATAACATCATTGCCCTCAAACCCTTTAAACAGATACCACCCAGTTAAGTTGATGTGGAGATATTGTTAATTAAATAGGTTTTCTAATTGAGAAAGGGTTGTATTAATTAGAGGCAACTGACATCTCATACATGCCTATTTCCATGATAGCTAAGAAATCAATAATAGTAGGATAAAGTGCTTAAAAAAATAAATAAAAATTGAAAGTGCAACAAATTACAGATAATGGAAATGATTGGGTTAGCTCAAAAGAGCAGACAACTAGTTTTTTGAAGAGACAGATACCAAAGAAAGTAGGAATGTTAATGAAAATGATCACTTGTTCAGAATAGTAGAGATTTACCATGAAGGGTATTACATATTGAAGTCTCGTCTTCTTGGAGACTACTAATGAGGATTTGGAGAACAGCCAACTGTAAAATCACAGATATTAAATCTTATTATCTGTGAGGCTAGTTACGAGAGTTCCATTGATGTTTTTGAATATAGTAACAAACATATTTAAACTGATTCTGGGATGACCCTCAGCTTGATGCTTTAAGAGAGATTAATGGACATGTTTTATGTTTACTGCTGTTATGAAGAACTGTTGTGAAAGTGTTTTTAAAACAGAGACCACAGAAGTGGTGTAAATTTGTCACTTGTTTTTGTAAAATATGGCTGTATATTGCCTCAAGCTTTTGATGCTATTATATACTTTTAAGGTCAAGGTACCTTATTTCCTGTGAATGAATCGTTTATTCAGGAACTCATGTGTGGCTGGTTACATGGGTTTTACATTTGAAGAATTAGTCTTTCCTTTTTATTAATAAATATATATATATATATATATATAAGGTAAATATATGTAAAGGTCAAGAAAGTAATTGCTATACATAATGACAATAAAGTTGAACATTGTAAATATGTTTTGGATATGTACTCTGATGAGTCAGGACATTGACATATTTCGCATTTTTGAACATTGTTGTTTTGTTAACAGGAATGTTGGTTGCAATATGTTTTGTTTTCATAAGCTTTAATTTAGCTGATAAGATAATTCATACAAAAATGCTATTGTTACAGACTTTTCGTTGGCATGGAGTGGTGTTAGTGTTACAAGAGTGGACTGGTGAAGGCACTGCACTACGTCCCATGACAGGACAGAAAAGTGGAGTTCTATTGATTTCATGTCATGTAGTTATTTGGAAAAATTATTTATGTAATTATTAACAAGGTGAAGAAATACAAAGGTTCTCAGTAAAAAGTTTACCATATATTTTTTAACAAATACTATGGTAAACTTTGGGAGAACTGTAGCATAATAGTTTACTCAGAGAAGAGATAAAAGAATGATAATTACTCTGGGGGAAATCGGTAGATATGGAGACCAGATGGTAACAAGAGAGCAAGAAGATCGGACGAGTGAAATAGTTTAGGTCGCGGTTTTGAGTCGATGATAATGTTACTGAAAGCAAAGGACCTTGATATTCTTCGGATTTTTACAAATGAAGTTAAACGAGAATAAATGTCAAATGAATCATAAGAAAAATTATTATTATTCAAATACGACAAGTTAATAAGTTCAAACATTAAAGTTTCACCACAAGACTTTAAAACGATTCTGTACTCCTGCTGACTGAAAATCATATTAAATACAACATGCATTTATATTAAAATATGACACTACATAGAAGAAAACAGAAACTTAGAGTAGGAAATACAGTATCAAAAGAAGTGGAAGTAAAAATGGGAGTGCCACAGGATAGTGTATTGGGACTATTGTTATTCGTTATTCTAATGAATTGTGTTGATGGTTTACTTTCAGAAATTAGATTGTTTGCAGATGACTTAATGCTATATAAAAGGATCAAAACGGTAGAGGACTGTAAACAGATGCAGGGTGATTTGGACAGGATATGTATTTAAGTTGGTAAACATGGGATGGAGATAAGTGCAAAGAAGAGTCAGCTTATTAGATACACTAATAAAAATCTAGGGTTGATTATGATTATAAGGTTGGAATAAACTGCTTGTTGAAGACTTTAAATATAAATATCTTGGCATTACATGTGATGATAAGCTTAACTGGGCAGGACACATTGGACAGGTAGTATGAAAAGGTTTCAAAATTCTGCACTTGTTAGAGAGAGTGATGAGGGGATGTATGTGTGGGAGGAGGGGGGGGGGGGGCAACTGGAGTGCTTGCCCCAGGTGGCACTTTCAAGGTGGTGGCAAAATCATGTTTGAAGGGCAGCAATTACTGCCCCGGGAGGCGCCACTCAGTGTGGCAACAATGGGAGTGGCAAAATAGTGTTTGAAGGTGTGGAAATTTCGAAGTTTTTGCCCCAGCTCTGAAAATTCATAGGTCTGCCACTATATAGATGTCATCTGAAAACAGCGAAACCTCCAGGTGTAAACCACCACAATCATTTATTGGAGTGGTTACTGCAGAGTTGCACCAGAGAAGAGAGGGAATCAGATTATAAAACCTTGGTGAGACAATATGGCTCCTACATGATGAGTATCAAATACAGCTTTTGGAAGGGTTTCAAAGGAGGGTGGTCGGATTTGTTGACATTGGGAGCCCGTGCTAGCTCAGTCACGTTTCTGATTCCATGAAGTAGGCCATAGCTTGAAAAATTGAGTTTTTTGTTTTTGTGGAATGTTTTTAATCACTCCTGTCCTACTCCCTTCAACTTTGATGAGCAATGAGTGATTTTATCTTTCCATATGAATAGTTTTTTTTTTGGTCTTATCCATCACCATTTTATAGATGACTCTGTTAAATGCCTTGGGCTGTTGAACAATACAATACAATAATATGTAATGCTCAAACCCATAGCCATAGTAAAATAATTATTTTTATTTCAGGTGGTGACAGCGTGGATCTAGGAGCATCTTCATTTAAGGAAGCAGAATTTGTGTCAATGTTTTTGAAAAATCTCAAATCCTGTAATGAAAATGTGTTATTTTTACTTGCACCTGGTGAAATTGTTCCTTGGGAAAGGATTTCTTTGTTACTTGGTCTTCTCCCTACGGACAAAAAATATGAACAACATGAATCGTATCCTGTTGCATCAGTTAGCAAAGAACAGTAAGTATTTTCAATAAACCATTTTACTATTTGCTCAGGGTAATGTATCTATTGTTTTCCAGGAATTTGGATTACAATAAGTGTTATCTTTTTTTTAAAGTTAATATTGTTTAAAATGTTCTTCTCCATTTATCCAAGAAACCTTCATTGATCAAACACTTAGAAATTCAAAGCAAGTACCATAAATCTTCTGTTCATTATAAAGTTAAAGAAAGAAGGCATTACTCACCAGTAAGTGGTAAAGTCGTGATGAAAATCAAAATAAAAACATGTAGAACTTTATCATTTGTCAAAGGATGAGTCTAAATGTGTTGATGAGTGCTAGTAACCTGAGTTACATTCAAACACTGTTTTGCTTTGGGCTGTATTGAGTGATTGCTCTTTTTTCTTTATCATCAATATGATTTTGGTAATAGGTACCATGTGTGATGAATTATATCTGAAAATCTTCTTGTAATGTAGTGATGGTAGAATGAATATTTTTTTCTTAAAATCTTTCTGATTCTAGTTTCGTGAGTATCATAGTACTTGCATGTTGTTAGTATGCACCAGCTGACTAGTTGCAAGAGTTGTAACATTATCACAACCCCCTCCAATCATTTTTCATTATTAATATTAATACTTCTATTATTATTAGTGAATATTTTTACTCTGGATTAATTACATATGCACTAAATAATTGTGTAAACGTCTGTAACTGATGTATTTTATTTCTGGGTTTCCACGGATAGTATTTTGTATTGTAATTGGTGTAGCTTTAGTTTTGTTATGTTTCAGGATTGATATTGTAGTATCTCTGGTCTTGCCAGCTGAGCTAGGAGTGCTGTGTTTGCTGGGCGGGTAACGAGTGTTTGTTGTGTCACTTAGATAATTTCCCATGGTGCAAGTTTATGTTTCCATATAAGGAAGATATAATGATCAGTCAAGTCTGTAGGAAATTGTCTGGGTGTAATATGAGTGTGTAAAAAATGTGATTCAAGGAGAGGAGTTTATTAAATTCTATGCTTTGTGATTAAAACAATGAATTTTCATTTTGACTTTGTAACAGTACTTTCCATTTATAATAATAATATAATTATTAATTAAAATTATTGAAGTGATGGCTATCATGTGTTAAGTGATGATATATGAGCCTGAATCATCCAAAAATATGCTGTCATCACCAATTAGTGTGGTAATATTGATAACAAACCTTCGAGGGCTGCCTGGGTAAATTACGGTAGTGGATCAACCGTATGAATTAGCTGGTAACCTTACATTTGGCTTAGCACTGCCAAGATAATGCTGACAGCTTGCGGAGTTTTTTTACTGGTTGTTAGTGTGAGAACATCCATGAATATTTGTAGACTATTAATTTTTATTGTGACTGGATAGTTATTGAGGTGAAAGTGGCGTCTGCCCCCAGATTCACTTAGGTACTTTTGAAAAATTGCCTTTGCTGCATCATCAGCGCAGCCATTGTACAAGTTCCAGGATTTGAACCTCAATATATTCCACCTCATTGTGTTCAGTATGGTGGTGCTTCAACAAGCAAGGCCAAACTAGTGATTCCTGAAGTAAAATGACCACAAAAGGATTGATTGTGAACTTGAGTAATATTTTCTCTATTTCTAGTGTATAAAATGTCTGGTAACAGTTCTGAAGTAATTTTGCTTCTATGGACTGTCTTACTCGGATTGAATCTCAAAACTCTGTCAGTGCATTGAGACTATTGTAAAAATCTGAGCTTAAAGTACTCAGGAAATAAAGTCTTCTTACAGTTCAGGTGTTCTCTTTAATGAGTTAGAAATACATTGTTTTATATTTTTCTTGGATAGCATAATTTTCTAGAGACATTTATTTATGGAGATTGATGTTAAAATATGTTTCCAAATACTTATCTCATTTAAGTATAAAATTATCTATTGATACCGAGCTTGGTGGGTGAATGGTTAACATTCTGGCCTCGCATTCGGGAGGACGCGGGTTTGAATCCTGGTCCGGGCATCCAGATTTGGGTTTTCCATGGTTTCCCCAAATCACTCCATGTGAATGCCAGGATGCTTCCTTGAAAAGGCCATGGCCGAATTCCTTCCCGTTCCTTGCCCCAAACCCACCCCGCCTCTAATGACCTCGCTGTCGCTGAGGCGTAAAGCCTAAGCAAAAAAAAAAAAAAAGTATCTATTGATGAATGAATGAATGAATGGAAGAATTCTCGGTGTATCAACCGTATAAATTTTTTTCAAGTCTCCCACCAGCGGAATGTGTCAATTTTTATATGAGGTTATACACTCTGACTTCATCTTCCAGCGAAGTCAGTTAAGGTTGTCCAGACCGAGATTATTCCAGAAAGTGCTCTGACCCCCCCTCCCTCCATCATGCTTCACACCCATTTCCAGCTCTCCCCACCATGCTTCTGCCCCCACAATCTCTGCATGGAGATGCACTCGGTGCATGTGGCCAAGTCATTGGCTATTGACCAGGGCAAGATGAAGTCAGAGAGCAAGTTCAAAAAGTAACAAGAAACTGATGTGCATTTTTAGTGGGAGGTCTGAAAATATGTATACAAATCATCAGTTGTTTACTACAAATGGCAGCAAGATGACAAAAATACTCAATAATGCAAGAGACTCAAGTCAGGTGTTTCTATTGTTTTTAATTCATAGTACACATTTTTTAAAAGTTGTTTAATCAAGTAATTTCCTTCCTTTAAGATTATCTGTTTTGATTATTATAGTAGCATAAATATTATTAAATAAATGAAAATCTAAACTTCCTTGTGAATTCAGATTTCAGAAACTTAAAAGCCACAATACACTCTCAGAAAATGATTTATGCCTTGCATTTTCATTCATAGAATGGCATCTGAAATTTATGAATATGGTTTCTGGCACAGATTTATGGTGCAAATCTTCTTTTGAAGGTATGAAAGAATATTGTACATATAATGGGCACCAAATACAACGTCTTAGGCAAGGAAAATACAAAAACATACTGGACATTGTACAGGTGTGTATTTTACTACCTATAAGAGATGTATTCTGTTTACTGAACTCTAGAGTCAGAGATAGGATTCACAGTTTAAAAAGATGTTACAAAAACAGTGTTAAAACAATATGGTGGTAAAAAAAAAACAATAATTTTTTAAGAACTATATCTTTGTTTTTAAGAGTGTTACATTTTAATTTAAAAAAATTTGGTAACATGTTTCTTCATCCTCCCACATCCTCACATTTTCCATAGTATTTAATGTCTCAACATCATTTCAGAGATTGGTACCACAATGCCAGTTTAGTGTGTCACTGGGAACCAATTTAAAAATAGATATTGTACGACTAAAGTTTTCAATTTTTCTTATTAAACAATTAATAAGTTGCAAATAATACTTGGTATCAGAATAATATTAAGGATAATATGCCAGTGGGTGGTAAAGATTGATAAAAATATGCATGGAAGAACTGAAAAAAGTTCCCTTTCAACAAGGAGAGCCAGCATAACCACATGTACTCAAAAAGTTAATGAAATGGCACATACCTTAAGTGGTGTGGTATGAAGGCAGTGCTTCTTCAGAGGGAATCACACATCAGGAGCTAGAAATATGTATGAAATTAGTAAATAAAAAATTATATAAAAAACCATATTTCAGGCTTGGTTCACTGTTTGACGATTTGACCTACAGCACCCACCTTCTGTCATTGCTGATAAAGGGGCCAGACCCAAAAAATTGCAGTGTTTCTTGTGTTTGTGTCCATTTTATGTTTTCACTGGTGATTTATTTCTCTCTCCTAGTTTTTAATTGGCTAGAGTGGAGTAGAAGTAAAGCTGTGAGACCATATTTTCATGGAAAGGAAAGGTATAATATAATAATCACTCGTGTGGATGTAGGAACTTGTGTAAGCTTGCCACATGCTTCTATGTATTTCTTGACAAAGTAGATAGCCTGAAATATTGTTTTGTGTGTGTTTGTGTAGTGTTTTTTTTTTGTTGCTTCTGCACCCCACCCTTCAACTTTAGTGTGTGGTGGATAATTTTACCTTTTTTTCCTAATTAGATGTATAACAGTACTAATGAAGCAGGAAAAGAATTTAAAGATAAAATTTGTAGAGGGCAAATGTAGGTAGGTGCAGGATAGGGGGAAGATGGGTGTGTAGGGAAATTGCCACCGGAGCCTGTGCTCCATTGCAATTAAATTAAATTAAATTAAAAGGCTTTTGGCTATAGAAAATAATGAAAGGGTAGGGAAAATAAATGCAACACTCACTAACATTGACAGCAGGGAAGATGCAAAAACACTAAAATACCATAACTTTGAAATATTTTGGTAATAATGTAGAGTGATACAAGCCTGTTGACAAGGGAGTTGCTTACACAATTTGGCCTACTGGAAAACTGTGCATGCTTCACAGGTGGGAATAGTGATGATGGAGGGGTTGAATAAAATGGTGTTAACTATTAATAACTTGAAAAACAATGTTGCTGGTGGTGGCAGAAAACAAATAGAGACAAAAGAAGAAGAAATAAATATCTCTCCCATCAGGCAAAATTTGAATTTCGACAGTGAAGCCAGAATATTTAAAAGCAACAGAAAAACTAGCCGGAAAGGGACCGACAGAAATGGAAGAGTAAAAAAGGAAGATTGCAAGGAAGACTGTGGGATCAAAAAAATGTGAGGAAACAAATTTAATTTCCATTTGAGGTCTCAAGTACAATTAAGAACCGGTGATTAGCTTTATATGACCACATCAAGAGAATGGAACCAGAAGGAATGGCAGTGAAAATACTCAACTTTCGTGGGAACAGGAAGACTCAAGTTCCAAGGGTGAAAGAACTGTATCATGATATGGAAAGGAGGAAAAAAGAAGTAACTACATAAATAACAGAGCACTAATATTATAAACATGCAAAGAATAATAAATAAATAAATACAAAGTCTGTCCCAAAAGCATCCGACCTTCCTTCATATTTTCCCACTGGTGTTATTCTGTGTCATTGGGCTGGTGGCATCCTTCGAAATAGTCCCCATTTGACTGAAGAATATGTTCCCAATGACCTTTCCACTTTTGAAAGCAGTCCTGGAGCTCGTCTGTAGAGTGTTCATCATATTAGTTTTGAGTGTTTTTTGTCGTTGAATCTGTATCCTTTGAGTGGCATTTTTAATATTGGAAACAGCCAAAAGTTGCAGGGAGCTTCATCAGGACTGTACAGAGGCTGGCGGAGCTGTAAAACTTTGTGCTTTGTCAAATATTGCTGCACTAGGTTTGATGCATGTGCTGGACTGTTATCGTGATGATGAAGCCAGTTACCACTTGACCAAAGCTGATGCCATTTTCTTCTAATGCATCATGCAATCTTTTTGTAACTTCAAGATAATATTCTTAAGAAATTGACATTGCTCCGACTTTGGCATGCTTTTTCCCATTGTGGCTCTCACAACAACTACCAGTGCGAAGACTGTTGTTTTGTGTTGGAATCTAATCATAAACTCACAATCACCAGTTATAATCTTTTTAAACAGATTTTCATCATTTCCAAATTGTCCTGAGCAGTTTCAAGGTGAAAGTTTTTCTGCTCCATTGTTAACAATTTTGGAATGAATTTGTCTCACACGCGATGAATTTGCAAATTTTCGGTTAAAATCTTCAAAAATCATGTTCTAGCTCTCTCACAATCAATCAATGATCTTCATTGATCGCAAGTCACACACATTCAATATTTTTATCGTCAAAGGTCGACCGGAGCTTGGGTTACTATCAACAGATGTGAAGGCATTTTTGAACCGCTTATATCCCTCTTTTATTTTTGTTTTGCTTGTACTCTCATCCCCAAATGCTGTCTTCATCACTTCAATGGTCTCCATGCAACTCTATTTGTGTTTAGAGCAAAATTAAATGCAAAATCATTGCTCTGATCTGTCAGTAATTTTTTACAACAGCACAATGTGACAAACATACAAAACAGTTCGTAAAAAAATGCACTCTGCATGCGAACTAAGCAGTCCAGGTGACAACTGTGGCATCTAGCGCATTTGTGAAGCCTCACTATTGACACTCATACCTGGCATATGGCACTAAAATTGTCAGGAGTGAAGATATGATGGAAGGTCAGATACTTTTGGGACAGACCAATAAGAGATGTGTTTATTTGTAGGGTCTTATTGGAGGTTGAGGCCAGTTGGTTGCCTGAGGTCCAGGATATGTTGGTAAGCTAGTACCTATTTACAGAAACAGTTGTGGTTTAGAGAGTTGCCATTGGATGGTCTTGTTTGACACTATAGACTGTTTGTATGTAGACTGTTGTTCTGACTGACAGATGGTTGGTGGTGATGCCTATATGTAAACTAGTTCAGTGAAGGCAGGAAAGTTGGTATCTGAGATGTATAATTGTGCAAGTAGCATGTTGAATGATGGGAATTATTATCCCTGTGGTAGGATTGGAATAGGTGGTAGTAGTGAAGTATGCTGCAAAATTTTGCAGCAGGATCTGTTGTGTTTAAAGGATCCATGTGATGATTTGGGTGAATCCGAAGGAGTGTATTTGTGGATCGAATTGTTCTTCAGCTGTGGTAGTGCAGGAAAGGGGAAGAGCAATTGACATGATCTTAGGGAGAATGGTGCAGATTTAAGGGAAGAAACATAGACCGTCGTGCCCACATAGAAAGATTTGCTTAATTGATAACTGGGTGATGAAGAGGAGGCTGTGGTTGGTTTACAGAGGAAGAGATTGGTTGTGTGGGGATAGGAAGCAGCACAAGATATTTGCTTTTGTGATCAGTGGGGTACAGAATCAATATTTCTGCCATTGTTTCAGACTAAAATGGAGCTGTTGTGAGCAAGTATTAGCACTGACATCATATATTGAGGCTGGTTTTCAGAAGAACTTAAAGACATCAGTAGCTTTTGTTGATCTAACAGCAGCATATGATATAGTTTGGCTGGATGGATTGCTACTTAAACTTAAAAAACATATACCCTGCAGGAAACTAACATCACTCCTGAAGAATATTCTTATTTTAAGGTCATCGTTGGGCATAATACAAGTAAGTCATTTACAATCAAAAATGGATTACGTCAAGGGTCAGTACTAGCTCTAATGACTTAGAAACCTTGAGTGCATATTATATGTTGTGGAGAATTTGTCCAAACCCGATGAAAACAAAAGTATGTGTATTCCACTTGAGCAATAGAATAGCACATCAGCAGCTCAAAGTGAACTTCTGCCATCAGAGAGTGAAACATAATTTCTATCCTAAATATCTTGGTATCACCTTAGACCATTCTTTAACATAAAAAACGTGGAAAAGATAAGTCAGAAACTTAAAATATGAAACAACATTAGGAAGAAGCTAGCTGGTACTTCGTGGGGAGCTGATGCGGACTCACTACGGACAACCGCTCTCACCATGGTTTATCCTGTTGCTGAGTAATGTGCTCCATTGTGGCAATGTAGTGCTCACACTAGAAAAATCGACGTACATCTGAACAAGTGTATGAGAGTAATAACTGGCACACTAAAATCCATCCCAGACCCTTGGTTGTATTTGATCAACAACATACCACCTCCAGAGATAAGACACCAAGAAGCAACGGCACATGAGTGGGTAAAACTACACCATCCTGACCATCCACAGGATTTCCCAATCCATGAGGTCCTAAATGACGTACCCCCCCCGCTCATCTTAAATCCAGAAATCCAGTATGGCAGGATGTATTTGACTTTGATGTCAAGGAAAAATGGCGACAAAGCTGGAACTCTGCATCTGTGAAACATCCAGATACTATAGATCCCACAACTGGACTTCTGGGATTCCACCTAAATAGAGACTAGTGGGTCAAATTAAATCACCTAAGAACAGGCTATGTGAAATGCAATGTCCAAGTGGAGTCTGTAGGATTCTCCTGCATGTGACAGCGGTACTGCTTCCTAGAGTGTGGAGCATATCATCAAGGAATGCCCTCTGAGGAAGTATGATGGACCATTTGAAGATGTTTTCAGTGCTACAACTGCCTTCATAGAATGGCTGGAAGAACTGGACATCAGTTTGTGAATGCTACCAACGTTCTTGTCATTGTATATATATAATTATATTATATTAGTTGCTTAGCCATATGACAAATAAATAATAAATAACTTCTGCTATGTATGGCAAAGCAAACGTTACCTTCCATATAGCTTTGCTATATGTGGCAGAAGCATCTGTTATGATGAAGAGTCCCTCTCCAGTGTTCCCACATTTCCTGCTACTATCCTGCTGGTCTTGTATAAAAGCAAATCTCCCATACTGCTACTCATCCCCAGCATAACCACTCTCATCCTCCAAAAACCAATCCCACAGTTCTCTCCTGGCCTTGATTCCATTTTCTAGATACTGTGACTTGGGCATGACTTCCTACTTTCCTTACCAGAAAAGTGTACCTTTCTCTCTAAAACCCTACCAACTGCCTTTGCTACCCTTTTTTCTGCACATACCTCACCAGAACATCCAAGCTGAAGAAAATCTTCGTTCACAAATACTCCCAAACTATCATATGAATCCTTTACAATCAATAGACCCCACTGCAAGGAGCACTACTGTGACCTGTTCCAATACAACAACAGGGAAAATCTTTTCCACCATTGGACATGCTGAATGCACGACTATGTATCTCATATATCAGCTTACTTGCTTCATATTTTTTCCTATCTAGTGTTTTCTTTTCATTTTCTTTCCTTCTTTTTCATTTTCTTTCCTTCTTTTTCATTTTCTTTCCTTCTTTTCTTACTTCTTTAATTGTAGTTTCGTTCCTAATGTACTGCACTACTTTTTTTCACCTGGCCCCACATAACCTTTAACTCATCTTTGCTGTTCATAGCAAAATTTTCCATCACATCATATGTATCCCTTGTTGGTGTTCAATCACTTTATTTAATTTTGTCTTTTTACCTTGGCCCAACCGTACATTCCACTTATCACTATTGTTTGTTTACATTTTAGTCCAATATCCCACTGACACATTCTCCAAGCCTGGCATTTCTCTGAACTACATTTGTCTATATTATTATTATTAATTATTCAATCCCCCCTCTACAAATGTTAAAATTTAGAGATATCTTTTCCTTTACCATTTGCATTATTCCTATCTTGGTAAACTTAGATCTCACATTCTATTAATTCTATTCTGCCTTTAACTTAACATTCCAACAAATGGTCTTACTATAAAACTTCCTGTGTGGCTGCCACATGAAACTTCACTTTGCACTACATTTGTACTTTTAGTAGTGGTCCTTAGCACCTCTACCTACTCCTTCAGCAGTATGTCCTAAAGACCCACCCAATACTCATTCCATCTCATTTCCTCCTCCTGCGTGTGTTTATCATCTCCATGACATCATTAATCACTGCAATTATGTGGTAACAAAACAAGCAAAAAACATGTTTACAATCTTTCCTTTCTCTGCAAGAGCTACTTGTTTCTAGGCCTATATCTCCCAAACTCACAGAACAGAGAACATGTTACCTGTCCATCACTTAGTGCCACAATGCCATATCTTTGGCATGTTCTCAGCTCTGCCCCACCACACCTAACACTAACAATTTCTGACCCCATTCCCAGTTATGAATCTTTCTTCCTCTCCCCTCTCATCTTGCTTTTCATTCAAGGGCATCATTTTCTGTCCCACCCCTTTCTGAGTTGATGGCAGGTACCTATACAAGCTCAGCTCATGTTTCTTTTAGTAAGGGCATAGCCCAAAATATTGTGTTTTTTATGTGTGTGGAGTGTTTGGTGTCTTCCTCCCTTCAACTTGATGAGTGTTGGGTGTATTTTATCTATAATTTTATATATATGTTACGCTCAAAGACCGAAAACACTCATTGAACAAAAAAAAAAAGACCACAATGCGTTCTGGTTTCTTGAAAATGGCCACAACATTTTGTAGCTTATCAGTATCTAACTCTTTGTGTTAATGACAAATCAGTCCAGGATGCATTTAATATATATTATTCTTCTTACCCATAGCGTTACAAGCATCAAAAATAAATAATAAAATAAAATAAAAATAAATAAATAAAAAGAATCATCATGTGTGGAGAATGCGACCTGGACAAGACACAAATTTCACGTTTTGTCCTTGTTGAGTTAGCCACAATGCATTCTGGCAGTTTTCTGTAAGTGCCATAAAGCGAATAAATGTTTGGGCTATTTTCAAGAAACCAGAATGCGTAGTGGTCATTTTTTTGCTCAATGAGCATTTTTGGTCCTTGAACGTAACACATGTGTATATATCATTTCTATAAGGTATTTTTTTTGTCACAAGCCAGTATCTTCCTTTATACTTAACCGAAATCAATGAATGAGGTGTCATTTTTAAAGCTCATGGTCTCCATTTTTGTCACATCATATTTAAAAAAAATATAGTTTTCAGAATTCGACCCTTAAAGGGCAAAAATGTCAATATGTCTAAAATGCAGTTTTCTGTGTTATGAGTCATTTATCTACCTGGATACATACCTGATATTGTTTAATGAAGTATAATTTTAAAGATTAAGATCTCCGCTTTAGTGACATCATATACAAAGACAAAATTTTTTCGGAGTACGACCCTTAAAGGCAAAAGTATCAATATTTTTGCATTTCGTTTTTGTGTCACGAGCCATTTATCTCACTTCATATCTAACCGATACAGATAAATGAGGTATCATATTAATGACTAAGGTCTTCGCCGTGGTAACATTATATTTTAAGAACGGAATTTTTCGTAATTCGATCCTTAAAGGGCAAAAATGTCAATTTTTCTAAAATGTGTTTTTTGTGCCTCGAGCCATTTATCTCCCTAATTATCAAACCAAAATCGATAAATCAAGTAAGATTATGAGGAGTAATGTCTCAGGTTTGGTGACATCATATTTTAAGAATGAAGTTTTTGGAATTCAACCCTTAAAGGAAAAAAGTATAAATTTTTATACAACATATTTTTGTGTCACGAGCCATTTATCTCCCTTGATTGCTGACTGATATAGATAAATGAGGTATCATATTAAAGACTAAGGTCTTCGCCCTGGTAATATTATATTTTAAGAAAGGAATTTTTTGTAATTCGACCCTTAAAGGGCAAAAATGTCAGTTTTTCTAAAATGTGTTTTTTTGTGTCTCGAGCCATTTATCTCCCTGGATATCTAACCAAAATTGATAAATCAAGTAAGATTATGAGCACTAATGTCTCGGCTTTGTGACATCATATTTCAAGAAAGAAGCTATTTGGAATTCAACCCTTAAAGGAAAAAATTATAAATGGTTCTACAATGCATTTTTGTGTCACGAGCTATTTATCTCCCTTCATATCTAACCGATGTAGATAGATGAGGTATCATTTTAAAAAGTAAGGTCTCTGTCACAGTAAATTTATATTTTAAGAAATTATTTTTTCGTAATTCGACCCTTAAAGGGCAAAAATATCAATATTTCTAAAATGCTTTTTTTTGTGCCTCGAGCCATTTATCTTCTTGGATATATAACCAAAATCGATAAATGAAGTAGGATTATGAAGATTAGTGTCTCCATTTTGGTGACGTCATATACAAAGAAAGATTTTTTTTTTTTTTTTTGTAATTGAATACTTAAAGGGTAAAAGTATTAATGGTTCTTCAACACATTTTTGTGTCACGATTAGGGATTGCAATCGAGCTAAGCGCAATCCCGCGGGATCCCTCATTATTAGACAGTCTGGTGGATCCCACATAAAACTAAGCGCATCCGCCATCTGCAAAATGCGGCGAAAACTTTTATCAGTCTGCATGACTCGCTGCCCCACTTGGTCTTTATTGGATGCGCTGCACTGTTTGCTGTACCCTTGCAGTTAGCATTTGACTTGTGTGAATAAAATTTTGTTTTTGTCAACCTTCCTCATTCATAAGTAAATAGGTCCAATTTTATGTATTCATTCAAACTTACGTTTGTTTTGAGTACACGTTTCTATAATTTGAATTATGTTGCATATTTAGTACGATTTTCTAACTATATAATAAATATTTTTTACCTGTTGCACAAGTCATCTGAACTACACAGTTAAAGCTTTTTATTCACGGTTTCATTATTTCCATTTTCTGTATTTGTAGATAAAGTAATTGTGACAACTTCCTGTATTTTCGGCTGAAAATTTTATTATTTGTTGATAATGTGGTAGTTGAAGGAGTTTGCTGGGTAATTTTATTTATAGCATTCCATTTTATTAATTTTAATGTTAATGATTTTGTTTATCTCATCAATTTAATAATTTTAATCATTTGATTTTATCAAATAGGAACAGGGTGCAAAGGGATATGCTATCTTGCATTACTAATACAAAGTCATAACCTGACATATTTATTCAAATTCAGCATTGAATGCCTACAGACGTCGGTGTACTTTACAATTAATTTAATACATGAAAATCAAAGGTTCAAACAAAATTAATACCGAGTCTTACAATATGAGGCATAAGACGTTAATTTTAAACAAACAATAGTGACATATTTTATATAAAATTTAAGCACTATGTAAAAATTGAATTTTTCTAACATTAAAACTCCTATACTAATTTATAAAGCTGTTCACAAATACAAGCTTATAGAAATGAATTTCTGTAACTTAATTCAAACAGGGCAAAATTAAGTCTTTGATTTAAAATAAAATAATATGTTCTGATTGATAGGAATTTATGACTATCTTCCCGTATCAAATCAGGTTGATCACTGCATTAACACACTCAGAAAGATTGTCAGTGAGTGATATTCTGCTCAGAGGCGTCGACGGGTCGAGGAACGCGCAGCACTGAGTTCTTTTTAATGGCTGAATGTCTTTACCGTTTATACAGCAGCGACATAGTGTCGCTTCCTTCAGACAACAACAACAGGTACTACAAGCCAGAGGTGGCTCAAACCGTGATGTTACAAGTCTCGTCGTAATTGAAGACCTGGTGATGGCGTGACCTATCTGTCCGCAAGACCTCCTTCTCTGCTAGTCACCACTGCAAGACCTCCAGAAAATCGCTCCTCTTTCCCCATGTCGTATTGGGATCCCCTCCAGCTCCGTCAAAATCCAATTCATAGTCTCGTAAAATGTGTGGATCCAGAACACACCAAACAGCTTGTTATTATTTTGTAACATCCACGTTCATTTGTAGTTCACAGCCATGTGATTCACACTTGGATCTCCCATAACTGCCTCACCCCAGAACGTCCGACCTTCCCCTAGTTTTGGTTCGGCCACAAAAATTTTCCATTAGCGTGCAGGAATCTCATCTCATGGCACAATAGATCATCCAGCCGAATTATTCACTTGACCGAAGAAGGTTCAATTAGGCCGGCACCTTCTGGAGATATTCGGGCCTTCCCTCGCTATTGTGAAATATGTTGCCACTCGGCACAGGTATGGAAAGGGTTGCAATTCACCGTTACAGGTGGCTACCTGCACACTTAAAGCAAATATATTCTCAAGCAAAATATTTCAACCCTCCTTTAAATATGAATTACTGTTACTATTTAAAGCATTGTGTGAGTCTGACACAGCAGTCTCGTTACAATACTAAACTAATGTTATTGTAATGTTAAGGATCGCATACCTATTTATTTAGCAGTTTTCTAAAGACAGTTGTATATCCTTTGACTTATTGTTGTCTCGCCCGCCGCCTCAATGCATTTGAAACACATTTTCTTTGACGAGTGCCGGCTGTTTACATGTGCCGCTCTGGCTTTCGATTAATCCCTCTTGGGCTGATTTGGTCAATTGCCACAATACATTATTTTTAAGTGAATAGTATGCATCTTTTCTACTCCTTGTTAATATTTCGTCTAAAGGTGAAAAAAATTATAATGATGACTTCATGGGTGTATCACCGAATTGTGTTATAAAAATACCATACCTCGACAGCTGCCTCACGTGTTAAATTCCGTGTTTTTACAACGAAATCCGGCGATACATCCATGAGGAATTCACAGCAATCATGCGCTGAAAAGTATCTTTTCTTACTTAAATTATAATAATAACAATAATAATAATAACAACAATTTTCATTCTAAAAAACTCGTTACACCACTTAAAGTAAAACTGAAATACTTAACAGTTAACGTCTTGGTGAGTAGTTTCTTTTATTAACAATGAATCAACAACTATAAGATCAATCAAGGAATCAGGAGACGTAATAATGAATCCCATAAAAATAATTCTTGTAAAAATAGACCAAGTGTCGTGTTTGTGCAGTGACAAAAAGTTATGAGATCTTGTTCTGAGCCAAGTCTACACTTTACAGAATATATTCACTTCACTTTGTGAAATATAATGCTTTCTCTCAGTGTTATGGAATGTTTATTTAGAATAATAATTAAAAAAAAAAAACTGGTGACTGGGCCACTATGCATATCATGTTTATACTGATGTGATGTATTGTAAGGCACATAATATGACCTAAAACTGAATATTTTCCATTTTTGATTTTTTATTTAAAAATTTATTTATATTTAAAAACAAGAAATTGAAACATCAAAATATACTTAAAACATGATAAGAAAACTTTAATGTCATTTTGCCAATTAAAATATTGTTAACTGTTAATTTTTATCATTTAACATTAAAATTGATTTATTAATTTAATTAACAGATGTTTATTATATAATTTATTAAAGCTTTAAATAACTACGTTTTAAATATATGTGTTTAAAAAAACTGTTGGCACTAATGCCGCGGGATTGATGCAAATCCGCAAAAATCCCGCAGGATTGAAAACACTGCGAGATTGCAATCCTTAGTCATGATCCATTTATCTCCATTAATATATAACCGAGATGGATAAATGAGGTATCATTCTAATGATTAAGGTCTCCGCTATGGTCACATCATGTTTTAAGAATGGGATTTTCAGAATTTTACTCTTAAAGGGCAAAAATATCAGTATTTTTAAAATGCGTTTTTGTGTCTCGAGTCATTTATCACCCTTGATAATTATACAAAATTGATAAACAAGGTATAATTTTAAAGTCTGAGGTATTCTTAAGGTCTTTGGTTGGTTCCACCATATTTTAAGAATGGAGTTTTTCAAAATTCGACCCTTAAAGGGCAAAATTATTAATATTTCTACAACTCATTATTCCGCCATTTATCTCCATTGATATCTAACCGAAATCGATAAACAGGGTATCGTTTTAAATATTATAGTATCCACTTTGGACGGATCATATTTTAAGAAAGATCTTTCTTTAAATTCAACCCTTAAGGGGTAAAAATATCAATTCCAAAACTTTTTTTTTATACCTCTCTTGATGCCTAAACAAAATTGGTAAATGAGATATCATTTTAAAGGCCAAGGTGTCCGCTTTGGTCACACCATTTTTTATAAAAGGAATTTTTTAGAATCTGACCCTTAAAAGGCAAAAGTATCAATATTATTTCTGCAACATGTTTCTTTTTTTATTATTGTTATTACGAGCCATTTATCTCCTTTGGTACCTAACCGAAATCAATAAATGACATATCATTTTAGACAGGGCCGGCGCTAAGAATTTCGGGCCCGGGGTAAAATGGGCGAAATTTTTTTTTTTAGCTCTACAAAATGGCTAGGTGACAATGGGCGTCAGGCGTATTCTTGTGGTTTCTGGCCTTAGGGCCCCTATAGTAGATGATCGGGCCCCCCATCAGCCGGCGGGGCCTGGGTACTTTTGACCCGCTTACCCCACCCTAATGCCGGCCCTGATTTTAGAGATTAAGGTCTCGAATTAGGTAAAATCATAAAATAACAAAGAATTTTTTGGAATTTGATGCTTAAAGTGGTCACATGTATCAAACAGTTCAGAGCCAAGAACTCAGATTGCGGCAGTACTATTGCTGAGATGTCAATAAACTTTTTTATACAATAACTAGTTTTTCAGATATTTTTTCCTATTACGGAAACATTTTTGGTTTGCTATACAATTCCAGTGTGAACATTTTATTCGCACAGCAGCACATATCGCAGAGATGTTGATATGCTTTGTGCTTTTTGTTCTGGTTGGTTGTATTCTGTTAGGGTCAGTGACAGTTTGTCGTACATACAGTGTGTTTTAAAATTTCCTAAGTGTTTAGTAATTTGTTTTGATGTGTCCCTAATACACTAAACAAATAAATATTTGCTACAAAGTGCAGTTCTACTTTTCATTATATTACAAGCATTCGACCTCACTATTCATTGTATTTTAAAAGCAAAATTTTCACGTGGGTCATCTAGTATATATAAAAAGGGATAGTGAAATGAATCACCACTTACCTTAGGTGATGGAATCATGGGATGAACACACAAACAAGCACAAAACACAGGAAAAACAATGAATATTTCGAGACTTGGCTCTTTGTCAACAGGAGAAAATCAAGGAGGGAGAGTGTTGTCAGGAACATGGTGGGAGTAAATTCAAACAGAGGACAAGGGAGATGGGGACAGTGAATTGGAGCTAGTACCTGAGAATGCAAAAAGTGCAGAAAAATGTATTATAATGAAATTGAGAAAGTAAAAGTAAATAAGTAAAATATGATAATAATAATAATAAAAAAATCTATATAGTTAAGCATCACCTCTGGTATGTGGTGGTTCAATATACTGTAGACAGTGGGCATGGATGCAAGTAGAGGATAGAGGGAAGGAAAAGTACTAACTGTGTATTATCTCAAATTGAGACCATGAGGTTGCCTTGGGCCTAGTTTGTATTGGTAGACAAATTCCCACCTTCTGAGTTCAGAGGAGATGCTGTTGTTTGGGAAGACTGATAGCACGGACCATGAAACAAGAATTGAAATTATTAGTGTCATGGGAGATGGCATGGATGGCTACTGGATGTTTTGAATTCCGAGTGAAAACTGTCTGACGGTTGCCATTCATTCTAATGGCTAATGGATTGGTACTCAAACTTATGTAGGAAGCCAGGCAGTGTTTGCAGATTAGCTGGTTGCAGGTTAGTTGGTATATTACGTGGAGGTTTCACAGGTGGCGTGTACTATGATAGGAAAGTTCTCGCCAGTGATAGGGTTGGTGAAAGTGATGGAGGCATGTTGAATGTCGCACATCTTACAGTGGGGTCCATTGAATGGGAAGGATCCTTAGGGCTGTCTGATGGGACGAGGAAGACTGTGTTTGAGGAATAGTAGCTGGCTGAGGTTGGGAGGCTTGCTGAAACAAGTCCTGGGAGGACCAGGGAGGATTTTTGGAAGAATGGATCTCATTTCTGGGCAGGTCAGTAGGAAATCATAACCCTGCCGGAGGATTTCATTGATGGATTCAAGGCCAGGGAAGTATTGTGTAACCAGGACTGGGGGTTTGGAGCAGTCAGTAGGTAGAGCAGTTTGCAATGTGGCTCATGAAAGTTGCTTGTGAACCAAAGCTGGGGGATAATTGCGGGATACCAATGCCTTTGAGATGTTGTTTGAATATTCCATAAGGGATTTCTGATTGGAGCATATACGACTGCCTCGAATGCCAAGAATGTAGGGGAGGGAACGTTTGGTATAAAACGGATGGCAGCTGTCAAAATGGAGGTACTGCTGTGAGTGTTTGTATTTGGTGTGGACTGAGGTCTTGAGGTGGCCATTGGAAAGGGACAGGTCCACATTGAAGAATGTGGCCTGGGTGTGGGAGTAGGTCCATGTGAAATTCGTTAATCTATTCTCATATCCAAATTGATTTTTTAGCTTCCTGTCCATCCCTAATTTATTTTTAGCAGCTCATGTTTCAGTGACTTGTTTCCCATGACTAGAACGCTAATAATTCGTCTTAATCCATATTCCTATGCACCTTATCCACTTGTTTTTGACGCATAACTGCTACTGTTTATGATACTCTTCTATATGGAAATTAAAATTTTTAGCGTCCTACACATGGAGGCTAATAACTAGTTTTAACACATATTTCTAGCCCCGTCTGAATATTTTATCACTGCCTTATCCGTTTACCGCTCTCGCCCTCGTCGGCGTGAATTTCATATTGCACTATTGGCCAAGCACATTATTTGCAATCGTCCAAACATTTGTGTTGATTTTATCGTTCCCTTTTTGCGATAAATTACGAAATTCGTGTACATAACCCCATTAAGTTTGTTTACCCTTTGTCGCCATTCACGTATAGAATGTGTTATCCGATCGCTCTGAAACCTACCTTCTGGACTTGTCTGACATATTTGTAACACGTAACGGCTCTTTGTTGGTGACATGAGTCGATCTTTAACACTTCTCAATTTAATATAATTTTTTTCCTCTCAAAATGATTCCACCATCATTCCCTTACAGGGCGCGTATTGAAAAATACTTGTCCTCCTACAGATACCATGCCTTCCAATTAGTCAAACGACAGTCTCATATCCTTTTCCTAAAATAATGCCTCTTCTTTAACATTCCTCCAAATGGTCTCACCATCAAACTTCTAGTATTTGGGTGTCTCCCACAAATTCACCCAGCCCTACATGTCTTCCGCTACAGTCTTTGGCCCTATCTCACCTTGCCCTGCAACAGTATACCAAACTGGCTAATCAACATTCTAGAAATCTCATATCCCTTCACAAAATACTCCTGCTCTCAACCCCGCAAGTAATACCACTTATAAATCAGATTCTACAACAATCGGTGAATGCCAGTAGTAGACATGCCCAGAACGATCTGCGCAAGTTGTCCACATTATTGAAGTCCCATCTTGCAATGGGACAGTCTCTTCCCTGCCAGCCACTCATCCACCAACCAAAACTGCAGCCTCCGATGACTTCCTCAAAACTGTCTATTTCCCAATTTCTTAACATACCTCAACCTCCTTCTTTGAAACCCACACCTTGCTCTCTGCACTCCAGGCCTGGCTCCAAACCTAAACTGTCAGTCAAGAACCTGTCCTCTTCATCGCTATCTGAGCCCCAACTCTCCATACTCTCCAAAGGCCTTACTTTTTCTCCTAACCCTAAATTTGACCATACCAATCCAGTCCGCGACTCCCTTACATTCTGCCAAACACTCCGCTGGTGGTACCACTTTGCCACTCATGTCAGTGAACCTGGGCCTCAAGACTACCTGGAATCCAGTCTCCGAAAATTCAAACCACTATCCACACTTGACCCACCACCTCTTCCGCAGAACCATCCCATACAAATTTTTGAGGAATTCTTATCCACCAGTCTGGCTTCTCCTAGTTTTCTGAAGTCATTGACAAATACCAGCAATCTCAGCCCAGCTGAAACCCATACCAGAAAACAACTTTGACTAACCCAGATCCTATCATTATACCCACGGATAAGGGCTCAACTACAGCCACTTTGCTGAAGATCCCACAGTAGATGTCACCAAAAAAATACAGGAATATATATAGTTCAATGGGCCCCTCTAAGGTCTCACCCCACAGTCAATCTCTCCCCTTACTCCTCAAAATTGACGCATGCCTACCCTTTACCTCCTTCCCAAAATCCATAAGCCTGGCAATCTGGGATGCCCCATTGTTGCAGCTTATGGATCTCCTACTGAATGAATCTCTGCTTTGGTGGACCAGCACTTACAACCTATAGTCTCTCAGCTCCCCTCCCACATCAAGGACACACAACCATTTCTTTCCATCTTTCCACCATACCCACACCACTTCCTTCCAACTCCATAATGGTAACCATTGATGTCACATCACTGTACACACACATTCCACATTACCATGGCCTTAGCGCCATGGAATTATTTCTGGATGAACACCCTTCCAACAGCCACCTTAGTACATTTTTCACCGAGCGTGGTGGTGTAACGGATAGCGTTCTGGCCTCGCATTCGGGAGGACGGCAGTTCGAATCCCCGTCCGGGCATCCAGATTTGAGTTTTCCATGGTTTCCCCAAATCACTCCAGGCGAATGCCGGGATGCTTCCTTCAAAAGGCCATGGCCGAATTCCTTCCCATTCCTTGCCCCCATCCTTTCCCGTCTCTAAAGACCACGTTGTTAAATAAGGGACGTTAAACTGTTACAAAAAAAAAAAAAAGTACATCTTTCCTCACCACGATT
This sequence comes from Vandiemenella viatica, assembly GCA_031002005.1. NCBI lineage: Eukaryota > Metazoa > Arthropoda > Insecta > Orthoptera > Morabidae > Vandiemenella > Vandiemenella viatica. The sequence continues at coordinate 99,890,575 of JARYHS010013630.1, read as the reverse complement.
GGCTCAACTGATATTCAACAACAACTACTTCTCCTTCAAAGGCAATATCCACCAACAAACCCATGGACTATCGCATGGGCCCCTCTTATGCTAATCTCGTCATGGCCCACCCGAAATGGATGTTTTTCGAGAACATCCCCCTGAAACCCATCCTGTGGCTGAGGTTCAAAGATGAAATTTTTATGATCTGGACCACATGGAGAAAACACCCTACTAAATTTTCGGGATTATCTAAATACCTTTAATAACTCGCTGAATTTCACATGGATATACTCCCAAACCCAGGCCACATTCTTGGATGTGGACCTGTCCCTTTCCAATGGCCACCTCAGCACCTCAGTCCACACCAAACCCACAAACTCACAGCAGTACCTCCATTTTAACAGCTGCCATCCGTTTCATACCAAATGTTCCCTCCCCTACATTCTTGGCATTCGAGGCAGTCGTATATTCTCCAATCGGAAATCCCTTATGGAATATTCAAACAACATCTCACAGGCATTGGTATCCCGCAATTAACCACCAAGCTTTGGTTCAGATGCAACTTTCACGACCCACATTGCAACCTGCTCTACCTACTGACTGCTCCAAACCCCCTGAAACCAACCATAGTCCAGTCCTGGTTACACAATACTTCCCTCGCCTTGAATCCATCAATGAAATCCTCCGGCAGGGTTATGATTTCCTACTAACCTGCCCAGAAATGAGATCCATTCTTCCAAAAATCCTCCCTGGTCCTCCCAGGACTTGTTTCAGCAGGCCTCCCAACCTCAGCCAGCTTCTAGTCCACAAACACAGTCTTCCTCGTCCCATCAGACAACCCTAAGGATCTTTTCCATGCAATAGACCCAGCTGTAAGTTGTGCGACATCCACCATGTCTCCACCACTTTCACCAACCCTATCACTGGCAAGAACTTTCCTATGATAGGACACACCACATGTGAAACCTCCCACGTAATATACCAACTAACCTGCAAACACTGCCTGGTTTCCTACATAGGTTTGACTACCAATCCGTTAACCATTGGAATGAATGGTGACCGTCAGACAGTTTTCACTCAGAATTCAAAACATCCAGTAGCCATCCATGCCATCTCCCATGACACTAATAATTTCAATTCTTGTTTCACGGTCCGTGCTATCAGAGTCTTCCCAAACAACAGCAGCTCCTCTGAACTCAGAAGGTGGGAACTTGCCTACCAATACAAGCTAGGCACAAGGCAACCTCTTGGTCTCAATTTGAGATAGTACCCAGTTAGTACTTTTCCTTTCCTCTATCCTCTACTTTCCTCCATACCCACTGTCTACAGTATATTGAACCACCACATACCAGAGATGATGCTTAAGTATATAGATTCTTTTATTATCATTATCATTACATTTTATTTTGTTCAGTTATTTACTTTTAATTTCTCAATTTTATGTTATGAACATTATAATATATTTTTCTACACTTCTGCAATGTCCCCATCTCCCTGTCCTCTGTTTGAATTTACTCCCACCATGTTCCTGACTAACAACCATTCTGTGAAATGGTCTCCTCCAACACCCTCCCTCCTTGATTTTCTCCTGTTGATGAAGAGCAAAGACTCGAAAAATTAATTGTTTTTCCTGTGTTTTGTGCTTATTTTTGTGTTCACTCCATGATAGCATCATCTTAGGTAAGTGGTGGTTAATTTCGCGATCCCATTTTTTGTAAATCCATTTGCTAATTAGCTCCTATTATTTCCTGGTAATGATATGTATACAAGGAAAACACTTTCCAAAGTTGAAGGGAGAAGGGGAACAGAAAAAAAAACCACACGCACACAAACACGAAAAACACATTTTGGGCTATGCCCTTTTTCAAGAAAATAGAAAATAATTACCAAGCTACATGGACACCCACAGACATGACCACATTATGGTAGTACAACTGATGGCATGGAAATAAACAACTGCTTACCTCAGATGATGGCAAGATTGTGTGGACTCGCGAAATGGACACAAGCACAAGAAACACTGTAGTTTTTCCCTTGGCTGCTCATCAGCAATAAAAAAACGCTGGAGGTTGGGTACTGTAGGCCTACGCCTCAAATCAATTCCTTGCATCACCACCACGCTGTCATACATTTTTTTCAAACAAACTAGTATAATTAATTATTTCAGTTACTTTTATAACAGTTGTTGAGGTCTGCAACTACTTAGTTTTATAAATTATGTCTTCCTTCCTTAATAAATATTTTTTAACATCAGCTTTTTTTCCAGAATAGTTATTTATCATCTAGATATATCCATCCTGTGGCAGAAAAAATTCATGTTAACAAGGAAGTGATTAAAATTCAGTGGGATAATACCTATGATAGAAGAGATAAAATGGTAGAGGTAGCATGTGAGGATGGTTCAGTATATGCAGCAGACTATGTTGTGGTTACTGTTTCATTAGGTGTACTGAAGCAACGGAGTAGTACACTTTTCTCACCATCCCTACCTCGGACCAAATTGGATGCCATTAAAGTAAGTAAAGAGCCAGTCATTCTCATATTCTCAGATGCTACATGAGTACCAAGATTTGTTAAAAAGAATGTTTACAGTTTTAGTTTTATTGTAGATTTAGTTTTATTGTACAGATAGTAGCTGCCTTTTAAAAAAATCAGTTGTAATTTTATTGCGTGAATTCCATATGCTATATAAGGCTGTTATATGGTATTAGACCCAGAAGTTATCTCAGAGATTGAAAAAAGGCTTTAAAATGTACAGATAGCCCATTGCAGCAGTATTAATACATAATACTTAGAAAGTTGAGATGTTGGTATTTTCCCCATAAATGAAAAGTCATCATCATTATCAGCCAGTTATATTCATTTACTGATGTGGCCTCGTAAATCCATGATTTTAGGTAGAACTTGAGCAGTTTCCTCCAGGTCGCATGATCTTGGGCAATCCTCTGCCATTTAACTCCTACAACCTTGCATATATCCTTGTCCCATTTGTCTGGTGGTCTTTTGGTTTTTCTCCACACAAGATGGCCAACCCATTGACACTTCAAGGATGCTGTCTTCTTTAAGATGTCTGTGGCCTTTGTAACTGACCTAATGCCAGTTGCTATTTGCTTGTCTTTTCTCGTTAAGTCTACCATTGACCTTTCCACAGCTCTTTGGGCAGCCCTTAGTTTACCTTTTGTAAATTCATTTAGAGTCACTAATCTAATTTAAATGCAATGTCACAGATGATTTGGTAGCAATTTCCCTACATGTCTATTTTGCCATTTCTTGTATTTATTTTAAATTTTCTGTGTGCAGGATCGCAATCAACCTACTTTTCCCCTTTTCACTGGAAACACATGCTATACAGCCATGTTACCTCTACACTAATTGGTATTTTATATGAAAGGTTGGCAAATGCTAGAATGATTCCTTCAAAAGGCCATGGTTGAATTTCTTCCCGTTCCTTATCCCCAGTTCCATTCCACCTCTAATAACCTTGACAAGGTGTAAAGCCATAAGAAAAAAATAAATTATGAATTGGTAATTGAGTGAATCTGGAATATTGTGATAACATTTTATTATTATCCCCATTATTTATTTTAAAACTGAATTATGGAATCAACAGATTTTTACTTTTTTCAACTAGTTGTAGCCCCTTTCTACCACTCACTGAGTCAACTATATACTGTTCTTACCATTTTAAAGTTTTCTCTTTTAAAGGCATAAAGACTTTGGCATTAAAAAACTAATTTGCTGAATTTTTCACACTGTCTGAATTCAAAATGGCTTTTAGTAAATGTAAAGATACAAAAATAAACTCCTTTTTAAGACTCACAAGTGGAACAAATTAATAAATACATCAAAATCAGAAAATAACAAATTGACTCCAGAGGCTACATACCAATATCCTTAATGTACCTCTTTTATGTTGTTATGGAGAGACTTAACTCACACAGATTAATTGAGCCACTTCTTATCACTCGACAGATATTAGCGAAGGGGGAAACTTCATGAAATTGACTCTTCCCATAGAATATGGTTATGAAAGCATTCATTATCCTTTCAGCAGTTTATGGTACTATTAATCATGGCTTCCACCTGGAGATCTGTAACATCATGAAGGAGTACCATATTTTCTACTTTGTAAGAAATCTGCATCAAAACAAATTACTATGGTGAAGAAGCAGACAGAAAGTGAAAGAACAGTTTGACCCAGGGAAATGTGTTTGCACATACATTGTTCCAGTACAATAACAATCAGCTGATTCCAATTTGAAGTTTCACCTAGCCAGGTGGATGTGTGGTTAGCTTTCAGGACTGCATTCTGGAGGACATGGGATCAGGATCACATAAAAACTGTATATTTTTAAATTTCAAGTTCGAATTTCTTGGTCAGCAACTGTCCAGCTGGAATTGGTCCACTGCCGTTTGACAAGAAGTATTGTGTGCTTTCAGAATATCACAAATATCCCTACCATCTTTGGTTATTTTCCCTACCACTTTTGAGATATTTGCAAAAAGACTGAATAGTTCCAAGTGTAATTTTTTCTTGAGAGAGAGTTGGCAGTGGGTTTACATAAAGAACATTTGCAAAAATGAAGGGGGGTAGAGGAGAAGAAGGGTAGGTTTTTGCAAGCCAAATGTAGACAGTTTTTTTCTCTTTGTTTTAAAATAAAAGAAACTAACTTACTCCACAATCCAAAGGGGGCATACTAAGGCATTGATCATATATAACTCTTAAAAATTCTTGCTTTCCCTGGAATTTGAACCTGGGATCTGACCAATAAGAGCTTTAACCAATCAGCTACCAGACCGCTATGTGTTTTAAGTCTAGGTGTGCAAAATACTATCAAATCTGGATAAAAACTATGGGTTAGTATGAACAACTTGGGCAAAAATTAAGGGCTGGCATAAAGGAGGAGAGGGATTAGCTTTTTGTAAACCAAACGTAGACAGTATTTTTTTCTTTGCTTTAAAGTAAAGAAACTAACTTAGTCCACAACCTGACCATTGATTGAATCCTCCTGAAGGAGATGTCCTAGCCCATTGCATCAGATACAGAATGGCCAGTTCCTTTCTTCTGGGACCTACAGTTTAATGTGGAATCTGAACCAGGAAATGTCGGGCATCACTCAGACGATCAAATACAACTCCTAAAACTTTCTGCTTCCTCCTGGATTTGAAACCGAGGCCTAAGACAGAATTTTACGTAAGTAATTGCATTAACTATTCAATTGCAGACCATTTTATTTTGAAGCATAGGTGTGGTAAGTACTATCGAAGTTGAATTAAAAACTGGGTGTTTGTATAAACTACATTGCCAAAAATTAAGATGAGGGGGTGGGGTAAGTAGGATAGTGGTTTCTTTTTGCAAGTGAAATGTAGACAGTATTTTTCTATTTATTAAAAAAAAATTAATAGTTCTTAGTCCACATCCTGAAGGTTGGCTGAATTATCCTAAAGGTGTACTAAGCTATTGTGTCACAGATAGGACAGCAAGACCTTTTCTTCTGATACCTACAGTACAACGTGGGATCCAAACCACGGATTTGGTGTACCTTGTGATCTAAACCTGGGAACTTTCAAAAGTAAGCCCGTTAACCAGTGAGCTTGCAGACTGCTCTCTGTTTTAATTATATATGACATGGAATCTCAACTGCAGAACATATGGTGTTGCACATATGTTAAAATCCAGCTCATAAAAATTCCTGCGCCCACTGGAATTTGAACCTGGGACTGTAGACAGAGGCTTCCGGAAGTAGGCGCCTTAAATGACTGAACTACCAGATCCATCTATTTTTAAGTACATGTGTACTTAGCACAATCAAAATCGGATAAAAGATATGAGTTTGTAGGAACCACTTTTGCATAAATTAAGGGTGGGTAAAGGAGGAGAGGGATTAGGATTTGTAAGCCAAACACAGACAGTATTTTTCTATTTGTTTTAAAGTATACATATGCAGAGTTCCATCAAAGTAGGATAGAAACTATGTGTTTGTATGAGGAATGTTGTCAAAAATCTAGGGAGTGGGGGTAAAGGTGGAAAGGGGTTGCCTTTTTCAAACAAATGTAGACAGTACTTTTTTTTTGTTTTTAAAGTTTATGTGTGCGAAGTTCCATACACATTGGAGAAAAGCTGTGGGTTCATGTATCGAATATTTTTTTAAAAAAAATTGAGGGGTGTATAGGGGGAGAGGGGATGGGTTGTTTCAGAATATTTTTGGTCAAAAACCTTCACAGGAGCGCACAAAATAACTCACTAAAATTTCTTCATAATTGGATGAATGTTATAGGAATGCATAGAAGATGAACAAACCAACATTCATTTTATATATAATGTATAGATTGTTTGAATGTAAATCAGAATGTGGGTGGTGGATACATCATTGTTGAGAAGCTGACTAACACAATATCAGTAGCTGAGCCAGACACAGAAAAGACACCTGTCGTAATGATGTGTTATTATTAAGCCAAATATTTATGCTCATCATTGTTCAATTCTAACATATTGCAGCAAGATATATGGAACTCAAAGTACATTATTGAATTGAAATTTAACTGTGGAGCTCATTCTCTGGTGGCAATTTTCAGAGTCATCTAATACTCTTTACTTCGTCTTCTGATTATTATTATATAATTATCATTTATGCTTTAAGAGTTAACTTCGCCCACCCATCTAACTTTTCCTTTACAAATTTTAATTTTTGATTCCTTCAGCATTTTAAATAAATTATTCACCAATTCCCTTTAAATTTACCACCAATTCCCATATGTATGAAATTGATTGCCAGCATCTATCTATCAGGATCATCTTTTCCCCTCCATGCACTACTTCTAAATCATCAACCAACATCCCTGCAAGACATCACCAGCACTCTCTTCACCCTCCTCCTGACTTCCAATGACTCCTAATCCACCTTCTTTATCTATTACTATTACTCCGCGATTCACTAAAAGTATTTTGCGGAGGGTGCATTGCACCTATCAGGAAAGGTAATGGTTTGGAAGGGATATACGGGATATGGCAGGTGGCGCCCATGGGCTATTGTGAGGAACCATCCAGCATTCGCCTGGAGCGATCTAGGGAAACCATGGAAAACCCAGATCAGGATGGACGGAGTGCTTTATCGGAAGCAACTCCTGTACGATTTTGTGTTTACTCGCCCGTTAAATCCTTTCTATTCCACTCCATAATCGCTCGTGGAAAAAATGAGTAGAGAAATGAATCGGTTCTGGCCCTGATTTCTATAACTTATTTTCGTGGTCATTCCGAGATATGAATGTTGCTGGTAGCAATATTTGTTTGCTGTCATTCCGAAATACGTCAGTCGAGAATTTTTCAATTAGCTTCCGTCGAGAGCAACGCCTTCGGTGCTCCAGGTCTTCCCAACCTAACTCCTTCAACATGGCACTTACGCTTTCCCTCCAACTATATATACCTGTCACGAATTGGGCGGCTCTTCTTTGGACCATCTCTAATGCCTCCATTAATCCCTTTTGATGGGGACCCCATACAGAGCAACAATATTCCAAGTGAGGCTTCACTAGTGACTTGTACGCAATCGATTTAACTTCCGGAGTGCATTCTTTTAAATTACGACCTAGAAATCGAAGCATACAATTTGCTTTCCCAATTACATTCTCGATATGCTCATTCCACGACAAATTATTACGAATTGTTACCCCTAGGTATTTAGCGGAATCTACCGTTCTAAGGACAGTGCCATTAATTGTATATTCAAAGCTAAATGGTGTCACCTTTTTACTTACACGCATGACTTGGCACTTTTTAGCGTTTAACTCCAACTGCTAATCCTTAAACCACGCAATTATTTCATAATATCGTCTTGTAACAAAGTGCAGTCGTCCTGGGTTGTGATTTCACGATAAATAATAGCATCATCGGCAAATAATCTTTTCATTCCCCTTATTATGTTGCACAAATCATTAATGTATATGAGAAACAACAGAGGCCCTATCACGCTTCCCTGGGGAACACCGGACCTCACTTCGGCAAGTGATGAACGCTCACCGTTGAGAACTACACACTGTGTTCTGTCCTTCAAAAAGTCTGCAACCCAATCGCATATTTGTCTAGATATACCGTAACCACGAAGTTTCCTAAGTAGTGTGAGGCATAGTGTCGAAAGCTTTTTTGAAGACTAATAAAACATATCAGTTACTGACTGGGTACTGCGGTAATTTCCACAAACAAATCTAGACACTCTTCTTCAAATGCCCTCCAACTCCTGTATTTAACACCCAAAATCTTGGTCCTAAACTACACCACCATAATCAACCAATAGTCTGACCCTAGTTTTGTAATCCAATTCCATCACTTTCTGGTATATCCTCTCCAGTAAAGAGGATCTTGTAACCTTTTCCTACCACCTTCCCAGTTTATTATCAATGTTACTAAACTTGTCATGCAATTTTATCATCAATATTTACAGTTCAATGCTTCAACAAGCAATTAGTTTTTACCTCTAATTGTGATGGAGTGCATACTCCGGGACAATTTCCCACCTAGTTTTGCCCTCAACAAATTTCAACTTTAAATAGTTTAGACATTTAAAAAAAAATTATTCATTAGTTCTCTTTGTTAACTTATTCCAATCCTTGACATCCTTACGTATGATATAAAATCATCCCACACCCTTGTTCCTGAAACTGAGTGAAAGCTTGGGTCATGATTATCTTTTCCCTACCAAGCCCCTCTCTTAATTATCCCACCAATATCATTCCATGCCTCATCACCAATATATGCCTTATACACTCCCATAACTCTCTTCACCATCCTTCTGTCTTCCAGTGAATTCCATTCCAGCTCTTTTATCATATCAGTTACTGATTGTGTTCTGCATTTATTTCCATAGGCAAATCTAACAGCCCTACTTTGAACCTCCTCTAATTCCTCCATTTGATACCCAAATTGTGAGTCGCATACTACATCACCATATTCAAGCAATGGTCTGACTAAAGTTTTGTAACCCAAACCCTTTACTTCTCTCTCTTTTTGCTGTCATCAGTCTTCCGATTGGTTGGACGAAATCCTCCATCCCTTACTATCTTGTGCTAACCTCTTCATGTCTACATATCCCTTACCACCCACATTCTCAATTATCTGCTCCATATATTCTAATCTCTGTCTTCCTCTACAGTTCCCTCCACTAACAAATTAACCAGTCCAGCATGTCTCAAAATATGACCTACCAGCCTGTCTCTTCTTTCTGTAAGCTTCTTCCACAAACTTCTTTCCTTGCCCATCATTTCCAAAACTTGTTCATTCCGTACTTTGCCTGTCCACTTAATTTTCAGCATTCTTCTGTAGTGCCATATTTCAAATGCTTCAATTTTATTTATTTCTGGTATTCCCAAAGTCCATGTTTAGATACCTTAAAGTGCTGTGCTCCACACAAAGTGATTTAAAAAACTCTTTCTAATTCCTAGATCAATATTTGAAACTAAAAGGTTTCTCTTTTTCATCAGTTATTCCTTTGGTTTTTGAAAATCCACATGGTTTTCATCAGGCTTTATTAGAAAGATATCCAACATGTTTGGTCCCCTTGTGTTCTGCTCTACCACTTGTGTAAAGCCTCCTTCCCTTACTAAGGTATTTGCAAACCTCTGTTCCTTTGTATTGTTAATTTTATTTCCTACCCAATTGACATCTGGTAAATTTAATGATTCATGACTACCAGGTAGTTGAGTCCAAAACCTGTGGAGTTGCACTACCTATATGGCCATATAATCTCCATCAAATTAGAAGCCAAAAAAGAAAAGACCAAAGATAATGAAGTTCAACCAATGTCTTTAATATCAACCAGAATGCTGGTAATTCAGATAAAGAAAGAGTTTCTGGTGGTCTAGGGAAGCGTTTGTACAAACACTACCACAAGCAAGATATGAAACGCATTGCCCCAGAACTTAGCTTATGAAGCAGAGGTTATACCAGAATAATAGTTTTCTCGTAGCCTCAAGTATACTGGGTGACTTGGTAGAATATATCCTTGAGTCACAAGGTTTAGGATCAATTAGCAGAAATTTAGTTCCACGGTGAGTCCACACTAACTGAAATAGGTGGAGAATTGACAGATTATGTCCAACTAGTTGCAAAGCTGAAGATCAGGTTCAGGTGAAACCAAATTCACTTCAAGTGTCCAAATTTTGGTATTCATAAGCTTGAAATATGACCTGTTCCAGTGTGGTCATTTGGTATTGACTTTCTTTCATGTTTGTTTCTTATATGTTACTAGCACAATAACCAATTAATCCATATATGCAATACATAGTAAAGATAAGATCAGAACATAAATATAATTATTATATGCTCTCATTCTTTTACAAATTTCTGTTATTATTACTTAAATTTCGGCAGTTAATAGCGTAGAATAGTAGTGTACTAAAATGAACTGTAAAGAACACGTTATTGCGAACAGCTATTCTTTATTACACGTTCGCACGCCAATGTGCAATACAACGTACAACATAGACCAGCGAGATTACAGATGATGCAAATAATAATTTAACATCTGTGCATTTCACTGATAATCTCTACAATCCCCCCCCCCCCTCGGAAGATCATTGACTTGTGGATGATCATTCCGCACTTCGGAGATTATGCCACCTGGACCTGCTCCACCAGCTGACTGTGATGCAACTCATGTAGTCTGTGACACAGCGCCTTTGTGAAGATGTCCGCAACAATTTGTTCACTTGGGACATATCGAAGTTCCACTGTCCCATCCATCACCTTTTCTCTTACAAAGTGATGCCTGATTGCAACGTGCTTTTTTCTGGATTTGTGAACATAGTTTCTAGCATGAGCAATAGCTGCCTGACTATCACACCATATTGTAGTTGCGCTGTAACTTATTTCTTGGAAATCCAAGGACTTTAATAGTTCTTTTACCCAAAACACTTCTCTTGCACAAGCTGCCAAGGCCACATATTCTGCCTCCATTGTGCTAAGTGCAATCACAGTTTGTTTAGAACTATTCCAGATGATTGGAGCACCTGCAAGAATAAACACATATCCACTAATGCTCTTGCGAGTTTTTGTACAACTAGACCAATCTGCATCAGCATACGCTACAAGACTTTCATTAGTTGGACAATATGTAATCCCATAGTCTTGTGTCTCTTTTAAATACCTCAGTACTCTTTTAGCTGCATTCCAATGACACTTGTTGAATTGCGAACATTACTGAGCCAACTTGCCTACTGAAAAGACAATATCAGGTCTAGTTCTCTGTGATAAATATAACAGACCACCAATGAGTTCTCTGTAAGGAAGGTTCTTGAGGTTTTCTTCATTACACTCGTCGAGAAACTCTGGCCTCTGCTCCATTGGGGTTTTAATTCCTTTGACGTCTTGCAGTCCAAATTCATTCAACAGTTTGTTGACATATCCTTCTTGTGAAAGGGTGACGCTACCATCCTCTTTCTTATTGAATTTTACTCCCAGTAGATGCGAAATCGTTCCTAGGTACTTAATATCAAAGCATCTCTCCAGAAGTTCTTTGACACTACTTCTCATTGATTTGTTTTCTGTCAATACAAGTATATCGTCCACATAAACAGCTAATATGGCCTTTCCTTTTCCTTTCTTGGACTGATATACACACGGATCGGCTTTATTACGAACTAATCCAAGATTTTCTAATGTTTTGTTGAGATGTTCATTCCAGCATCTTCCACTTTGTTTCAAACCATGTATTGATTTGTTCAATTTAAAAACCAGTTTTTCTTTACCTCTTTGTATAAACCCTTCAGGTTGTTCCATATACAAAGTCTCCTTTAAATCACTATGAAGGTAAGCAGATTTGACATCATACTGTTCCATGAACCACTTTTTCTCAACACCAATAGCTACAAGTAACCTTAGAGTATCGAAGCCTGATACAGGCGCTTACACTTCTTCATAATGCACTCCCTTCTTTTGAGAAAAACCCTTTGCAACCAAGCGTGCTTTGAAACGTTCTGTTTCACGTACTGTCTTCCGTTTAAACACCCATTTGCATTTGGAGGTTTTACAACCAATGACCAGGTGTTGTGCTCTTCAATGATTCTATCTCTTCATTCATTGCTCCAAACCATTGCATTGCTTCAGTAGAATTGATAACCTCATTGAATGAAGATGGTTCCACTATATTATTAGCATGAACCATATGAGATTGTGGTTCTATGTTATCATCTTTCTTTGATTTTATAGAACACATTTCTTGAAGAATCATACTGTGTTGCTTTTGCAGGTTTGCATATGTTTTGTAGAATTTCCCTTTGGCCATCCTCTCTTCTTTATTTTAACAGTGTCAGTGTCCGGGAATCATTTGAAGTCTTCTTCCTTGCTTGACAGATTTTCTTCAGGATTACTGCCTGCAGTTCCATCACTGGAGTCAAAAGTGATAGTTTCTGCTCTATCCAATTGTTTGAAGCTAGAATTTTCAGTTTTACTAATGTGTTCTGCTTCATCATTTGTACTCTCTTTGAATACACAGTCACGTGACTCCACAACTTGTTGAGTATCTGGCATCCAAATCCTATAACCACGTCCATATATTGCGTATCCAACCAAAATTCCTTTCTTGGCCCTTCCTGATAGTTTTGAGTGGCGTTTCTGTATAGGAATATGCACAAACACTTCACATCCTATTGCCCAAAGGTGAGTGACACTTGGCTTCCTTCCAACCCATAATTCATATGGAGTTTTAACTTCATTATGACTGTTTGTGACTCTGTTCCTGATATATGCTCTGCCCAAGCTGCCTTAGGTAACCTACTACTGCTGATTTCACTTCTCACTAAATCCATCAGAGTTCTGTTGAATCTCTCTGTGATTCCATTTTGCTGTGGTGTGAAAATCATTGTCTTTTCATGTACAATGCCATTACTCTCACAGAAGATATCCCAATTCTTTGAACAAAATTCAAGTCCATTCATTATCTGTTCGAACTCGCTTTAAAGATTTAAAACTAAGGTTTTATTTGTTGCCCTATCAGAAAAGAATTCGCTTCGTTAAACCAAAATAACCTAGGTTTATATACGTTTTCAATTCCTGTGTCGCTTTTCATGGATTTCTTGTCTTTATCTAAGTCTTTTATGTTCTTAATTTTTTTCTGAGATTTTCGTCAGATGAAACGTTCACTCCAATTTCATTTAATTCCACAAATAACTTCCTAAAACTGTTTAGTCGCACATTTTTGTTCATATATTTAGTATTATTCGTGTCCCAAAGTTCTTCATATTTGGGATTAACATAAAAAAAGTAAACTTTTTCTTGGCTGACCATTTACACGCACTTCCTTCCCGGTGTTCCTTAATAATAATAATAAAAAAAAAAAATCAAACAAAACAAACAAATACTAGCGATTGAGCTGTCAGACGAGGCGACAACAATGTTTTACAGCAACGACTTGGTCACGTGACCGCCACAATCGCGCGCTACTAGCGATGAGAATTGAACATGTTCAAATCAAATCGCTGCGATTTTTTATCGCCGCTAGAAGGGTGAATCGTAGCGTTTACATTGTCACACGAAGCGATTAATCGCTCATATTGAAGTCGGAGAGATAAAAATCGCCCCGTGTGACCGAGCCTTTATTCTGCATCTTCTATGGCGTTGCCAACACTAGCAAGATCTGCAACAGTTCTGTTTATCTGTCCCAAATATAATTCCATTGAATTATAATCACTCAGTTTCAACGAATACAATTTTCGCCTGAGTTGCACAATACGAAATTTGCAGTCACGTGGTGGATATAACCGTTCCGGCTCGTTCCATGCTTCCTTAGCGTTCGTTAAGTGCTGAATATGCATTTGCTGTTCGTCGGATGCAGCAAGTGCGATCTTTGCATAAGCTTTATTTTGTCTCGATGCGTAATTAAGTTTTACAGTTGTATCTGCGTCGGCAGTAGGTTCTTCTTCACCTGGATCAACAACTGTCCATAAATCACTTTCCATCATTACCATTTTCATTTGGTAATTCCATGATGCGTAATTTATAGCATTCAATTTGGTTATAGTCGTAGACCGGTGATCAGACATTTTGAACTGATTCACGCAACTTTTGTCTGTCGTAACCTTCTCGCTAAAAATCCTTAGCCAACTTTTTCGAATCGACACTACAACTTAACGATCAATTTTACAGTTTATAACACTTCTGCGCCGTAACTGGGCCCATAACCAATGTTATTATTACTTAAATTTCGGTAGTTAATAGCGTAGAACAGTAGTGTACTAAAATGAACTGTAAAGAACGCGTTATTGTGAACAGCAATTCTTTATTACACGTTCGCACGCCAATGCGCAATACAACGTACAACATAGACCAGCGAGATTACAGGTGATGCAAAGAATAATTTAACGTCTTCGCATTTCACTGATAATCTCTACAATTTCTTTATTTATAATTTTTATCTTTCCAACAAATTTTTGTCTTCAATTTGTTGTAGTCAAGTTTTTTGGCATGTAGTTAAATCTTTACCAATAGTTTGTAACCATAAAATATGTCACTCTTTAAGTGTTTACATTAAAGCACAAAATTTTGTTCAGAGAAATGTTGATTGACTTTCCTAGCAATTTTTAGCATTTAACTAGCACTGTTTCGAGCAATGGAAAATTTGCACAAAATGTTGTAGGGTGGGGTGTATATTGAAGATGATAATATCTAGGTATGAATAAATTCACAACAAATCTTTTTACAGCAGTAGTCTCATTGTTTTATAGCCACACATCGTAGATTGAGTGAGGAGAAATCACAGCTTTTGACGGTGTGGTTTCAACAACGATGTCACTAGATTTTTAAGCAAATATTTTCTAAACTGGGGTTTGCATCATTTTTGGTGGAATTCAAAAGCACTGTGAATTTAAATTAAGCAGTGCATTTAAAACTGCCATTGCCCACCTTATTCTTTGTGCAACAGTGCAATTATCACAAAGGTGGTCTACTAAATTACCTTTATATTTGTTATAATCCAATATTATGCAAATTCCTTTGTGTCTTAGTCAACTTTGTTATCATCGTGTGCAGTACTGAGTAATACATTACACTCTTTTTTTTTTTTGCCACTTAAGAAACAAGTGTGTGATTCTTTTGAAAACCAAGCAATGAACATCCAACTTCTCTTGTTCGTGATGGCTGGAATTCAGTACAGCACTTTCAGCTCTCGTGATCTTGAAACAGAGTTTGACATTACATCCTACTTTCTGATAACATGGCATGTCAATTCCTGTACAGTGTTTGGCAAATGGATTGCTGTATCCTTTCCTCATAATACATACACTCAATGGAGCTCAGTAGATGCAAGAAATATTCCTTTTCCTCCAGAGCTGCCATTTTCATTTTATAATAAACTTGGCCACAAGTAAAACTATAATTGTAATAATTATTCATTATTCTGTCATCATTTATGTTGAATTTCTTATTCTTTTGTGAAACTCTTTCGATAGTGAAAGATAAAAGCACTTTCGAACTCTTATTTACACCTCGTAAAATGTCATCATCATTGATTTTCCACTCCAGTGGACTAGGTATGGTAATGAATAAGCCTATTCCATACCATCCTGACTTGTCACCATTTCTCCTCCAGTATCTTATCCTACTCTGGACTGTTACTGACCAGATCATTTTGTACTTGCTTCACCTGATAAAGTATTAGAAAATATGAAATTCAAGAATGAATGTAAGGATGTTTTTACTATAAAATTCAAACTCCAAAAGAATAGCAATTTATGTGATTAGAAATAAGTTCCTTTGGAAAATGTTAAACAAGTATTTGAAAAAAATTTACTTTAGCAGCACAAGTAGGGTTGGTTGATGTTTGTTTCTTGATTAGGAACAGGATTTCGTTGAAAGTTAATATCTTTGTGTTGAAATTCTATAATGCCCCTATCTAACTAATTTGGTGATAAGGCAACCAGAGAAATGGAATACAGAAAGTGCCAGAGTATTATCGGTCGAGTCAGAAAGGGTTGAAAATTGACTTCAGCGGGTCATGAATCGCTAGAAAGATTAACATGAAATGGAGATAAATGCCAAAGATACTAAGCCTGCTATGTGCAAAGATAATGAATTTTTATATGATTAGTGGTGCTTTTTGAAGATATAAAGTGCAACTATCAAGGAATATCATTTGAGGAAATGCAGTTGGCCAGGTAAGGTTGGACAGTTTGAAAGGAGATGTTTTATAATCCTGCATTTACTGGAGAGAGTGATGTGGTGGTACATTAAGGAAGTGAGGGGTTGGGCTGCAAAGGGTTTGTCAGGGCATTTTGGGTAAGGTTACCCACATTATAAGTGCATAGGAAGGTTGTGGAGCTATTACTGCAGAATGCTATAAGTAACTGATGTGTCAAGTGAAGACAGGAGGTGGGTGAAGAGACTGCTGGGAGTGTGTAAGATGTGTACTAATGATGAGACATAGATGGATATTAATTGAAGAACAAGGAGTAGAATTCGGAAGGGAAGAGATGAATCAAACTATGAATTATCACTTGACAAGTGTAATGGTGTGTGAAAATGTTCTTTTCTGTTTTGGAAGTCACGTGCTGACATTAATTACCAAGGGAACCGATGAAAAGTTTATCTAAAACATTGAGAGAATTTGTAAATGGGGAAGGTAAATGGGGTAGATAAGCATGACGTCATAGCGCAACGTCATTGTGTGACAGTTACTACATGACCAAGACTTGCATTTTATAGGTATAGATTAGCAGTCTTAAGAGTTTAGAGCTCACACTAAACCTGTTGTTACTTTTTTGTGTGTTGATTAGAAAACCACACCTACTTGGCTTAGCATTACTCCTTCTTGGTAGGGTAAGAATGGTTCAGAACTACTGCTTCCCCTCTCTTATCATTCTCCTGACTGATGTGATGAAATACTCGTTCCCCTCCTATGTTGAGCTAACAACTTCATATCAATATACTGCTTACAACCTGTGTGCTGACTTATCTGATACATGTCTTTACAAGTTGATAGCTGTCTACTTTCATGAAAGGAAAAGTATCAGTAGTTCTGTTGGATTAGTAGGTAGGTATACATGATTATAATGCACATCTCAACATTCTAAATAATGATGACAATGTCATCTGACAATAAGTAACTGATTTTGATGATGTATCTATTAATAAATGATAATATATGGAATATTTAAAATTATGATAATCAATTTAAAAATGTCAGGCAGATATACTTTTATTTTGTAATAGTAGAGGAGACTCGGGTAGTATGGAATACCATTTACATTTTTTTGTAAAAAACAGTACAGAAATTAATTTAACACCTGAAACTAAAACCCATTCAACCTTCAACTTCTTATGGTCATATATATCTCATAAAAAGCTGTCAGAACAAATATTTTTAATTAGTAAAAATTAGTTTAAAATTTTTTATTTGTGGGGTAATATGGAATAGAAGGTTTCAAATAATGTAAACTATCTGGAATTGAGAATAACAGATTTAATGATATATTTTGGTCTAGGTGGTATATACGAGTTATTCTTTCATAGGATCATTGTGTTTTTAAAAAATCACAAACATAATCTTCTTTTCCACACCGGCACAATCCAGGTGGACCACACAGAGAACAACCCAAGCATTTCACCCTCTTTTCTTCCATCTTCTGGAAATTTTCTATCTCAAAAGAGGAATTCTGTGTTGGTGTTGTCTGGTGCAGAAGATTGTACAAAATTACATTCCAAATTATACATCACAATGGGAAGACTTTTCATTATCACTTGAGTTATTTTTAGAACTGAATCATAATCATAGATGGGCACAGTTAATTGAAAAGTTAACTTCGTTAATTGTTAATCCACTACTTAAAAAGTTTACTTCAATAATCATTAAAGCGTTACATTTTTGCAAATTTAACACAAGTTGAAGTTAATTGTTAAAAGTTAACCATCCTAGAGTGGAACTGATGTCTATGAATTCTAAAAGGTATTACTGCAAGCAATACCAAGGTACTGTGTACCATGATGTGAGTCAATAATACATCTACCAAATGTCCTGGAAATTGAGTTTTTACCAGGGTTCAACGTTTTCACCAGCTTCTCAAATGTATCGGATTCTTCAACAAGTAGTGGAATCATGTTGGCACACCAGCTTGGAATACGATGGTTCTGGTAGCTATGATACCAAATTTATTATTGGTGTAAACTTTTTTATTAGTAGATTGTGATTAAAACAAATCAGTTCTGCTGATATCTACATCAGAAGAAGCTACAACACTTGAAGAAGGCTTTGAATTAATTTTCTTTTTTTTCCCCACATGTTGGCTCTGTTTTTACTTTTACTTCAAACTGTTCATATTTGGATATATGTATGCATCCTCTTCATATGTTGTTTATGATTATTAAGGCCATACACATGTGCCTTGATTGTAGAAACTTTAGACAAACACAGTGTGAATTCATAAATCAACTCCCAGTCTTGACTTAAGTGCAACATAATTGCATAAATGTGACCAAGGATTTTTAATATTCTCATTGCTATTGTTAGGATTGCTGCTTTCATTAACTGATTGAAGAACTAAAGTTTTCATGACATAATCATGTAACAAATGTCAGATTAACTTATTTCACTAACAAACATCAAACCAATACCAACTAAAAAGTGAAATTTTCTTGGCAGTAAAAGAGATAAATTATAAAAATATTAAAATCAATCACCGATCAAATTAGAAATGAACATTGAGCATCGGTTTGAAGGTGTGAAATAGAAATGCTCCAAAACTCTAGCTTTCCTGCTCACACCCACACCATGCCTAGCATAATAATTGTATATGCATCACACTCGAACTTCGTATTACCTATTATTCATTTGCAACCCGCCTCGCCGAAAGTACGAGCATGGCATGGTGTGCAATTCAAACATAGCAAATGACAACTGCCAATGTAACGGACTAAAGTTAATGGTAGTTCAATTTAACGGAAGTTAAGAAGACCGTTAACGATTTTTTAGGTTAACTTAAAAGTTAAATTTTGCAATTTTGTTAACTTTGTTAATTAACAATTAATGGATTAATAATTTTCTGCCCATCTGTGATCATAGTTTCTTTGAAAGCTTCTGCTTTTTGTGGGGTTTCAGAATCTCGGTTTTCTTGCACATAACAATTTTGCCCTTTTCTTTCTTGGTTTCTGGCTGCTGCTTGGTATTGCTGTACCTCTCTAGCTCATTTTTATACGGTGAATAAATGAGGACACATGATGTCACACGTTTTCTTCCTTGATGTCTTTTTTGGTGGTGGCGGTGGTGATATGTCGATTGCTGGAAAGAAGCCATCAAGAGATTGGTGGGCTTAAAGAGATGCATCAGACCATCTAGATATACAAGGAGCATGTTCATCTGATAAATAATGCAGATCTTCAGGAGTGTCAGATGTCTTAGATGGACAAGGAACAGATTCATTAGAACTTTGAGATGAGCAAGCTAGAAGTGTTTAAGAGATCTTAGATTGACCAGGAACAGGATTCATTTTCAGGGCTAACAGTGAATGATGAAGCAAGAAAATCTTCACTGGTGGAGGCATTTATAATCATCACCTTTGTCAGACTCCATACCTTTCGCTTCTTTCCAAATCTTCTTTTTGGCTTTTCTGAAATCAAAACATAATTAATGTAATTAATTCAGAAATACTTACTTTCTCATTTGTTATCTTCACTTATTATTAGCAAAAAAGTATTACCCACGTTTATGTTTTGTTAAAACTGTATTTCAATTCAGTAGTTATTTTTGGGTTATATGAAATACTACAGTTTCATGTCTGTTTTTATTGAATACTAAGTATCTCATTTACCCAAATGTCCAAGTTGGACAAAATAGGTTTGAAGATATTTTTTAAAAAAGATGCCTGCCAGAAAATGAGAATTGTACAAAAAACCATCACTCTTTTACTTATATTACACTAGTGATCAGCAAAATAAATCTAATACATTTTAGAAGACTTACCTTCAAAAATTCTTGAAAGTGGAAAAACAGAATTTGTTGGACAGCAAACACATTTCAGCTCACAAATGACCGACCTTCACAATGAAGCATCATATTAGTTTTCTGCAATAGTTGATGGTACACAGCAGCATTCACCAGAGGAGAAACTTCAGTATTCCATATTGCCTGTCTATTCCATATTACCCGATTCTCCTCTACTTGCTATTTGTGGACCTTATTCTAAGTTACGTTCCATTGTACTCTTACTCACATTGTCAACATTTATAAAAACTCTATCATCTTGCTGAAACTATTGTAAATAGCCACCTGCATTCACATTCTGATAGTGTGATTTATATTAATTGGAAAACTTCCTTTAAAAACTATGTATTTATTTTCAGCATTTAAAATACAGTTGCATGGATAAAATTCTGATAAAATTTCCCTATCGCTGGTGGCCTGAAAACAAATGTGCCCTGGGTCTACTTTGGCCTCACAATAAAACAGATAGGAAGCAAAATAATGTGCATAGTGTAAGTAACTCAAACCAATAACTCAATATCAGTTTATATAGATGGATGATTAATTACAATAATAACATTAATTTTTTTTCTCCAGGTGGATGACTGGTTAAAGCATATGTGCTTCTTCAGTGAGGTAACTGGTAGTCCTTTAACTTTATGTGGGTGGATTTCTGGTGAACTGGCAGAAAGGATGGAACATTTGTCTGATCAAGAAGTCTGTGCAAGCGTAATGGATTTGTTAAATTCATTTGCTGGAAACATTTTCAACATACCAGCACCTGAAAGTTTTACAAGGTGTTTACATGTATAGTTTTTTTTATATTTTACATTAATTATTGGAATAATTTTCCTAGATTATTTTGTTATTTCTAAATATTGGTAAAAAATTATCAACTTTAATCTTAAATATTTCTGTTGGTGGCTACCCATGCAGCACTAGATGGTTGTTATCAGTAGGCCTTTCAATAAGGTGAAAGAATTTGGACTTTTTCGGTGAGTCAGTTGCGTAAAATCTTCTATGGCTTTCCACCAAGATAGCGCCTCATTAAAAATACATAGCGACATTTTGGAGCCTGCCCCCAGTTCCATCTTCTGGTGAAGTGTCGGATGGTGGAAGTGTTGCCACTTATAAGACCTTTGGTTGCCAGGTGACGTCAAGTCACGTACATCGAGGCCAATGCAAGGCCATGGCTGACTTAGTGACCTGCCCCAACCATACACATCTTGTGTGTTCTAAACACCACTGGAAACAGAACTTGTGGTCTGCTCAATATATCGCTGTCTGCATTCACACGGAATTGAATATATGCTGGAATGCCTAAGGCCCAACCCATCCTTGATGTTGCAGGCTATATGGTTTACTGAAGGTACATAAAGAGGGAGTTCCGTTACAACATGTAGTGAGTACTTAATAAAATTTATAAAAAATTTCAGGGACATATGTTGATTGTGGGTGGTGGTTTTAACCTACCGTCAGTTAATTGGGACACATACACTTTCAGGTTGGGTGGAAGAGATGGTTTAATAACCGAAATGTTCCTAAAATTATTTGCAGAAAGATCTCTGGAATAGATGGTTCAAGATCCAACGCGGTGCAACAAAGATTCCTCATCCAATTTGGATCTTTTTCTTATAAGCAATCCTGATATTGTAGATACAGTTTGTGTAGAAGACGGTATAAGTGATCACAAGTCGGTTGTGGTAACTTTAAAATCTAATATGAATTTGAAGCACGACAAAGACAAACTCATAAATTACTTCGATAAGGCAAATGATGTGGGTATGGTTGATCACTTGGCGAAAAATTTAGAAACTTACACGCTAAATACAAATGTTGGTTTAATTTAAAACAAATAATATGGAATGGTTTAAATCAATTTGTTCCTAAGAAGCTTATTAAGGTAAGTAAGAACCTTCTGTGGTTCAATAGGGAAGTGAAATGATTGCTCAGGAAGCAAAGGAGTTTATATGCCATGGTAAAGAAATCAGGGGACTCGTCTAAGTGTGCTAAATTAGACCAGTTACGAGCGGAAGTGCGTAAGGCAATGGGTGATGCGTTTAAAGAATTCCAAGCCAGGAATTTATCCGAAGACCTGATTACTAATCCAAAAAAGTTCTGGTCGTATGTCAAATTACAAGAGGCTCTCGTAAAGTAATGCCCTCACTGATTAAGGAAAATGGGGAATTATACAAGACTAGTGTAGAGAAAGCAGAAATCTTGAATAATATATTTAAAAAAGCTTTCACGACAGAAAACTCAGAGGAGATTCCGACATTTGCCACTCATAATTATGGATGATCTAGTTCTTGATGTCGAGGGAATAACTAAACTGCTTATGAATGTAAAAACCAATAAGGCTCCCGGACCAGGTGGTATTCCTACAAGATTCTACTCCAGGTACGCAAAGGAAATTGCACTGTATTTGATGAAATTATATACTGCCTCCTTGGATCAAGGAAAAATACCAGCCGAATGGAAGACCGCCTTCGTAAATCCAGTGTTTAAAAATGGTAATGTTAATGATCCTCAAAATTATAGAATGATCTGTTAACATCAATATTTTGTAGGATTTTAGAACATATCATCTATTCAAATGTCATGTGGTTTTTGCATGAAGATGAGCTTATAAACCCAAATCAACATGGGTTCAGAAAAGGCCGATGCTGCGAAAGTCAACTTGCTCTTTTAGTTTAAGACTTGTGCCGTATTATAGATGGGCAATCTCAGGTTGATATAGTTATATTAGATTTTAAAAAAGCTTACGACACTGTGCCTCATACTAGGTAACATAGGAAACTTCGTGGTTATGGCATAATTAGACAAATATGCGACTGGGTTACAGACTTTCTGAAGGGCAGAACACAGTGTGTAGTTTTCGACGGTGAGAGTTCATCACTTACCGAAGTGAGGTCCGGGGTTCCCCAGGGAAGCGCGATAGGGCCTCTGTTGTGTCTCATATACATTAATGATTTGTGTGACTTAATAAGGGGGATGAAAAGATTATTTGCCAATGATGCTATTATTTATCGTGAAATCAAAATCCAGTAAGACTGCGTTTTGTTACAAGACGATATTATAAAAATAATTGTGTGGTATAAAGACTGGCAGTTGGAGTTAAACACTAAAAAGTGCCAAGTAATGTGCGTAAGTAAAAAGGTGACACCATCTAGCACTGAATATACAATTAATGGTACTGTCCTTAGAACGGTAGATTCCGCTAAATACCTAGGGGTAACAATTCGTAATAATTTGTCTTGGAATGAACATATCGAGGATGCAATCTGGAAAGCAAATTGATTTCTAGGTCGTAATTTAAAACTATACACTCCGTCCTTACTTAGAATGTTGTTGTTCTGTATGGGGTCCCCATCAAAAGGGGTTAATGGAGGCATTAGAGAAGGTCCAAAGAAGAGCCGCCTGATTCGTGACAGGTTGAAGGGAAAGCATAAGTGCGATGTTGAAGGAGTTAGGTTGGGAAGACCTGGAACACTGAAGGCGTTGCTCTCGACAGAAGCTAATTGAAAAATTCACGACCGACATATGTCAGAATGACGGCAAACAAATATTGCTACCAGCAACATTCATATCTTGAAAATAAGATAAGAGAAATCGGGGCCAGAACCTACTCTTTTCTGTATTCATTTTTTCCGCGAGCAATTAGGGAATGGAATAGAAAGGATTTACCTGGTGAGTAAACTTAAAATCTGACAGGAGTAGCTTTCAATAAAGCTCTCCGGCCATCCTGATCTGGGTTTTCCATGATTTTTCCAGATCACTCCACACGAATGCTGGGATGGTTCCTCACAATAGCCCATGGGTGCCTTCTGCCATATCCCGTATATCCCTTCCAAACTATTACCTTTCGCATAGGTGCAATGCACCCTCTGCCACACACTTTTAGTGGATCGCGGAGTAATAGTAATAGAGTGCTATAGGCTCGCCTACATATCCTTTGGCCAAATATCTTGCCAGGGTGCTGAGTTCAATAGTGGGTAAATGTGCTCTTGATGTGTGGAATTCAACAGAATTTATTGGTACCCAAAAAGAGTTGAGACTAGGACCTTATTACATCATGGTCAGTTTTGATGTGGTTCACAGTTTTTGTGGTTCACGAGGGTTCCTCTGACTGATACTTTTGGGTTCGCCTCTCCACAGTGGTTGCCGACATGTTTATGTAATATTTTGAGGGCACCGCTCTTGAGAGTACAGAGCTTTGACCAACTTCATTTTACAGATATGTGGATGATACATTTGTGATACGGCCGCATGGAAGAGAGAAACTGGAAGAATTCCTTGAATTTCTGAATGGAATTAATGATAATATCAGATTTACTATGGAGGTGGAACGGGACGGTTGCCTGCCGTTCCTGGATATTTTAATTACAAGGAATCGAGATGGCACTCCGGGCCATTGTGTTGACAGGAAGCCTACTCACACCGAATTATATCATGGGGCGCAGAGCTACCATCATCCTGCTCATCGCAGTTCGGTGTTGTTGACCTTGGTACATCGTGCTAGAACCATAGTGATAGATCATCTAAGGAGGCAGAGATCAAGGCTGCAAGATTATCACCTCCAGCCATTCCCCTCCACTGCGCGTACCCCTACCATGCCTCATGCCCCACTACCCAGCTGGCCCACCAGGTCCTTCCCAGCCCCACCATCTGTGCAACGATTGGCCCTGACACACGTGACTTGACGTCACCTGCCAACTAAAGGCCTTATAAACAGGGACGCTTCCGACATCCAACACTTCGCCAGAAGATCGAGCTGGAGGCAGGCTCCCAAAACGTCGCTCCCTATCTCGGTGGAAAGCCCTGGAAGATTTTACGCAACTTTTAATAAGTTGGAGTGAGAGATTTTCAGGAGTGTATTCTCTTCAATTGGAAATGTGTGATATTGTTGTAGGAAATTATGTATGGAGACCATTTGGAAAGTAAATAATGTATTTCCTGGGAAGATTACAGAAAAACACTAGACACTCACTTTTTCATGTATTTACCTTGGATATTGAAGAATTTCTTGTACCTTTGATCAATTTGAACTATTCCTTTCTCCTGTTATGTAGCTCCTGGATGATTCTACCAGACCATGATAGCATCCAATATGTTCTCAACTTACAGAAACTTTCCACCTACAATGTGCTGTTTTATCTTTTGAAAGAGGTGGAAATTTTATCCTGCCAGTTATGGACAATTGGGTGTCATTATTCTGCTCCATAACAGTGGCATACTGCCACACAGAACTGACAGGCCTTGATACTTGTCATTTTGATATCAAATATTGGAGTGCTTATAAGATGGTATCTATAGATTTCCAAACTGACCTTGTATAACAAACACACAAAATAGTACCAACTTGCATCAATATTTGTTGGTGTTAATACGTATGTCTTTAGCAACTCAACATGAAAATTTTAAACTTACTAGGTTTTCCGGTTTGTTGTGTACACAAGTTTCGCTGGACTGCAGTGGAAGACGATGAACATTCTGGAAGACCTTTGACATTAGCCATGTATGAGACTGTTGCCAAAGTTCAATAAATGAATCATGAAGACCATTGTCTGAATTTCAGGTTTTATAACTTTAGTCCTTGAATCTTTTGATTCCATCTCGTACCCTTCAGTCTAGACTTTTATTTGTTACTAACATTGAAGGACCATCTTGCTCCAAAATGCTATGCAGTGGTGAGGATGTGTGAGGTACCTATTAGCTCACCAAAAGCATTCCCACTAGCTATCCCCAGTAGTTATCTGTAGTTGCTTATGTAGGAGAAAGAAATTTCACATAAAGTAATTTTAAACTTGAACGGATTTTCTTGCATTCATTTCCACGACTAAAGCTCACCGTAAGAATCATTTTTAAGTATATTCATTATGCCCGGAAAATTTTAGTTTAAGAGATAAGTTGGTTTGTTTACATTTTAAACCACACGGTTAGGAAAGCGAAAATCTAAGCTTCAGAATAACTTTGAATCGAGTAAAGTTACAGGTGATCTTTTATCAGCAGCTATAGTCAGCACTGTCTAGCATATTTTGAAAGTAAAATCAACTAATTAGGCCAAATTTAATTACCACTTTTAATTATGAGAAAAAATTAAGATTGTAACTAAAAAGAGAGAAAATTGATAAATTTATATCAGAAGATAGCTTAAATTTAGAGGATTAAAAATATACCTTGGTTTCTGTAAAAAGTTAATTAGGATTGTGGAAAGAGATTGTTGTGAATTGTTGAGAAAGTGCGGCAAGTCGAGGCAAGCTGATGACGTAAGAGACTTCAAGGTTAATCTTATAGAAATCTTTCCAAAGGCTACACTAAATTGAGATGTCTGGAAGTGCATGTATTAATTGCAAGTTAAACCATCATGTATATTGGGAGATATTAATTTTCCAAAGATGTCATATAAATTGAAAAGTTGATAAAAGTACGTGCAGCCATCTTGAAAATGCAAAGTGTTTCAGTTATTTTCAAACAGTTAACTTCGTGTCGGTTCACAGAGCAAACTGCCCCACACGGGTAGTTGTTGTGGCACAGCTTAACATGCTGTAATCGTTTTCTTACTAAAGTTAGGAGGACTTAGTGTGTGTTTGTCTTTTCTGGTGATTGTGCTTAATCTGACAATCTTCTATGTAACTGTTGTCCGATGCTTTATTTGCAATTCTCGTATCGACAATGTAAGAGAGAACTTATTAAGAATATAAGTACTTTGCGATCTTAAAACTGTGTCAAGTGAACTTATTTATTGTACCCTTCACGTTTGGGGTTTATAATACGAATGTGTGGCGACCACTTTATTAAATATTAAGGTACCAGAAGGCTACACAATTCATGAACTTAATTGTTCACAGTTTAGGCAAAGTGTTGCTAGCTCCCAGCAATAGCTTTGAGCCTAACAAATGCTATCATGGATTGATGATTGTCAGGGTTTGGAATTCTTAGGAGTTTGAAGTGGAGGTATGAAAGTGCTTCAGTGTTGAAAAATGACTGTGGTGTATTTGAGAACAAGAGTTCACACTGGGGTTAGTGCAAAACCTTCAGTCTCAAGTGTAATCGTGTGTTGTTGCCTCAGGATGTACTTTGCAAAATTAACTCGGTCATCACCTAAATTATATTAACCTGAACTTAGGAAAGGTAACTGATAATAAAAGTCACTGGTAAATGCTGATAGATGATCACTATATTTTCCAATTTTAAACAAAGTCACAAAACTAAATTGGCATCAGACAGTCTCTCCAAAGAAATATAAATGCTGGTACGATTAACACGATTGAATCCGATTACACCCTATTGTTCAAAATAAAACTCACTAATGTGTGGAAGATGATAAATTTCATCACATGCCCTGAAAATTCAATATGTCTGCCAACAACCACTACTTAAGTTGCACCTCTGCAGCACATGGCATAAAATTCCGCCTCAGAGCAGCGTGGAGATGCTCTGATTAATTTGAACCAAGTGCAATGCAGAAAATTTGTCATGGGTATTTATAGCCTGACCATGGGAAGCAAGTAGATCCACTGTTCCCTGACCAAATGTATCTCTTTGCTGCTACATATTGCGACATCCAAATTTTAAGTTTTCCTTTAAAAAATTCCTATCCTTCTGAAACTTTAGTAGCAGGTAGCCACCGTTATAAACATTAATTTATATTTCCGATATTTACACCGTAATATATATATATTATCTGCTCTAAACGAGCTCGTATTTCTGTTAGTTTTAAAGTTACGGAGCTGAAATAACTTTTGTTTTACTTCAATTTTGATGCTCTTTTTTTTCTGATACCAAATTTCACTTATTAACTGAATTTCAAAAGGGTTATATAAAACTCGTCAACAAAAATATTACTTAACTGATTAATATTTTCTAAATTATTAAAGGTATCAATCTGAAAGTGGCTTTCAACGATTCTACAAGCAATTTCCAATAAGATAGTTAGCGGATTCTACTGTAATAACAAGTCTTTGTAGCTTTTTCCCTTGTTCATAATTTTATCCTTATCCACCAGATAATTTGAAATCTTGCAAGGTGGCTGGCGGGAACGCCATCATGGTTTCAATACCAATTTCTCCTTTCACCGATATCTGTCAACCTAATGCATGAATTTAAAAACCACTCAAGATTTATTTCTAGGAAAAATTCCTCTTCAATTTAAAAAAGTGATCCCTCTTATGAATTTATTTCTCATCTGTCTTTAACTATTTCTATTTATGGTGTCAGTTATTTAATTTTCACTTAAACCCCTGAAAACAGTATATAACTTTTATCTACATCCCTGAAAATTTTATATGTCATGTAATAAAAATCCCCAGTTCTTTTAAGCTATGAATATGGCCCTTTCCCTTTCAAGAAATTTTAAATCCTATGTGCGAAAATGTTATGACTGTTTATTAATTTACTATGTCTCTTTTCTCAAATCTATCCCTTAAAATACTTTAGAAAAGACTTCTAAACTTTGGTTACCAGGTTATTGAAATGAAATAGCGCCTCTAAGAACAAATTTTGATAAGTAGTTACAAAATTATAGGTTTGCTTACATGTAGTGTCTGATCGTATGAAAGGAAACATGTATACTTTATGTTAGTATTACCAGTTAGTATCTTTATTTTGAAAGGTAAGATAAAATTATACCTAACATTCACCAGAGTTGAATGAACGAGAGAAGAAAGCGAAAAAAATACTTCAACACAGTAGTTTGGACTACGCCATTCTTCATGAAAATAGTAATGATCAAAGCCACAAAAAATACTGCTTCACAGCATTTCTTTCTATGTCATTATTACTATGAATAATTATGTTAGTATGCAAAATGTTCTTTTCTTTTGGATCCACCCAACCGTCGCCGTTAGCAGCAGTCATCGAGTTTCTTGTGTGTTTAATTCAAAGTGTGCTAGATAGACTTTGTTTTTATCTTTGAATTTTCTGTCTAGGCAGTGAGTCAGCAGTCGAGCAACCTCCGCCGTTAGCAGCAGTCGTCAACTTTCTTGTGTATTTAATTCAAAGTGTGCTAGATAGACTTTGTTTTTATCTTTGAATTTTCTGTATAGGTAGTGATCCAGTCAGTTGTGCTTAGCAGCCGTAGCAGCAGCCCTAGCAGCAGTAGCTGAATTTTGGGTGTGATTTGAATTGTGCTAGTTTTTGTTGTTATCTTTGAATATTTCCTGTTTAGGTAGTGATCTGCCGTTAGCTGCAATCACCGACTGTTGTGCTTACGTTAAATTGTGCTAGTTAGCTCTTGTCTTTATCTTTGAATTTTCTGTTTAGGTAGTGAGTCACCAGTCGAACTACAGCTGCCGTTAGGCACAGTCACCGACTTTTGTGTTTGATTTAAAGTGTGCTAGTTAGCTTTTGTCTTTATATTTGAATTTTCTGTGTAGGTAGTGAATTAGCAGCCATTAGCAGCAATCTCCGTTTTTTGTCTTTTGATATATTTATTCCATTTTTTGCTGTATCAAGGGACGTGGTTGTGCAATGTGTTCCAGTAGGTATCTGGCTCTCGAGGAGATCCTTACTACTATGGCATCTCTTCAAGCACAGGTATGGAGCATCCTAGACGAGGAGCGGCAGTACGTTGAAGAAATTCTGCAGCCAACCGTAGCGGAACCGGCAAGTCGGCATTTTCAAGAACCTGTTGCTGAAACCGTCTGGCACCGTGTGGATCGGAGAAAGGCGTCGAAATTCCCAGTCAGCCGACACGAAAATGATATCTTGCCATTAAGGAATGTGTTTTCCATGTTGCAGGATGCTGAAGATTCAAGTGTGGATGGCCCAGAAGAGCAGCAGAGAAGATTTGTTCGCAGACCCTGAGTGATACAAGGAAAAGGTTTACTGGTCATTGGCAGCTTCAACGTCCGACATTTGGAGAAACTTCTTCGAGAACTAGCCACGAAGAACGGTGCAGACCCTCATTCTAATGTGCACTCTGTTTGTCTTCCAGGAGAAAACGTACCACGTGTTATGGAGGCCATTCCGAAAGTAATCAGAGAATTGAATTGCCGTCAGTTAAGAGTAGATGCGCACGTCGGTACTAATGACTTGTGTTGCGTTTCTGTTGCAGATATAGTGAAATCTATGGACAAATTTGGCAAGAAGGTGTAAGAAGCCGCTCGGGATAATTCGCTATCATTGCAGTTCTCCATTTGTAGTGTCGTGCCACGCATCGACTGTGGGGAGGCCGTATGGTGGAATATTTTTAATTTGAATTGTAGTTTGCAGGAGCTGTGTCGCAGAAACAATTGGGGCTTCGTTGACCTTCGACCGATGATAGCTGCCAGATGGTACGCATTTGACAGGTCGGGCGTCCACTACACACCGAGAATGGCAACCATGGTGGCTGCTAAAATATGGAACCATCTTGATGTAAATTATTTTTTAGGAACACCGTGAGGCCCAAGGATCCTTCAGTTCATTGAAGAGGAGGTGCCGATAACTTAGATCTTGATTCTGGTAGTGATGGTGCGAATAAGTTGAATGTCGCAGCCCCAAATTCTGCACCCATTTCCCGTCAGAATGAGAAAAGGGAAAATACAAATTTAGACTCCACAAATAATACAAAGCAGCTAAGGGTAATGGTCCTAAATTGTCGGAGTATTAGAGGGAAATTAGCCGATTTCCATGACGCAGTGGCGACTAATGATGCCGATATAATACTAGGAACTGAGAGCTGGTTGATGCCAGAGGTAGAATCTAGCGAAGTATTTGGCCCTCATTTCAATGTTTTTCAGAAAGACAGAGCTGCCTCTATTGGCGGGGGTGTGTTTGTGGCCGTTAACAAAACCGTTAATTGTTCTGTCGTAACGAAACTGAAAATTTTTGTGAGTTGTTATGGGTCAAGGTAAAAATTGGTAAGAATTTAAAGTTCATAATCGGGTCATTTTATCAACCTCCGGATTCTGATTTGGCTAACGCGGAATACTTCAGAGAGTCGCTTAGTAAAATTTATCAGAAATTTCAGGGACATATATAGATCGTGGGTAGTGATTTTAACCTACCATCGGTTAATTGGGACACATGCACTTTCAGGTTGGGCGGAAGAGATAGGTTAATAACCGTATCGTTCCTAGAAGTATTTGCAGAAAGATCTCTTGAACAGATGGTTCAAGAGCCAACACGGTGCGATAAAGATTCCTCGTCCATTTTGGATCTTTATCTTATAAGTAATCCTGATATTGTAGATACAGTTTGTGTAGAAGACGGTATAAGTGATCATAAGGCGGTTGTGGTAACTTTAAAATCTAATATGAATTTGAAGCATGACAAAGACAAACTCGTATATTGCTTCGATAAGGCAAATGATGGGGGTATGGTTGATCACTTGACGAAAAATTTTGAAACGTACACACTAAATATAAATGTTGAGGAGATTTGGTTTAAGTTAAAAGAAATAATATGGAATGGTTTAAATCAATTTGCTCCTAAGAAGCTTATTAAGGTAAGTAAGAACCTTCCATAGTTCAATAGGGAAGTTAATTGATTGTTCAGGAAGCAAAGGCGTTTACATGCCATGGTAAAGAAATCGGGGGACTCGTCTAATTGTGCTAAATTAGACCAGTTACGAGCAGAAGTGCGTAAGGCAATGCGTGATGCGTTTAAAGAATTCCAAGCGAGGCCTTTATCCGAAGATCTGATTACTGATCCAAAAAAGTTCTGGGCGTATGTCAAATTACTAAGAGGCTCTCGTAAGGTTATGCCTTCACTGATGAAGGAAAATCGGGAATTATCCGAAACTAGCATAGAGAAATCAGAAATCTTGAATAATGTATTTAAAAAAGCTTACACGACAGAAAACTCAGAGGAGATTCCGACATTTGCCAATCATACCAACAAAATTATGAATGATCTCGTTCTTGATGTCGAGGGAATAACTAAATTGCTTATGAACGTAAAAAACCAATAAGGCTCCCAGACCAGGTGGTATTCCTACAAGATTCTACTCCAAGTATGCAAAGGAAATTGTACCGTATTTGATGAAATTATATACCGCCTCCTAGGATCAAGGAAAAATACCAGCCGAATGGAAGACCGCCTTCGTAAATCCAGTGTTTAAAAATGGGAATGTTAATGATCCTAAAAATTATAGACCGATCTCGTTAACATCACTATTTTGTAGGATTTTAGAACACATCATCTATTCAAATGTCATGCGGTTTTTGGATGAAGAGGAGCTTTTAAACCCAAATCAACATGGATTCAAAAAAGGCCAATGCTACTTAACACAACTTGCATTTTTAATTCACGACTTGTGCCGTATTGTAGATGGGCAATTCCAGGTTGATATAGTTATATTAGATTTTAAAAAATCTTTTGGTACTGTGCCTCACACTAGGTTACTTAGGAAACTTCGTGGCTACGGCATATCTAGACTGGGTTGCAGACTTTCTGAAGGGCAGAACACAAGGTGTAGTTCTTGACAGTGAGAGTTCATCATTTACCGAGGTCAGGTCCGGGTTTCCCCAGGGAAGCGTGATAGGGCTCTGTTGTTTCCCATATACATTAATGATTTGTGTGACATAATAAGAGGGATGAAAAGATTATTTACCAATGATGCTATTATTTATTGTGAAATCAAAACCCAGGAAGACTGCACTTTGTTACAAGACGATATCATGAAAAAAAAATTTGTGTTATAAAGACTGGCAGTTGGAGTTAAACGCTAAAAAGTGCCAAGTCATGCGTATAAGTAAAAAGGTGACACCATTTAGCTCTGAATATACAATTAATGGTACTGTCCTTAGAACTGTGGATTCCGCTAAATACCTGGGGGTTAACAATTCGTATTAATTTGTCGTGGAATGAACATATCGAGAATGTAATTGGGAAAGCAAATCGTATGCTCAGATTTTTAGGTCGTAATTTAAAACAATGCACTCCTGAATTTATATCAATTGCATATAAGTCACTAGTGCGTCCTCACTTGGAATATTGTTGTTCTGTATGGGGTCCCCATCAAAAGGGGTTAATGGAGGCATTAGAGAGGGTCCAGAGAAGGGCCGCCTGGTTCGTGACAGGTATATATAGTTGGAGGGAAAGCGTAAGTGCGCTGTTGAAGGCGTTAGGTTGGGATGACCTGGAACACCGAAGGCGTTGCTCTCGGCGGAAGCTAATTGAAAAATTCACAACTGACATATTTCAGAATGACAGCAAAGAAATATTGCTACCATCAACATTCGTATCTCGGAATGACCGTGGAAATAAGATAAGAGAAATCAGGGCCCGAACCGATTCTTTTCTGTATTCATTTTTTCCGCGAGCGATTAGGGAATGGAATAGAACAGATTTACCAGGCGAGTAAACTTATTTTCCGACAGGAGTAACTTTCGATAAAGCTCTCCGGCCATCCTTATCGTGGTTTTCTCAGATCATTCCGAGCGAATGCTGGGATGGTTCCTCACAATAGCCCAGGGCACCTCCTACCATATCCAGTATATCCCTTCCAAACTATTACCCTTTCGGATAGGTGCAATGCACCCTCTGCCACACACTTTTAGTGAATCGCAGAGTAATAGTAATAGTATATAAAACTTTCCCAGTAAATGACAATAATTAAGTACGAGGGTGGTTCAAAAAATAAGGACTCCTACTTTTTATATAGAAAATCACATTTATTTGTCACTTGTGATACATCATTGGAAAGCTTGAAGTATTAGCTATTTTCCTATGTAATCCCCTTTCTGTTCGATGATCTTCTGCATTCGTGCCATTAGCTTTTTGATCCTGTCATCGACCCAGTCTCCCGCCATGTCATGAAGAAATCGAATGACTGCGACCTGCCTTTCCTCGTCTGGTAAGATCTTCTGGCCTCCCAGGTGTTTTTAAGTGCAGGAAACATGTGATAGTTGCTTGCGGCAATGTCTGTGCTAAAAGGGTGGGGGGGGGGGGGGGGTTGCGGAGGTTTTCAACGAGATCCCACCAAATTGTTCGACGAGGGAGGTCGTTTGTTGCGAGACATGTGGACGCATGTTGTCATGGTGCAAAGCCACTCCCTTCGTGAGCATTCCTCTTCTCTTGTTCTGGATAGCCCACCGTAGTTTCTTCAGAGATTCTCTGTAGTGGTCTGAGTTAATTGTTGTTCCTTTTGGCATGAGATCCACCAACAATACCCCCTTAACGTCCCAAAAAACAGTCTCCTTTACCTTACCGGCTGACTTTTCTATCTTGAACTTTATGAGCTTCATCGAAGATGGGTGATGCCATTATTAGCACTGCTCCTTCATTTCAGGAACGTAATGATGCACCCAGCATTTTTCCCCAGTCACTATCGAATCCAGGGAGCCTTCCCCTTCCTCTTCAAAGTGGCGTAGAAATTCTTTGGCACATTCCACATGCTTTCTTTTGTGTTTGTCGGTGAGCTGTCTGGGAGCACACGTGGCGGAAACTTTACGGTACCCTAAGTTTCTGAAACAATTGTGCGTATGGAGATTTTGCCATACTCTCCATTAAGTCTCTCGGTTATCTCATCAAAAATTATCCTTCAGTTACTGCGCACCATCTCATTAATTTTGGTCACCGTTTTGTCGGACACGCTTAGTCTTCCGGGCAATTGCTCGTCGTGGATGTTGCTGTGACTGGCAGAATACTCCTGGCACCACTTCCGTATGTTTTTAAAGTCCATACACTTTTCCCCGTATCCTTCCACTAACTGATGATGGATTTCTATCAGTGTAACGTTTTTCGCGTTAAAAAATCGGATCACTGAGCGCAGTTTGCACCTGGCGGGTGAGCTAACCGGCTGCTCCACCACGGACGGCTGTCAAGCAGAGACTGATCATCCGATTGAACTTGAACCTGTACCATTCGGTGGTGGGAGGACCAAGGAACATGACATTGTTCTCGGATTTTGCCTAGCATTTTTGGTTTTGACGCAGCGTCGTTGGAGACCTTATTTTTCGAACCACCCTCATAATATGTAATCTATAGGTGACGGTAATTCCAAATTCGACATCCCGTGTAACCTTTCTATATCATTAACAGTGATATTCACCATTTAATTTAATATAGATGTATTGTGGTATGTGAGTATTTAAAGAAATTTAATAATAAAAATGGTGTTATTAATTATCTACTTTACCTTTTTAAGATTTAATAATTAATTCCTTAATAATTTTTGTGGTTTAAAAATGTTTATTTTTATACCATTATGTAAATAACAAATACAGTTATTATAAACCACTTTCCAAAGTTCAAAAAACACTTTTAGTTTTTGGTGAATTAACAACTGTTTTTCAAGTCTTCTGAAGTAGTAAATGTTTTAAATAATTAAATGGGAGTTGTTTTACAGATCTTGTTGGGTGACAAACACTCATTTCTGTGGTTCACATAGATATCACAGTTTGAAGGATCCTGCTGATGAACAGGAAACTATGTATCTTACCCAACCAATTACTAATTCCAAAGGAAGACAGGTTAGTATCTGAACCTATTATTTAAATAATATATTTCTTAATAATTAGCCACCTAAGATGATTTAATATTTTGTCAAATTGATTGTTATGCTGCACTGAAGCTTCTAGTTTCAGAGTTCCGAAATTAATAATTATCCATTACCTTACCTAAACTATTTCAGCAGCATCTGTGTGTGTGTGTGAGGGCAAAAGGGGGGGGGGGGCAAATTACTGTGTTATAATTAATCTGATGATCAACGTGCAGTACTTCAAAACAGTCGGCTTCGCAAAAAAAAAGAAAAAAAAAAAAAAAAGATTCCATCCTGCTTTACAAGAAGAATACATTGAAGGAAACATGACAGTGTATAGTCAGATAGCAGAAAACATTGCTAACATATTTCAACCACTAAGGAATAAATGTAGGGAATAATAATAAATCTGATATTCAGTATACAGTACTTCAGAACAGTCAGCTTTTTGGCAAAAGCAGAGTCCATTCTGCTTTGCAAGGTGAATGCAATGAAGGAAATGTGACGATGTACAGTTGGATACCAGAAAATGTTACTAACATATGTCAACCAATAAGCATTAAATGTAGTGGTTTGTATTTTAGAAACCTAACTCACAGTTCAAAAGAGAAACTAGTTTTCTTTATTTTGTGACTCTTTTCCATTGGATTACTTCATTATGACTGTAATTGTAGTAGGTGAATATTCCTGGTATTATAGTGTCTTAAGCTAGATAGTATACTGAATTCATATTATCTATATTTTCTCTCTCTGTCTCTCTTTCAGGTTTTGTTCTTTGCTGGTGAAGCAACTCATGAATGCCTTTTTTCAACATTACATGGTGCAATTGAGACAGGCTGGAGGGAAGCTGCTCGAATTCTTGAAATAAGCGGGTAATGCTACTGTTTACATAACTCCTATTGTTGAGAGCTAATTGTTACTTTATGTGCCCAACTGACAGTTAAAAATATTAATAATTTGGAAAAGTCTTTGAAATGTTTAAGTTTTTTTTTCTGTTGTGATATCATCATTGGAGATGTTATAAAGCTTTCTTTATCATAAAAATGCCACTCCTTTAGTGTTGATGATTCATGCATTTATATATATATTTACCATTTTGTGTCCTTACTTTCAATGTATGTAGATTGTTTTAAGTCTGTATATATCCATTAAATATAATGCAGCATATGGATAGTATATGATTTTACTAAATTTTATCTTGAAATTTGTAACATTGCTTTTTTTTTTTTCAAAAATATTTATTGCCCAGATTCAAAATAAGCTACTTAGTTTTGACACAACTTTGATATGAGCTCTTGAATGATTTTGCATATAATATACAATAAAGAAACCAGTGCCCAATTTAAAGGTCAGGGCATTAAAATGTATTAAGCAGTCAAAGTTTAAAATTATTTTATATACGTATGAGGATTGTGTCAAAAGTCTCTGTATTAACTTCAGATTACCAAACAGTAATTTATGATTGTTTCATTAATAAATATTTGCATTTTCAAAATGATTTACCTATGTCACATACAGTCTTAACAAAATACTTTTTCATTATATGTACATAAATTATTATTATATTTTGCTTTACTGTTCCGAATATCTGAAGAAGTACAATAATCCTTTTAAACACAGCAAAATAATTTTTCATCTTGTCGTATCTTTACTTTATTGCATGTTGATTTCTAAGGTAATTGGTTTTTATACATTAACTGAATCTGTAGAAATGTTTGCTGAGAATCTATCAGGCAAGATCAAATTGAACTTAATTCATTTTATAGAGTATATGACACCAAAAACTGTGAAACTTTAACTGGCAATGCTAGGGTGAAACTAAGTTAGCCCACAACCCAAAGATTGGTTGGATCCACTCGAAGGAGGCATACTGAGCCAGTGTGTCAGAGGTAGGATGGCCAGTTCTTTCTTCAGGGACATACAGTTTAATGTGGAATCCAAACCATGAATGTCCTGGCATAGTTCACATCATCAATTACAACTCCTAAAATTTCCTGTCCCTACTGGGATTTGAATGTAGTATCAGAGCCAAATTTTCGAGAGCAAGTGTCTTAAGGGGACTGGTCTGTGAACACCAGAGATAATCTTGAAAATTGTGTCGGTGTTCTAAACAGTGCAGCCCACCATAACTCCATGCAATGTTAACCATATTTTAAAACATCTTTTGGGATCATTTTGATGTATGAACTACAGCATTTGGTTTGAAATTTTTTTTAATTTTTTTTTTTGTGTTACATGTGAAATAAAACAAATAAATAATTTATATAAATCATAGGTACACATATCTCAATATACAAACAGAGTAGCAACTTGATTTTTTTCCCCTGGAATTTATTTACAATATTATCTTTAAAATAGACTATTAAAAACAATGTACTGTTATAAGTTGCTGGTCAATAAATTTTTTAAATTTGACTATCAAAAATGTTAGAATTGAACTAATAGATTTTCATTAAAAAATATTTGATTTTCAAACTGAAGTAACAAGAGTAGTCTACTTTTTAGTTAAGTATGATTTAAAACAGTATACAAAATTCCAGCTACCTACATTTAATATTTTTCGGCTTATGTGTACCAGAACATTAAAAAGTGTAACTTTCGGGAAATTCAAGTTAAAATTAAAACTTTTTCCTATTAAACTTGCATAGCACTAATGCATCCCAGGTCCATATTCATCTTGTTTCCTGTGTTGATCTTCCTTTCTTCTCTTTTTCAGACTTCTTCTTCTTATTCTTGCTTCTTTAGTGGCTCCCAATTTTGATTTTTCAGCTTCAACGAGTCTCCTGTGATCAATGGCAATTAGAGCCCTATGCAAATTTAGTCCACCATGCACTCCCATCAATTCCATAACCTTACACCTTGACACTGTGCCATCGTTGAAACATAGGACAGCATTCAGGACACCTATTTCTATTCAGTGTTTCCAGAACAGTTTTCGGTATCTGTTCCCATATACAGTTGTTAAAACTTTCATTTAGGTTTTGAGTTCTACCATGTAAACATTTCTCTAATAATCTTGTCACTAAGATTCCTATATACAATGACTAAACTCTCTGTATAAACAACTATAAGAAACTATAATACTTTCACAGGCTAGTCAACATTAGAGACTAAAAAGCCCTAAAAACAAAATAAGTTATACCAAAATTCTCTATTTGACAGAGCTGTCTGCATGGTATCAGGACGTAGTCTTGTGTGCAGCTGCTTTTAAATTTCTGTAATTTTGGGGCTTCCTTCGGTCCAATATTCTGAAAGTAAACATTTTCTTGTTCAGAAAACTATTGAGAATTTTTTAAAACAAAAAATGAAATATCGTTTTTTTGACAGTCATTCATGTATAAGTCCCCTTAAGCACTGAACGACCATGCTTTCTGATAGAGTAAGAGTATGGAAACTAAACTTTATTTGTCAAATAATAGTTGAAAATATATTATTTTTAAATAGGTTGTTGTTGTTGCTTTAGGGCACGTCGATATCGGGGTCATTAGGGCCTTAAAATTACCAGCTATTACTATGGCTTAAGAATGTACTAAAATACTGACTGCTTGGTCGACTGTAAAGGGGTTGACCATGCATATAGCAAATAAAATAAATCATAAAATCAGACGTGGCTTTAAAGCGGCCACTGGTACTTCAGACCATACATCACCTGGATACCTATAAAGGGGTCAAGCAGGTTTAAAAGGGAATTAAAAACACTACATGTCTCGCTTTCTGTATAGTGACCAGTGAGACATGATTTAAATAAGTAAAAATGTGAAAGTCCAGCTGTACATGACGTAAAACACCAATCGAATGTCATTCCTTTGTAAACATCAGTTGTAAGCTACCTTAGATTTTGTTAAATTCGAATCTTTTGCTACAAAACATGGGGAACAGGTATTTTATAGAAGCCGATACTGCAGCTTACAGCCACATACAAGATGATGTAAAATATAAAAACTAACTAAACACATAATAACAGCCTTAAATAGACCTTCAATTAAAAAAAAAAGTAGCCTTTAAACTCACCTAAATCACTGCAATAGTCAATAATCCAGCTTGTTAAGCACTAAACATTGTTATGAACCAATATCATCATTTAACAACACTTTTTGAAGTGGTAAAAAGCATTTATAATAGTAATTAACCATAAGAAACTAAATTTTTCAATAAATATCACATGATAACAGTTTCAGACAGTTTAAAACAAGGAAACACCCACTTTTACATCCAGTCAAACGAACCGGCAGTTTCAAACAGTGATAACAACATATTAAACACAGTTTCTGATATCAGCAGATATTGTAGTCAAAACTTAATTTCTTCTTGTACCTTGTGCTGAACTTTTATGCAGTTCTGTACAATTAATCAAGTCTGAGAGGACTTTATAAATTAATTGCGTCTAATTTGGCAGGCTGCCGGCTTACATTAATTATCACAGTCAAAATAAATAAATTCAGGGAATAAAAACACTTTTGAATGATTAAATGGAAACCGTAGAAAAATATGCTGAAAGTCATTATTTAAGATAGGCTTTGCTCTCGTAATAATTCACTGTAAACTTTTTGAAATTTGAAAATTTTAGGAAAATTAATTAATACACAAATACACCAGCTAAAGACGAGACTAGAAACCATTGTAAAGTTGAGAAATAGGACAATTCAATGGCAATAGTTTTAAAAATCAAAATAGTGTGTTCCCGAAACATGTTTTAACAATGAAGGTACAATGGAAATCTACGTCACAGTGTCACTCTCCGACAGCACATTTTAATTTATTACAGACAAACTGTTGTGTTTACAGTAAAAAGCATAAGAGGGAAAGTTGTTTCTTTTTCATTTCCCTAAACAGTATAAAATTCTTAGAGCTCTAGGTTTCTTCATTTCTACAAGCTATTTTTAGAGGCACTAGAAGACAGTTGTCGATGGCCCAGGCCAGTGTTGCAATTTGAAAAAAAACATGAAAAAAACTTACCACCCTTTTTTTTCTAATTTTTTTTTTCATATAACAATATATTTGATAAATTATAGTTTTATTTACGGAACTTACATTTTACATGTGTGTTTTAAATCTTATTAAATCATATAATGTCTTACATACTGATTCATAAATGTATCTCTGTAGGTAACAAATATTTATGTTAGTACCACATTCACTAGTATCAGTACTACCAACACTAGTTCGGCCGGAGTCAGAATTTTCTGTATCTTATTCTGTCTGCTCTAGATCCATAACTTCAGAAATAATTACACGCAAAAGCTTTGGAGATTGCAGTTTTAAATTGTGAGCAAAGTAGACTCTGTGCATAAAGACTGCACTGATAATTCTGTATTAAGCTCTTTTAAGTTTGAATTTAAATCTATGTTCACACAAAATAGGAGCTTTATTTCTTTTCAATCGTTGGTTTACGCCAACAGTTGCAAGGAAATGATTCATAATTACTGACAATTTAATGACTCAGTAACACTATACGCTGCGAGTTTAACAAGTATATGAATATAAGGAAAGCCCAATAAATAATAAAAAGAGGCAAAAAACTGTAGATGAATATAAAATTCCTTAATTTTTTGTAAAGATCCGTAGGTATACAGATAAATTCGCAGTGCTGGCAGCACTAGTTCAAATAGCGAGTATCAATCCAAACAACGGAGAACGGGGATTCCTACTCACGCAACCTAGCCTTTTCAGGACATCCCCGTTTGTAAAAGAAAACTTCAGTCAATGTTGCCAATATTTTTGTAATATAGTAGATTTAAAATTAAGATAAGTACTTAGTATAAACTCTAAAACAGTCATATTAAATGATAAATGCCTTAAAAATTTTAAATTTAGTAGTTATGAAAAAAATGTCCCAGAAGAAAAAAAAAATGTTTTTATTTTTTTCACAGTTTTTTTTTTCATGTTTTTTTTTTAAGTCGGAAAAAAGACCGTTTTTTACAACACTAGGCACTACACACCACTTTTAAAGTAAAGAATTCATTTTTTCAGGAAAATTGCCAAACAACTTATATCTTAATACAACAGCATGTTTGCCAAAAGCTGATGTGATGATGACAGCAATGTTTTTCACATCAAAATTTCTGCTCAGCATAATTCTGAAACATCAAAACTTTCCTTAATATATGGATGCTCAAAATATGAAAGTGCAATTTTCCATTTTTCCATTATTTTTTCCAGAAATACTATTTTATTGGCTATAGGAAACAGTACTGACTTCTTTTCTAAAATTATTCAAGTACCTTATTGAAGCATATTCAAGTGATACAGAATTTAGGCACTTACGTTATCCATGGCAGTTTTCAAACTTGGTATCTGATTTCTTAAGAATTTGTGTTGTTTATAATTCTAATACATACTTAATTTTTCTTTCAGTTTTCCTCTTATTTTTATATTCTGGTGTTAATGTTTATCACAAAAAAGAATGTTTGCTAAAACTCCTTTTTATATTTTTATATGTGTAACAGTAGCCTACCAGTTCTTGCTGTTCTCTCAACAAATCTCACATGCATTATTTCTGTCTGTTATGGTTGTTTTTAACAGCAATTTTAATAAGGTTAGAGGAAGTCATCTTACATAAGACAAGTAACAGTAGTAGGATAGTAATGTCTTAAATCTGAAGACTAGTAGAAATCTAAATATTGTTCTAGTGTGAAACGCGCTTCGCTGTTAACTTCTTCTTTAATAGTTCCTTTTAGAACCAGAAATAATTCATATATATATATATATATATATATATATATATTTTCAACGAAAGAAGGCTCAGTTTTTGATAAATTCATTTTAATCAGAACGATAACTAATCTAAAC
The DNA here is from genome assembly GCA_031002005.1 of Vandiemenella viatica. Lineage (NCBI taxonomy): Eukaryota > Metazoa > Arthropoda > Insecta > Orthoptera > Morabidae > Vandiemenella > Vandiemenella viatica. Next base: position 99,848,458 of record JARYHS010013630.1, on the reverse strand, counting down.
CAACACCCGTCATACAGTCTACATGGGTCGTAGCTTAAACTTCATTTCCAAAAAATTGCAGGTTAGTGAATTAGTAATCTGATTTCACGAAGCCGCGTCTACTTTTAAGAAGGTTCGAGTTCATCTGTCTGTCTGTCTGTTGATAATAACCAGCGAGATGTAACATAAAATCCAAAGCACATATATTTGATGTTATTCATGGAATTTTAATCTTTCAATTAATTTTCTTAAATGGTAATTAATTTTGTAAAGTTATTGCCTTTGGTATTTATCAGCCCCGTTACATCCCCCCCGCTAATTTCTATGAAATTCGAAAAGAATTGAAATAAGAATTAATTTATCACAGGTCCCTCAGGTGTTGGTGTTACAATGTGAGTTTTACAAATACAAAAATAATAATGATAATAATAATAACAAATATTGGAAGTTGAAGTTTGTCTTCTGTGGCTGCTCTGCTGGTTTTCCACCTGTAGCAAGCATAAATGTCCACTGTGTCTTACAGGGTACTAACTCTGTTGCCATCAAGTTTAATTTTTGTTTTTCTTCTTTTGCACGGTACTCCTGAAAGAAGATATATATAGTATGCCAGCATTTAAGCTTGTAGAAGAACAAAATATATAAACTTTTTTCCCATTTTTCAAAACAAGTGGTACTAATATATTGTTACTGTTTCTTTCTTATTTTAACAATTGAAGTTTAATATTGCAATCTTGATAATGGATATAGTTACTTGTGTTTTATTCATCTTATGCTTTATTATTTTCTTCTATAGCTCGAAACATATTATGCAAATTTTTTTCACTGTTTATTATTACTGATGGAACACAAACTTGTTTTCTTTTTTAATAAGAATATGACATTTGTAGTGTATTTAACTCGATATTTTTAACATTCGTGCATAGATCATAATTCTTCATTTTAGTTATTTTGTTGAAAAAATATGGTAGTAGTCTATTCTAAATAAGTAACATAATGGATATTACTAATATTGTGTTTTTGTGTTATTACAATTATCTTGGATAGTTCATGAAAGAAAAGATTGAACAAGGTTTTGGCGTTTCTGAGTTTGGTACCTACGATTTATGGGCTTGAAATCATTGCAGAGAGATAGTTTTTTCCTCATCATTGCTGTGATTTCATTTGGCAAAAATTTGTGTTTCTGATATTTCCACCTATCGAATAACTAGCTTGATCAGCCCTAAATTATGATAACTGCCTTATCAAATTTTATCCTTTTATTGATTTTCTCTATTATCAGAATTCTGCATTGCTTAACTTTGTTCTTCTCTTTCTTAAGTTTCCCGAAGCACCCTCCCCTTTCCCTTTTTGTACATCCCTCTCTCTTGCCTATCTCCTTATGTGCATTCAAGTGGAATTTCTAATCTTGTTATGAAAGAATACTAGTTGGTTTTTATTAATTATATTCCTGTATATCCTTCTAAACCTTTCCAGTAGAAATGTTCATTTTTGTGTTTTGGTTTGTTAGTAATATTGTTAATGTTGTTCATTTAATATGCATATTTATTTACTCAAGGAAAACCATAAAGGTCAAATGTCTTTGATGTTTTGCAAGTAGTAGTCCAGCAGTTGATGCAATAGTTTTTCATGGAACCAGTTGCAACCTCAGGTATTCCCCTTTCCAGCTGTTCAAGGTTATATGCTCCAGTCTTTTCATAAATAGCAGAGAGTTCACTCTGACATTATCATTCAGTCAGTAGCCTCTATCTAACTGGTATCAGTGTGTTTACTTAGTTCTTTTATCAAGTGAAGATCATCTTGGCTAATAGCATCATTTGGATTTAGGTTTGTTTTTTTTATTACTGAAAGTATGATGAAAATTTAAAACATGTTACAAAATACATGCATTATATTTGAAATGTTATGTTCATTGTTTTAAAACTATAACATATTGGAAAATATAAATGTTGCCATAACTTCCTAAGCTGTTCAGTCTTTATTTAAATTTAAAAAAAGTATAGATTAAAATAATATGCCCATACCTGTATATAAACCTGTTTTAATGAGTGTTTATGCCAACAGGGGAAAAAATAATACTCCTATACTAATTTTATTTTATTATTTGTTGTCTCCTATTCCTCTGTATTAGGTATTATAATTTCGTAACTTCTTACTGCTTTTCTAAGGAGCATGCTTTCTTGCATGTTATTAGTAATTAATGTAGTTTCCTCATGCTTGTAATGCATATTGTATTGTCTTGATAGTGTCTGTACTATAGAGACACTCTTTTGCATAATCGATTATATTATGCTCTTGGTTGGTTCATTGAGATTAATATGAAATCAAAGTAATAATTTCATATTTAGAAGGTGTTTTTTTTTTTTAAGTTGTTTTTACATATTTTTTTACTATATTAAAATGTATGTACATAATTTTAGCCACAGATTTAGCATGACACTTTACTTTCATGAAATGTGAACTATAATTGTTGTGCTCATTTTCAATCATGTAGAACCATTTCTTATTGTTTTAGAATTGTTTATTTTTAATTTTTTATGAGGAAAACTGCCTTTAAAAGTAATAAAAAATGAACAAATTAGTTTGGAAATTATGAAGCTACAAATACTTCTCTAATCATACAGTCCATTAGTACTATCTAAAACAACTGCTTATATTTTCATAATATAATAACACTTGTATTTCGCTGATTGCAAAATTTCACTATTATTTTGGAATCAGTATATGTAGGCTAAAATAAAATGAGGAAAATAATTCATTAACACACACATACACACACACACACACACACACACACACACAGAGAGAGAGAGAGAGAGAGAGACTGCCACAAAGAAATGTGTACATTCAGAAAACTAAAAGAATTGATTATCATCCAAGAAATAACAGAGAAGCTAAAATGTAATATTGTAATTTGTATAGTTACTTCTGCTCTCAAGACCTACTTTTGCCATACTCTTATGAAATATTTTCACATCTTAGTAATGTGTGTTTAAGAATCAAATTAAAGTAATTATTTCTAAGGCTTGATTTGCACTCAGGATGATGTGAATGTCATCTTGCGGAAGTGTGGAACCAGCATGAGACGAGTTGGTTTGCAGCCTGTGTTTTATGCAACACCCCGCCCCAACTTTATTGTCACAGCTTGTGTGATGTCACAAGTGTGAGTTTTCATCCTGTATTCTTTTAATGTAATTATGTAGAATCGTAACCAGTTTTCACCAGAATAACTTAATAATGTTAGTAAAATCTTCACAATTTCAGAAGTTAACTTATAATGGTAACAGACTGTTTTAGGTTTGAAATATTATTTTATCACAGTTACAATGATAACATGTTTTGTTAATTACAAAACAGTTAATAATAGTATATCCTTCTGAATTCATAGGGAGGATAACTGATATTTAATGAAAGTTGCCCTAATTTTATAACATTATTTGATTAAGAATTTTCATGCTGACGGAGAATAGAACTGCATTCTTCTATGCAAGTGGTTTGAATAGGGTATAATATTGTAATTATGCATAACAGTAGCATCAAAGATTTAGGGGTCATACCATTGTCCTTAATTTGATTAAATAGTATGCCTGTTGGTGTGATATAGTTTCATTTTATATGTAGGCCTATTATGACAGGTCTTTATGTCACTTGTAAATATGGGGAAAAAAGGGTACATCACAAGTATCATATTTTCCACTTACAATATTAGGAAATTATTGCATAAGTGGTTAAAGAATAAGAAATAAAGGGTTCATAAAAAGCTTTTAAAATATGAGCAATTAACTACTACCATTCAAGCTTGAAAGAGAAGAGGGTGAAGAAAATTATTACAGCAGAGTGTCGATAATGTGAATTGGGACTGAGGATGGTTCAGATTTTCGTTTTGTTGTGATTTTTATTTTTGTAATACAAAGTTATTTTTTATTTTGCCTTTAAAAATGCATTAGGTACCTCACATTCTGACATACCCCAAGCAAACAAAGTCTCTTATTTTCTTCTGCTTCAATTTGGAGATCTTGTTCTTTGCCGCTAAGTCCCTCATTGTTTTCATTGTACTATCACATGCCTCCAGTTTTTATGCAAAACCAATATGCTTTCTTACCTCTCAGATTGGTTGCTCTTCCAACATTTTAAATTTTAGCAAAAGATGGTATATTTCTGACTCGGAAATTTTATCCCAAATCGCTAGTTTAATTTCTGTTGTCAAAAACTTGTGCTTCCTTTTAGAAGAAGAAGACAATGCCAACTCATCAACACAGCAAAATGAAAGTTACACTTGCTTTTAAAAACATTGTTGTTGAAAACTTTCAAATCATTAAGAAAAAGGGCAGGACAAACACTGTGGCTTCCACATTTCTTAGAAACTTAAACCACACACTTAAAGTGTTGAATAAAAAAAAATTGATTACAAACTTTGGGGAGAAGATAATTATTAAATTTGAATTTAATTAAATTATGGTTTTATAATGAAAAGATATCTTTTTGAATTTACAACAAACAATGTTTTTGATGTTTCACAATTTACCATTTATTAAAAAATACAAATATATATAAAAAATTATAAATTTTTTAAAGTTAACAGAAATAATTTTTACTTGGGTTGGGCACAATTTCGGCTAGCATTTTCATAAATCAATTTCCTTAAAGCACAGAGAAAACTATGCAACCATTTAGGTCTCCTTGCCAGGGTGTTTCAGATCTGACAAAAACCAAAGTGCAAGGCAGTTAGGAGTGTTTATATAATATTTATCCCAGGTTTTTGATTACTCAGTGCTACAGCTTCTTTTGTTCACCATTCAGCCTATACAGTATGGTAACATTACCATCAAACACCTATTGAACACACACACTGAATGTCATAGTTGGCAGTCCTCTCCTTGCCTTTTGATGTGTTAACTCACCTCCAAGCTAAGCCCCATCGAGTTCCTCAGCTCTGTACGCAATACACCCACTGGTACCTGCACAAATGTGCAGACTGTACGCATGTGCACTCGCACCTATGTCAGTTCTGAGTCATAGCTGTGACTTGAATGCCCAACAATCTCAGGCCTCCAGAAGCCATCCCAGTTTCCAGTTTGTTGGCAGAAACGGAATCAGAAAAAAATGACAACCTTAAAAGCTGCTTCACATACGTGGCTCATATCCTAAGAATACTGTGGTTTCAGTCACTCTTCAAGCTGACATGCTTTCACATCTCCAGAAAGTGCTATTCTCCACAATCCACTGCATGAGTATCCTCTTAACAGCCTAGCTTAACTGTGCCCTTTTGTTTAGTGTCCAGCCAGCAAAATCGGCCACCTTGTCTCACTATTCCCAGAAAGAACTGTCCAATAACAAAAATATCATTATCCTCCCAGCAGACAAGGGCTCCACCACTGTGGTCATGGACCGCAGTGACTACGATGCGGAGGCCCTTAAACAGCTCTCTGATACCAACACCTATCGTCCACATGCCACAGATCCCACCTCTTCCATCTGCCTCGAAATTCGCTCCTTCCTGGACCTCCTAGGCCCCTTACAAGGTCTTTCTTCACAATCCTTATCCCTTCTCGCCCCTCAAAATCCCCGCACACCTACTCTGTACCTTCTCCCCAAGATACACAAGGCTGGCAATCCGGGACGACCTATAGTTGCGGCCTATGGTTCCCCCACTGAACGAATCTCAGCCTTGGTGGATCAACACCTCCAACCTTTTGTGCAGAACCTTCCATCTTACATCAAAGACACACCACATTTTTTGGAACGTCTGTCAAAAGTCCCCAGTCCTCTACCACCAGACTCCCTCCTTGTTTCAATTGACGTAACCTCCTTGTACACCAATATTCCCCACCTTGAAGGCCTCAGTTCCCTTCAGCACTTCTTGGATATGCGCCCTCCAAACAGTCTTCCCAGAACATCCTTTCTCATATCCCTTGCCAACTTTATCCTCTCCAAAAACTATTTCTCCTTCAACTCCCAGATTTACCACCAGATACGCGGCACTGCCATGGGTACCCGCATGGCCCCGTCCTATGCTAACCTTTTCCTGGGCCGTCTGGAAAATATTTTTCTGAAGAATTCCCCACTCAGTCCCCTCGTGTGGTTCAGATACATAGATGATATATTAATGATCTGGACCCACGGGGAGGACCACCTCCTAGACTTCCTCAACTCGTTAAATGATAATCACTCCATCAATTTCACATGGTCATATTCCCACACCTGTATCACCTTCCTCGACGTAGATATCACCCTACGACAGGGGACCCTCCATACCTCAGTACACATTAAACCGACCAATTTACAACAATACCTACACTTTGACAGTTGTCACCCCTTCCACATTAAACGTTCCCTTCCATACAGCCTTGCAATCCGTGGCAGACGCATCTGTTCTGATCATGAATCAATCTCCAGTTACTCTCAAAAACTATCCCAAGCCCTTGTTTCCCGCCGATACCTCCATGATCTTGTGGAAAAACAAATTTCCCGTGCCATTACCCACAACCCTCGTTCTGCACCTCTTAAAGCTGACCGTGGACCAACACTTGTCACCCAATTCTTTCCTGGCCTGGAATCTGTCAACCAGATACTCCGCTGTGGGCATGATTTGTTACGTTCCTTCCCTGAAATGCGTCTCCTCCTTCCCAAAATCCTACCCACTGCTCCCCGCACTTGCTTCATCAGACCGCCCAATCTGTACAACATCTTGGTCCACAAGTATTTACCTGCCGACTCCCCTAGACCTCCACAGGGATCTTTCCCATGTTACAGACTCCGCTGTAAAACTTGCAGCATGCACCCTGCCACCACTACTTACTCTAATCCTGTCACAGGCGAATCTTTCCCTGTAATTGGACATGCCACATGTGCTACCACTCACCTTATTTACCAACTCACCTGCATCCACTGCACTGCCTCTTACATTGGTCTCACCACTCAACAACTTTCCTACAGAATGAATGGCCACAGGCAAACAGTTTATACTTCCAACCCAGACCATCCCGTGGCAATTCATGCGAACTTCCATAATTCAAACAACCTCAACACCTGTTTTACAGTCAGAGCAATTAGAGTTTTTCCGAATACCACCACCCCTTCAGAACTCCGCAGATGGGAACTAGCCTATCAACATATCCTTGACACCAGACACACCCCTGGCCTAAACCTACGTTAAACCTGTCACTTGCCATCTCTCATTTCACTTTACAGTCGGTTAATTATTTTTTATTATTTTTTATTTTTATATATATATTATTATATTATTTTTTACTATTTTTTTATTATTATTATTTATTTACAACTTTATTTTTTATTTTCAACTTTTTGAATTAAGTTACACAAAGATTATATTGTTTTGTTTCACTTTTATCGCTGGTCAAGCCTTTCCCCCCCCCCCCCCCTTCCCGGCAATTCTACCACTACCACGCGTTTTCCGCCTGTGCTTCATTCATGTGGCGGGTTAGGATGTGACCACATCTTTCCCCCTGCCATATGTCTCGCCTCCCACATGAGTAAGACTAAGGTCAAAATATTGTGCAATTTGTGTGTTTCTGTGTTTTTACGTGTCTCGCCCTCCTGCCTTCATCTGTGGTAAGTGACGGGTAACTGTTTATTTTCCCTATCCTATCTTATTATCAGTGCCTCGTGGCAGTTTCTTTGTTTCCTTTATCCAATTATTCCCAGAATTTGTAAGGAGAGAGAGAGAGAGAGAGAAGACTCCGTACCAACACCGCATATGCAAGAATTTGTTTCCATGGCCTCCATAGCTGTCTTGAAAATATCATGATTATGTAATGGTTTAATTCTGATCATTTTACTCTGAATGAATTGTTGTTAAAACATTTATCTTCAATCCCAGTTGTGGTCATGAAAATATTTTGGTAATAATACAGTAAAAAATGCAAGGGATTAAACTCATTGTACCTACTTCTTCGATAGTGGAATTTTCAGATAATTGACATTTGGTTAGTTGAAACCAGCAGATTCCCCCTCCCCCCCTCCCCCCCACACACAAAAAGACAAATACTTATAACTTTTCATGTGTCAACTTTTCCACTTACTCAGAGACAGAAGTGCTATATAAAAGCTGGAACTGCTCAGTGAGATGTTATTGCATTGCAGAAATGGTACTGTAGGGTTAAATTAAAGGTGCTGTGTGCAGAAATGATTCAGAGAAAAGGTGCAAATAAATTAGAGGCAAGCAACTACTTGTGGCTTAAAGGGATATTATGCTTGGCTACAAGCAACTACTTGTGGCTTAGAGGGATATTATGCTGAGCTAGTTTTTACTTCCACCCTTTCCAATGTTCAGTTCTAATGTCATAAAACTCTATTATACTTGGAGTGATTGGTATATATGCTTTGGGAAGGTGAGGCAGAAAGCAGACAAACTGATGATTTTTTCAGTATGTATGATGGCTGATGAAACCTTAATTTATTTGAGTGTAATAACTTTGTCTTTTTTGTTATGTCACATGGAACATTAGGGGTAATCAGAGTGCAGTAATATGAAAATCAAACCAAATCAAACACAGTAATTAAGTGGAGAAGATATTCTCATAAGATGATTTGTGAACATAGTTTTTCATGTCATATGGATACAATGAACAGTACATTCCAATATACTCAATTTTCCTAGAGAAAATCAGAGAAATAAGTAGTGTACACAAAATAGTATTAAAAAATATCTGTATTTAAATTAAACATAATGTCAAATTATTCAATAAGGGGGAGACACAAAAACAGTGAAGCAATGGCAACCATGGTACAAAATTTGGAATGGGCATGGAAAATCTATCTTCAGTAGGTACAGTCTGCTTCTGTATAGGAAAATAATTCTTAGCTTGCATTATGCACCTCATTCAACTGTTTTATATTCAATTATCAAGTTTTTGTGCATGTGCTACTGGTAAAACAAAATAACTATATCTAAATTTGAGTGTAATAACTGTCCAGATGAATTTCGAGTTAGCATTTTTTATTTATATCACAATAGTTTTAAATTTTTCTGTATGTTGAATGGTTACAATTATAACTGTCTTATTTAGTTTCAGCGGAGCATGTTGGTATAGCGGCTTAACTATTTGAAAACAATGGAAAAAAAAAGATTGCCGCGAGGCAATATTTATGTGAAAGGAAAGATAAAATACACCCAACACTCACCAAAGTTGAAGGGAGGAGGGTAGCAGCAACACAAAACAACACACACACACACACACAAAAAAAAATATTTCAGGTTAAAACCCTTTTTCAAGTTAACAGATGTAAGTGGCTGGGCTTGTGCAAGACTTGCCTTTGATGCAGCCACTTGCTGGGCTTGCGGAAGACTTGCCTTCAATACAGCCACTCGCTGGACTTGCGCAAACCCAGCCACTTACATCTTTAACCCGAAATATTGTATTTTCTTTGTTTGTATGTTGTTCTGTGTTGCTGCTGCCCTCCTCCCTTCAACTTTGTGAGTGTTGGGTTTAACTATTTCATTATTATAGGTAAACATACCTTTCTTGCAGATTTGTTGTTATACTTATTTTCATTGCTTTTAACTTCCTCGACTCTTTTATACCTAATCTACCATATTATCGTTTAGTTCAATGCCAGCATTCAACTTGAAAATTCCCTACCTTTATGTATATCTTGTGCCCTCACAGATAGCTGCAGATACATAATAGCTGGCCACAGCCTTCATATGTATTCACCTTATCTAAACAGTCGTAAAATTTAACACACCTAGAAAAGATGAAGTAGACCCATCATTTACCAGTGTTAAATTAAGGAACACTGCAGTGACAAAAAACATTTCACAAACACAATGTTTCAGCCTTTGGCCCTAACCATGAAATTAGGAAGTAGAAGCATTGCCATGTGAATCATATAAATGAGTTGTGTTTGGTAGTTTTTTTCATCACCGTCATCCTGCTCTTTTCAACTTTGTGACGAGTCTATTTTATCTTTCCTTTCTGTGTTAGTATCACCTCACAGCATTTGTTCTTTTTATATTGTTTCTGCAGCCATAAAAGTTTTGTGAGTTATATATTTTTTGTGAAGACCTTGCAGATCATCACCATAATTTTAATGATAGTGAGTAATATTTTTCCTATTTATGTTTCAATATTACTATGGTTATATGATGTGTGAACAAAGACTTTCCTGGCATGTCGCTGAAATATATATCCTTCACGGGTTCTCTGCCGGATTGTGTTGATGAAAGACGAGCTTTCGACAGGGAAAGATCATCTTTCATCTACACAATCCCGCAGCGAACCTATTAAGATTATATTTTATGGTTATATGCTTAGCTATTTAAATATTTCTTGTCAACTTAGCAGCTATTTTGGCCTTATTCACATAAAATTCCCAGGATATTTCATATGAAATTCTTGCTTTATGTTTTAATCTCATTATGGATTAAAATATGGAGGAAAACACAATGACGTTTTTTTCAGTTTTATTTTACTTTCACAGAAGGGAAATTTCCAGAGGGCTGTAAAGTGCCAACAGCTCCATTTAGAAATTAAACTAATTTTAATCTTTCAATTTAATTGAACTTAGTGAATGATTGTTTTTAATTTCATTGTTTTCTTTTGTTACTTATGTAAATTTGGATGCAAAAAAATCATTTTTGATTGAATGGATAGCTTTAAAGCATGAAACTAGAATCATTTATGCCTGGAATATACCTTTGAAGTATATCAAAGCATTGTATATTATTGAAATAACCTGAACTTTCGGATGCATAGAAATGACAGTCATGAGAAGTACAGGAATCACCATATCTTTCAAACAATTACCATAAAATTCCAAATTGCACACATGGAAAAATGAGATGGAAAGGAGCAGTTCATTTCCCACCATGGGTCAGCTGTATATGTATGAAAATCATGGTCCAAGGCGCCTCGAGCCTCGAAGGTTTATGCTGCTTTATTCAATTTGTAAAATAAATTGGGACAGTCAAAAGCTGTAACCATGACTAAATATTTTACTTATCCTACATTGATAAACTTCACCAGCTAGCAAGCATCTGACAATACTAATAGTCTAGCAACTTCTCCTGGTGTTACAGTGACTGACGCTGGAAATCTCCGGCCACTGGTCTTTTTTTCAAATTCAGTTCATTTCTCATAGAATAGAGGCAGTGAAGGCCATATTATTTCAATTTGATGATGTTGAATGTGCTGAATGCTCAAAAAATCCGAAGGAATACTGAGACACTCTTAGTGATCGTGATTCGGTTTTGAACGAAATGTTCAGCTCTGAATTTATCATATCATTACACTTGTGATACACCTGTGATAGATTATCACATGTTAATCCTAACTAAATTATAGTAACCTATACAAGTTAATCTAAGCATTGTTCTTGAACATTTGTGCAAATTTTGTGACAGGATCAAAGAATATCGACAAACTGGGCTTGGAACACTTGTATAACGTTGGTCAGTTTACTGAAAAATTCTAAAATTTAAAAATAAAAACTAAAGGGCGTTTGATTATGAAAGAAGCAATGAACCAATACAGCCTGCCTAAAGCCAGTACGAAACAGATTTTATTAACACCTTTGTTAATTCCATAGTGAGCAATATGTATTCAAGATTTATGCCTTTAAATCAACAATTTAAAATTTTCAGTTTTCTCTATGATCTAAGGGAGTTATAAATATTCCAAAAAGAGCATATATTTAAAAAATTATCAAGATTTACACAGAGTCTGTTGTATTAATTTTAGTCTTCTGGTCTCGGAGCTCGATTTTTTATGTAGCTATCAGACTTCGTGTTTCTTTATATCTTAAATCACTACCGCTAGGGATACACATCCCATTTAAACTCGTTTAGTATTTAATTTTCAAACTTATTAACTTATTTTCTCATATTTGAATGATGATAAACTTTATATGACTTCTTGCAATTTATTAAAGCATCATTTGATAGATAAGGGTCTGAAGATACAAGGTCCTTTGCTCACAGTAACAGTTTTTCATCAACTCAATCGCACACGCTTGTTATCTCACTCGCTCTCTGTTTGTTACTCCGGTCATTACCATGACTACTAATTTTTCCCAGAGTAACCTTAAGCCTTTTGTAATTTCTCCTTGAACCTCGTTATACCACAACACTCCCCAAGTTTACCATATATTTGTGAAAAACATTTTGGTAATCTTTTTTATTGAGGGCTTATATTTTCTTCACCTTAAAAGCATATATAATTACAACATGTATTTTTTACAATCAACAACAATTGATACAACACCTAAGGAACACAACTTTTATGTCCTGTCACGGTCGCCATGTTTTATTAATTTTGGTCTTCTGGTGTTGGAGCTTGTATTTTTATGTAGCTATCGGACTTTGCGTTTCTTTATATCTTAAACCACAGTCACCAGGGATACATGTCCTGTTTAAACTCATTCAGTACTTTATTTTTAAAACTTATTAACTTAATTTCTCATACTTGAATGATAATAAGCTTTATATGACTTCTTGCAGTTTATTAAATCATTATTCAATAGATAAGGATCTGAAGATGCAAGGTCCTTTGCTCACAGTAACAGTTTTTCATCAACTCAAATGCACATGCCTAGTATTTTGCTCACTCTCTCTTTTTTTACTCCCGTCATTTCCATGACTATTAATTTTTCCCAGAGTAACATTAAGCCTTTTGCAATTTCTGCATGAATCTTGTTATGCCACAAGTCCGGCCAGAGGATGATAACAATTGCTTTCAACCTTATGAATTATGTGAAGAATTACAAACATTGATTCCAAATTTACCTGATTCTATACATAACAAAAAGTAACTTGAAAGTAACTTACCCAAATATTTATATCGTCATTCAAAGTTTGTTAACTATACCAGGAAGTACATCCTCCAATGAAAGGAGCTTTTAAAAATTAAAATTAATACAAAAAATGTTTACTAAGTGTAATGGTTCAGCAAAGACTTTCAACTTTGGCATTTTTATTAGTTGAACAGATTTAAAATATAAGTAGGATTATGGAGTTCAGTAAGGCTAAGAGTAGGAATTAATATTTTACTGTTGGCTATTAATTAATAATGTTAGTCAAAGTGAAGACTATTGCATTTTTGTGACTAAAAATTTGACAATTTCAAAAAAAAAAAAAAATCCTTATACATTCTGCCCTCTTGCTCCATCAGAGAGCCTCGCAAAACTTAACTTGCCTACATCAAATTTAGTTCTTGTCCCGACAGTTGTACCGATTCAGCAAAGTTGCTACTCAGTGTTGTGTGAAACTTACAAAAAGTATTCTCATGGGGCAGAAAGATAAATCAATGTTAGCACCCGCAGCAAAAAGGAGGGATGCACTTTTAAGTTCTAAGAAACACAGGTTTTAGACCATACCAAGGACTAATATCCTCTCTGTGGCTATTGAAGTAATGGCATATGAGCATCTGATTAATAGAGATTGGTTAAAATATTAAAGTATCATGGTGTGCAGTACCAAGATTCCAGATTGGTAGCCAAGGCCAGCCATCAAACTTGGACTACTGCCTCAGAGATTCTATAGATAATTATTTAAAAATAAGGAATGATAGGGATTTACCACAGATAAAGACAGCAGGGTGAAAATGGACATAAAAACACAAACACACTGTAAAATATTTCAGTAAACCATACTCATGATAGAGGTGAGACAAATGGCAAAAAGAAAGATGTGTTCTCATCCAGAGCTACCACATGAATGAGCCAATTATGAACCAAGATGGAAAAGTACAGTTTATGACAATCTTGGAGGGAGAAAGTTAACCAATGATAATGGTGGAAAAATATAATTTTTTGGACAACTAATTGACGTAAATTAAGCAAATTTTCTAAAAATATGTTTTCAATCTGTTAAAAGAAAAAAGTAAATTGACTGTGTATTTGTAATAATGTAAGTGACAGGATTACCGGTGGAGTGCTTAGCATAGGTTGAGGCTCAGATGGAAGTCTGGTATCTGGGATTTGTTGGTAGGCAAGTTCTTATGTATGCAGTTCAGGAAGGGTAGCAGTGTCTGGAAAAACTGTTACATCTTAAACTGTATAACAGATGTTGAAATTCTTGGGGTTGTGTGAGCTGGATTGGACTCCCACTGGATGGTATAGGTTGGCAGTATAAACTGTTTGCCTGTGACCATTCATCCAAATGGCCAGTTGGTTAGTAGTGAGACTGATGTAAGAAGTGGAGTGAAGGCAGATATGTTGCTAAATAAGGTGATTAGTAGTACAGGTGGTGTATCCAATAATAAGGAAAGATTCCCCTCTAATAGGTTTGAAATAAGTAGTGGTGTATGGATGCCTACTGCACGTTTTGCAGCAAGCTATATTGTGTTGGATAGATAAGTGTGGATGTCTAAGAGAGTCAGAAGGCAAGTACTTATGAAACAAGATGTTTTTTCAGATTGGGAGGTCTGCTGAAGCATGTGCATGGGGCAAGGTAGGATTTTGTAAGGGACAACATGAATTTTAGGGAAGGAACATAGAAAGTTATGCTCATGAGGAAGGATCTGGTTAAAGACCTGGAGAGAACTGGGTGATGAATATCGGGTCACGGTGAGCTTTAGGACATGCAGACCAGGAGTTGTGGGTTGTAGCATGAGTGATTTGCTTTTGGACAAGATCAGGGGGGTAGCAGTGGAAATTGAGAGCATGTGATAGTTTTTGGAAATACCTGGACAGTGATTTATGATCAAAACAGATGTATCTGTTATGGGTTACAAGGCTGTACCGAAAGGAATGTTTGAAACAGAAAGGTTGGCAACTGTTGAAGTGTAGATATTGTTATAAATTAGTTGGCTTGTTGACAAGTGGTGTGGAGGGTACCACATCAAGAAAGATGACCCGATGAGGTTGATTAATAGCTATTGTTAAGGGAATTGAGGAAGCCTAGGAGGTGGTCTTCTCTTTTGGTTCACATCATAAATGTATCATCTATGTTTCTGAATCACATAAGGGGACTGGTGGTATTTCTTCAGGAATTTTTCCTCCAGATGGTCCAAAAAGAGATTGGCATAAGATGGGCCAAGATTGCATTAGTAAACCTATCACTTAGATTATTGCAAATATACAATCAATTTACTTTTTTAACACATCAAAAATATATTTTTAGAAAATTTATTTAATTTTTCTAACTGGTCATCACAAAGATTATACTTTCCCACATTTATTGTCGGTACACTTTCTCCTCACAAGACCATTGCAATGCCCTCTATTCTTCTTATTTCATTTTTGGCTCATTAATGTGGTAGCTCTTGATGTGAACACATCTTTCCCCATGCATTATATCTCACCTCTAAGGTGAGTAAAATTATTCTTCACAATATAGTAAAGAGTGTTTGTGTTTTGGTGTTCATTCTCACCTTTGTCCGTGTTAAATCCTTTCATATTTTCATTGTCTAATGGCAGTTTCACTGTCACCATTATCCACATGTAGTTATTTTATTAGATTCAGCTCAGATTATCTTCTTGCTTATTCATAGACTGGCTTATTTACTTTAATTATCACTTATTGTCTTATTTAATGGCAGTGCTTAACTCGGCTTCCATGTGATCAGTTGTAGCATTAATATAAAGAGTTCTTTTTATGTTATAAGTTATAAAAATATATATGAGATAATTTATTTGAAAAATATTTACTTCTTTTTTGAATTGTTGTTAAATCAAAAAAGAAAAGAAAAAGAATATATACCATTTCATGCCACAGATGGTGCCAGAATGGCACACATTTACAAAAATTTGGAGATATTAACAGAAATTGAATTTTCAGGATTATGTCATTAGTTGGAAGAATATGATGTGTAGTCGATGGGAATTAATTTTCTCTGACTTAGCACAGTGCTTATCATGTCTGTAATATCTCAACTGTTTTGTGAACCTACTTTATTCTAGTTTTCCCTATCCTTATTTAAATTTTATAATTACCACCTTTGACTTTGTCACAACAGGTATGTTTTTAGTCTCTTAGATCTGTTGCAGTATTACGATTCTAATAAATAGGAGGCATTTTCAGGCAGCATGAATTCAAATAAAGAAAAGAGAAGTAAACTAGTAACATCACAAAGTTGGAGGCAAAAGGTCTACAGTGACACAAAATAAGAATCAAATATAAATCCACAATATTTTCTGTGACCCCTTAATCATGAAAGAGATTTATGAAGCATGTGGTGGCCAAATGTAGATACAGTGTGAATGAGGTATGAGTGGATTGTGACATTTGCTTGGCACAAGATCACACACTTTGAAAACAAAAATTTTGCTTGATACAAAACGCACATCCTGAAGGAGAGGCGTAGCAGATAGTAAGGGTAAAAATACTTTTTTATAAAATAAAAATTAGTAAAGATGATAGCAGGATGACATCAACTCATGAAAAAGAGAGCTCTGGACTCTTACCTTGCCCAAAACATGTTCTACTGTAGGTGAACGTTATACACCCAAAAAAAAATAACTTCAATGTGTTTTATCTTCTTATTGCATTGACACCACCCATCCTCTCTGGCAAGTGATGGATTCTTGTACCATATTTATTATTATTTGATAACCAACATATGCCACATGTACATACTTTGGCTGACCAACCAACTTTAAGAAAATCTAGTTTTACAAATAACTACTGTGTAGCAAAAATAAACAAACACAATAAAGGTGGCCAGTATGTGGGGACCAGGACTTGAACCAGTTTCCTTTATACTGCCCCAATGTAAGGTGGCAGCACCTTAACATGCAAAGCCATGCTAGCGAATCTAAAAAATATTATTATCCTTATACTTATTTATATAGTATTATCTCTCACCAAAGTTGAAGGCTGTGATGAGTGAAAAATATATATGACGAACACTAAAATACACAATATTTCAGTTTTACACCTGATTTATGTTGTAGGGAACGAGTCATGTTGTTCGGGAGGTGTGCACGCGCTGAAGTTTATCATATGAATGAGGGAATTATCGATATGTCAGGAGAGACTGAGATGTTATATATAAATACAGTATATATATCACAGGTGGTGATAGAATTAATAATATAACAAAAGGGTATAAAATGTTACAATGAAAAATAAAAAATAAACAAATAAATTTTGAAGAAATTTGTAACTAGCTAAATGATAAAAATGATAATACTAATAATAATGAGTGATGGGTCAAAAGATGGAATTTTATTGGTGGTCGAGGTCAGTTTGGTGTTTGATATCCAGGATATTTGGTATGCAAGTTCCCATCTCCGAAGTTCTGAAACAACAGGGGTTTGGGGAAAACTCTGATTGCTCTCACAGTGAAACTGTCATTGTGGTTATTAGAATGGTGATAGTTATGTTCTGGTATTCAAAGGTATAAATTGCGGGTGTGGACTGTTTCTCTGTGGCCATTCATTCTGACCGAGTGTTGTTGTGTAGTCAGGCCTATATAGGAATTAGCGCAGTGCAAGTTAGCTGGTATATGATATGTGTTGTGAAGCATGTGGCATGTCCAGTAATGGGGAAGGTTTCCCCTGTAGTTGGGTTACAGTGTGATGTAGTGCAGATTTTGCAGCAGAGGTCTATTGCAAGGAAAAGGTCCTTATGGTGTTTTTGGACAGCCTGATGGAGGTGGGTAATTGTGAACCAAGATGTTTTTGAGATTAGGTGGTCTGCTGAAATGTGCATTTGGCAGAATTTTTGATAGAAGAGTGTGCATTTCTGGAAAGGAGCGAAGGGAGTGGTTATATGAAGAGTAGGAGATTACATGGGAGATTTGTTTATGTCTAAAGCCACTTCCTTTTTCCTTAGTTTTATTATATAGTTTTATGTTATTTTTATATTGTTTGTAGCTGTATTAAGGATCCTGCTGTGAAAATTGATATTTACTATTTTGAATCATTGATTGTCTGGAACTTTTACTGACACATAACCTGGCATTCATTCATGCCCTCGCATTCGGGAGGACGGCGGTTCGAATCCCCGTCCGGGCATCCAGATTTGGGTTTTCCATGGTTTCCCCAAATCACTCCAGGCAAATGCCGGGATGCTTCCTTCAAAAGGCCATGGCCGAATTCCTTCCCATTCCTTGCCCCCATCCTTGCCCGTCTCTAAAGACCTCGATGTTAAAAAGAGACGTAAAGCAGTTACAAAAAAAAAAAAAAAAAAAAAAAAAAAACATTCATGCCAAAGCTTACGTTCCAAGTGTGTGAAGTATGTGATGGAAGTGGTGAATGCTACAGGTATATTGCACAATAAATGTGAACTTAAAACTGTGTCATCTGATCATTAAAAAACACATGAATTCAGTTCATCATTTTCCATCTATCTACTTTGCCCTTCCCCAAAGATATATGTTTTCTGACACCCAAAATTATATATGTATCTGTCTGATCATTCCCATCACAATTCATTACTTCTTCCACCCACACCTAAGTGCGAATATCTCATTCATGCAGCATGCCAAGTGTTTCAGTATCTTTTCGATTAAGAGTTTATCTGGAATATTGAGTTTTTATCTTTGTATTTTGAGTTTTCTCAGCCCTCCTGCCTCAAACATCGGTAAGTTATGGTTATATTTCTCTGTGCTTGAATTTGTTGCAGTGTCTTAAAAATGTATTTAGAAAACTTCCAGAATGGCATCAGTTAAAAATTGTTTTGCTCAGGAACATAAATCAGTGCACTAGGATGCACTTCTAAAAATAGTTGTTTCGTACAGTTTGTTAAACAGATTTCAGGGCAGTTCTGCCTTAGAAGGCTGAAGCACAACACCCGAAACATTGGCATCTAATATTAGGATGCAGCACCATCTGGCATCAGGAAAACTAATAAAAAATTTAGTTACTATAATGAAGAGGTAGTGTAAGTAAGACAATATGCCAAAGCTAGATAGCAGACTATTATTTGTTAATTGTTGTGGTAGAATGTACAGTGTTACAGTTTTTGGTAACTTTGTGGAGATGCCTGATCTGCAGGTGGTTACTGGAATAGAATCTTGGATAAAGGATGTTGTGATTTTTCCCATGATTTTTACAAGGTACCAAGCAGTTTGTTGAGGTGTTTTCATATTGATTATCAATGACTGATACTGGTAAATGGTATTCATAGATGATTCACATGAGTTTCTAGCATAGAGCACTAATGAAATAAAAAGAAATAGAGGCTAAGCTGCTCAGAGTAGTGGTATGTAAAATTAGACACTGACAGAAACTGAATGCAAAAGTAAGTTGGTCATAAGAAGGAGTTTTATCACATTAGGAACTTAAAAATTGATTCATGCGATATGAGATCAAAGGGATAGTGCTGATGAATATGAATAAATAGTTTATGAGTTTCTAAAGATGTAAATAAATCACAGTCCTGAGACATTATGTTGGTCCTATTTTCTGTCCTGGCCCTACAAGAGGAACAGCTAGGACGGGCTGGATGGGGTCCATTGAAGCATTCATTTCACCAAGGGGGTGAAAAAGGAGGTGGGTTTCATCATCATCACTTGGCATTTCTGCCTTTGTGAGTGGTCTCATCCCCTTCCATTACTGCCAGTTACTCTAAGTTTCTTCCTGCACCACTTGTCTCTAATCAACTCACCTCTACATTGCTTGGTGCCTGGTACATCCAACATGTCTGTGGTATTCCTACAGATCTACACTACCCATTGTTCAAGAGCACTAACTTTGGTACTCTTCACCCTTTCATTCTCATAAGATGCCGAGCCATGGTAACCTTTCTTCCTCGACTTCTCTTCTAATGCTTTGACTTTGAATCTCTCCCTGATTTTTTCATTTCTGATTCTATCCACTATTTTAATGTTCTCTACCCCTCTCAGAAAATACATATAACTTTCCTTGTCCAAATCCAGGTTTCAGAGCCATAGGGCAATTTTTGTTGGTAGTATCCTTTATAATAGAAGATTTCGGTTTCCTTTCCTGTGTTCAAGCTCCAGATTATGTCCTTGATCAAAAGATAAAATTGTCTTATTTTCCATATTCTCCGTCTTATTTTCTATTGCGAGGTTGGAGGCTGTGACGAGGAAAAAACATATGTGACAAACAAAAACATACACAATATTGTGGTGTAACACCTTATTCATGTGACAGGGAATGAACCATATAGTTCGGGAGGTGTGCACACACTGAAGTTTACCACATGGCTCGTTAGGCCATAGTATAGGGGAAGAGGTGGTGAGGGTGAACTGTTAGGAAGTGAACTACCGATATGTCAGAAAAGACTAAGATGACATATATAAAAATATATATCACAGGCGGTGATAAAATTGATATACGTAACAAATGAGTACAGTTAGAGTGAACAATAATTAAATAAATTTGGAAGAAATTTGTTAAAAGTATTACTAATTAAATGATAACAATGGTAATAATAATAATAATAATAATAATAATGAGTTATAGGTCAAATGATTGTACTATGGTTCTTCTATTCTTCTATGGCTAACTTAGCAAAACCATGTGCAGATGGTGCAGCATGACATTCGGTTTAACGTGAGCTCAGCTAAAGTTATCTGTATTCAACAGCTGTCATTGGACCATGTAATACAACATGACCCTAGCTATGCATATTCGTAGACCCTGTAGAGTGTGCAACAAGAACAATTTACTTGCAAAACTGAATTACTATAGAAAAACATTTATATAAAAATGTTGCAATGAAGAACAAAGTCAAGATTCCTTGATGAAGATTGATGACAGATCAATAGAGAATAATGACTATGACTGCAATGTTTTTTTTTATCCATTTTGTTGCTATAACCTCACAAACATGGAGAATCTTGAACAGACATGGAGACCGAGCATGGTGGGTGAACAGTTAATGTTCTGGCCTCGCATTTGGGAGGACACGGGTTCGAATCCCTGTCCGGGCATCCAGATTGGGTTTTCCATGGTTTCCCCAAATCACTCCAGGTGAATGCCAGGATGCTTCCTTCAAACAGTCGATGGCCGAATTCCTTCCCATTCCTTGTCCCCAGTCCCATCCCGCTTCTAATGACCTTAGCTGTTGAGGCGTAAAGCAGTAAGGAAAAAAAAACAGACATGGAATAAAGGCCATTTTTAGGCCTCTGGCAGTGATTAAAAACTCCCCCAGAGATATATAGATCAGCATTGTGTGGCATATGCAATAAATGTTCTTTTAGGGAGGAAGTTAAGTCAGTAGTAATGAAACATGACCTCAGACAGAGACTTTCAAATTAGAAAAAAAATATAATAATTTTAGTTCAATTTCTCCAATTTTGCTTGAGTGAGAGTTGCAGTGTGTGGCTGAGTGTTGTCATGGAGAAGAATCACATCTCTTATCAGCTAGTTTTTGGTGATAACAAAGCTTAACTTCATCCAAAAGGTTTCAGTAGTACACTGCATTGATCGTGCAACATCCATACAAAAGTGAATGTGAAAAATAAAGTCTTAAATTGTGCAAATGTTCTGCTCTGTAATGTACGTCCATTGACAATGATGTGGCTCTCATTTTTAACCTCTTCATGGCCTTTAAGGAATTCCTTATGCCTGGCAACACATGAGTTCTTGACAGTGTATGATCTCCAAACTGTGCCTTTAATCTCCGTAGAATTTCGGTTGGTTTCTCTCCTTCACAAGTGAGAAATTTAATCCTTATACGTTTCACAATTGAGGGATGCACATCTTGCTCTGATATTGTTGCTGTACTACCAATTGCACATGATTAGGCCAGCAATCACTCTCCCCACTCCTGACATCCCCAACAAACATGTATAGAAGTGTGTGACCATTCTGACCATTATTGCACGTTCAGTTAAAAAAATCCTATTCATATGTTTATCGAAATTACTGTAGAAAACACTTAATGATTGTTTTGGTTAATTATGACAATGAAACTGCTATTAAGCACTGAAAATAATCTGTCACTTATCACAGATGAAGGCAGGAGGGACAGATTCATATGAAAAAACAAAATTCTTATTTCAAGAATCGTTATGGTAGAGAAGCTGATTTTGGTTTCATTAAAGAACCTGATGTTGGGTGCTTATATTTCATATGTTGATGAGGATTTGTTGATGTATACAGAACTGGTATAAAGAAAGGAAGTTTGGATTTAGAAAGGGGGATTCTGAACAATATTTCTCAAACAGTAAATTGATATAAGTAAAAATGCATTTCTAAGTAGATGTGAATAGAAATATAATATAAGCTGTTCTTGTGTTCCAAAACATTTTGAATTTAATAAAAATGAATAATTGAATAAAAATGTTTCAGTTCAGACGATACCAGAACAATCAAACCGTTTCACATCCCTATGAATGAAACACATTTGTATAAAGTAGTCATTATTGGAGCAGGAATAGCTGGTCTTGCAGCTGCTAAAACTTTGGTAGAAGGAGGGATTAAGAACATCGTGATTTTAGAAGGTAAGTAGTATATGTATCTTGAGGCAGATTAGTTAATGTTTTTAAAAATTTTAACCTTTTAGTGTTCTTAACATCTTTCTCTCTCTGATGGTTCTCACATCAGGTATTATGACTAATGGTGGCCTAGTTTTTCACTAAGTTGCAGCTTTCAAAAATGTAACAACATCTTGTCTCAAAACTTTCAGTGCTGTGTAAAATACTGAAAAGATAAAGATGACCTAAAAAAAAAACTCTAAAAATAGAAATTGGCAACTAACTAACCTCTTGTAAGGTATCCCTCGTTCCATTTTCAATATTTCGTTTAAATCCGGTCAAGTTTAAGGTTAACTTCAGTACACGATACCACACTTTAAATCGAGTTAACAACACTTCTAGTACAGTAAAGTGAATAAATAACATATAACCAACATAAATAAACTATAAATTGTCATAAAGCCTTGATATTTCAGCAGGAAATAGGTTATTTCACATAAGAGTAAACTTTTAATACCATATCCTAACATTAGTCAGAGAGATATTCTGAACGGATTTAAAAGAAGTAAATATTAAATAATTGTAAATATATTGCCTAAATAAACCTTTTGTCATGATTAATAAGCATTATTCCAAAGATAAACAGATAATTCCAATATAAAGTAAATCTAACCCTAAATTTTGGCATGTTCCAGATTTTGGTATTTCGGGAGAGATTTTTATAAAGTAAAGATTGTAAAGAACTAATAATACTTAGGCCTAGACCTACCATAACCATAACTTTAAAGTTAAATAGAGTTTAGCAGGTATTTTAAAGAAATAAACAGGATGATTGAATAGTAGACTGAAGCAGTATGAAGATATCACATTGCGATGGAATTTGACCAGTTTAAAGTTCTAAAAGTAAATAAAATAATGCCTGAGATAGTTTAGTAGGATAACTAACAGGTTTCTGATAGTTTTCAAGCATTTAATACTCACAAGAAGTAATTATGAAGAAATTTGATCACTCATTTTCCTAAACAGTTCACATAAACAATTTTAGGTTTTTAAGTAATTTCAGGATTTAAAAAGTAGATAAACAAGCAGTAAATAATTGTATCCTTCAGTTTTAGTAGGTTTCAAGTAGTTTTAATCCGTAAAATATGAAATATTAGTAAGAACAGAAAGCCGGTAAATCGACTAAATTTTCGAGACTTTCAGAATTAATTCCGATAAAATTAAACCATTTCAAAAGCGCTAAGAACATGTAAATGATAATAAACACACATAATTAATTTTCTAAAACCATTTAAAGACATGTTACTAACCTCAGTTGGTTAATCCGATTTCGTACACTTAATATGCTTTTTCACTGATCTTAACCACTGTCACACGATATAAAGTAACTAATAAATTAAAACAAGCCTAAAGAGAATTAAAATCATCTAAATCCTGTAGTTCTCAGCCGTTTAAGTATTTTTAAATGATATCTGAACACATAAAATAAATCACTCGACTTTAACATTTTTTCATTTAAAAGCCTACTTAGTTTCCGGGATAAAAAGTAGTTCATCGTGAAGACCCATTCTTCTAGTTTCATACATATAAATTTCATGCCATTTAAAGCAATAGACCCGATGTTATGGAATTTTCTAAAACACTCGGTAATAACACACGTGTAAATAATAGAACAATTTATTGTGTCCACGATATAACTCCTACAGAGATGAAATAACCTTTAAAATACGCAGTTTGATTCAGGCTACACATGGGTAATTTTCCCAGCTTAATAATCAATATACCTTTAGAGTTATACATAAAAACATAAATAATAATCAATGTCGGATTGTTAGAAATCACTGTTTTGGCAATAACTCAAGCACTTCATAACCGATTTAAATAAAGTTTACATTTTTGAGAGACTAAAATCGAGGCCCACAATTTGAGCCTAATTTCGTGTTTGTAATTAAAGCCGATTTAAAAAATGTTATAAAATCTGGTGATGACGAAATAATGCCAGAGGACCATAGGTGTGACCATATTTGGTCATCTTCGCAGAGATACAATTAAAGCTATATTCTGACACAAAACACAGTAACCATAAACTCACATAATTTTTCCGTTTCCCGAGTTTAAATTAAACATATAATAAAGAAGTTATTAAATTAAACATAAGGGAATGTTTAGCAGCGGGTATGCGCCCAGCGGTAGTACGGCATCACGTGAGTCAAGGCTATATAGGCTCGAGGTTACGCATGTGGACAAGCTCGGGTTTTCAGTCTTTCTTCAAACTTGTAAGAGAGCGGACGTGTGGAGTAGCGGCTGGAGTAGGGGGGGGGGGGTCATGGCATTTTGTTCAACAGCCACGCTTGACCGCAGCCATGTTGGAAATTCGGCAACTTTAACATTCAGACGAACATTTTCGGCACTGTGACTTTAACTTTCAAATTCGTTCATGGGGTTTTGTGCGGTTTTTTGCTCTGTCTCTCAATCTGTGATCTTTGGTGAACGATTATATCCGATTGCTTTTTGCTAACTGTGAACTTTAATATTTGCTGTGAGATTTTCAAGAATATAAATTCAGTTATTCAACTTTTGACTTTCATTTCTACAATAACACCTTTCTTACAGGAGGTTAAATCTGTAAGTGGCGACTGTGGTCAATTTTAACAGTTAGCATACCATTGGTTCAACACGGTAAACGAACTTTTCAGGACTTAGAATATTTTGGAAGACGACTAGTTCAGGTGATGAAGCCGATACCCAACCCCAGTACGCGCTTCGACCCTGACACTCTCACAATACAAATCAACATCAATTTAATATGTGTCCTGCTTGAGATATCGAATTGAAATTTTTCTTCTTATTATTAACATTTTTTTGTCTTCCTGAGCTGATACCTATCAATTGGGGTCTTATATGGATCTAAAACAAGGAAATTCCCTCTCAACACTACTTTTAATTGTAATCATGGATGATATAATGGAGAAGGTGACAGTGAGGAAGGGAGAGAAAAACGTGAAATTGATGGCTTTTCTGGATGAACTGGTTATCTGCGGAAGAGGAAGTTCAGTAACAGTTGGATATATGGGCAGACAGTGTGGGTGAACGTGTTATGAAATTTAATATCAAGAAAAGTGATTACATATGACAACCAGAAAGAAGAGCAGAATAACCAGGGAAATTGTGATGGCAGGTGAACAGCTGAAGAAGTTTGTTATCTGGGAAGGGTTTTAGAGATCAGCGGAAGGAACAGTGGTAAGATAAGCAGAAGACTAAGGCAGGCAGAGGCATTTTTAAGTAACATCAGAAGCCTGATATGGAACAAGAATGTGGCACAGAGAAGCAAGTTAGTAATTTATCACACATACTACATGCCTTTCTTGATATATGGTGCTGAAATGATAGAGAATTCCAGTATAAGATGGTATGGACATGTAAAGGAATGGAAAAATAGAGAATCCCAAGAAAAATCCACTAAATGAAGATGGTTGGTAAATAATCCAGAGGAAGACCAAGGGATGGAATCTTTATTTTATGGTAATAGCCATCTTTTCTTTTCTACATATTACACTTATTTGTTTATCTAATAACCATTCAGTACACTTTACCATGTATGACTTATAAACATCCAACTGTCTTTTTCCCCACCTTTTTTCTTCCAGTGATTCATCAACCCAGCTCTTTTATTGTGTCAGTTATTGTTTGTCCCTTTGTACCCTCTCCATCTCCTTTATTTGATATCTAGATTTGAGTCCCATAGCATATGTATCTATACTAAAGCAGTACTCTTACCAAGGTTTTGTAACCCAATTCTTTCATTTTACAGATATGTCCTGTCATCACTTTCTACAGTAAATGTAGGATTCTAAAACTTCTCCCTATTACAAGCCCAATGGGACCTGCTCAATTGTTAGCACTATAAAATTTTATATCAAGCTATTTATTCTTTGCATTCCCTGTTGGGTCAGTTTGTTGTGACACTGTGATTCTGTCCACGCACCTGACAAGGGATTAGCTTGTTTGAGTCCTGATGGTTGAAGAAATGTTCATCAGGTATTGGCCAACAGGGTAGGAGAGGTGGTTGTGCTCAATTCCTAATCACCAGATTGTGCACCAATGACCTGGGTTAAATCCAAACCTCTCTAAAGGGCATAAAGCACCGGTTATAGTGATTCATCCATTGGATGAGGTCATTAAGCTTGGTGACGTGAATAGCCTCTTTCAAAAGAGTAGGCACAGAGCTTCAACCTCTACCTTCTTCCATCTCTCACCTACTATACAAACAACACTCTTCATTGAACACACAAACTATCACAGTCATCCACACATACTGCAACACTTGCAAATGTTGTTACATTGTGAAAAACAAAGGGAAATAACCCTAGTTCGTCTTCCTAGACTTTTCGATAGTAACCCCCATGGTAACCAACTATGCTTGGACATGGGCAAGACGTTCATAGAAGATGGAAATTTACTGTTTAGGTGTAAACCAAACAACTCTCCCTCCACCCTATAATAATAATAATAAAACAAATTGGCATTTATCACAATCCCAAATTGACTTACGAAGCTAGATATCTTAGCTGCATATCACTGTACTGTTCGTAATCCTCAACCATTTTAATCCACTGTATAATATTGTCATCTGAAAACAACGTAATTTCATTTTTATAAACATAAATTCTAACAGTAAGACACCAACACAATGATCATTCACTAGGATGATAAGCAGCATTGGTGATTTACCCTGCTATAACTTTCATTTGAGACTAACTGTCCTACCCTAACTCTATTCTGACTATCTTTTAAGAAATTTGCTACTGAGGATGTCATTTTTTCATCCACCCCATGATTTTTAGCTTTTTTACCATCATTTTTTGGATCTCTGTATCATATTAGCTTGAAGAGATTGAATGCTACACAACCAACTTGGCCTTCCATGACCATCTCATCTTAAAATTTTTGCACTTAGCCCATTAACTGAGATTCACATGAATATCTTCTCCTAAATTCATGTTACTAATTTAAAAATCAATTTCTTTCCCCCTGTCATTTCTGATGTTGTTGCTTATTGAGCTCTCCAATTTACCCACTGCTGAAATAAAGATTTTTGCCCTGAAATTTTGAACTCTATTTTGTTGCAGAATTGTTTTTGGTGGGCAGTTTGAACTGTTTATATTGCGAGCTATGACCATGTGACTCAAGCAAACTTCAGAAAATTTTTATTTACTGCAGTAAGTTCTTTTATAAAACTGGTCACCATCCAATGCATTAGATTATTAAATATTTCACTTAAATATTGAATGCAAGAAGTTCAGAATAACAAAGTGGGAGGATTGTTCACTTTAAGTTTATTCTTAAAAACTTCAAGTTAATGATATCAGAAATTACAACTTGACTATACAATGTTTAATCAGGCTTGATTGTTGTATAAAGATGCAGGTTAGTTCCTCCTTGACAGTGTATTCACATTTACAATTGTCATCAAATAGAGCTTTCAAAATAACAACCCTTTTCAATGTTGTTTTTTTCTGTTGTATTCAATTCAAAGCTATTTCTTAGACCCATGTGTGCATTCTGCAATTTAATTTTCTCCTGTGAGATTAAATCTATTTGATCACTTCCAGTTAGGGTTGCCAACTATACTGTTTTAAACAGTATTATACTGTTTTTCATTAAATTATACTTTTTACTGTTTAACAAAAATAAAGTATACAAAATACTGTTTTCAGCATCAAAATGCAGACACATTATTATGTGTTACACTTAGACGCTCAAAAATTGTTTTTATTTAGTCAGAGGGCGCTCACTGCTCAGTGCAGTGCAGCCACAAACAGATCACACTGAGTTTCTGAACGAATCTGTCAGTGGCAAATATTCAAGACTGTCATTCCAAAGATTTTCTTGAAATGAGTGCTAGCCAAAAATGGAGCCATTTATTAGTAAACACTTCAGAAGAATTTAAAAACATCACTAAAATTGTCTCATATCTACTTTCTGTTCCCGCCACCTCAGCATTTACTGAAAGAGTTTTTTCAGTAATGAATGCTAAGTGGCGGGATGATAGAAATAGAGCATCTATCAAATTAATAAAAAACGAGCTCCTCATTTATTTTAATTTCGATATTAATTGTGATGAGGCATATGAAGTTTTTAAAAAAGATTGTAAATTAGTAAGTTGTGCGACAAGCTCTAAAAAATATGTATTTAAAACAATAAATAAATAAAATACTGTTCGTTTTTCTAAAATACTGTTTAATAACCTTCATAGACATGAATATACTTTATTTCTTGTAAAGAAAATTGGCAACCCTACTTCCAGTATACGAAGTGTGTTCAAAAAGTAACGGGAATTTTGAAATTTTGTGGATTGTATTAGTCTGATTGGCACGATTTTTCATTGTTGTGTTGGCAAACATGTCTTAACAGTAGCTATACATTTTAATCTAGATTGTGTCTTCTCAGCTGTTAAAAGGATAACGTGTGTTTTGATACAGTTAGCGATTTTTTCGTTTTAAATCATGGATCAGATAATTTGCATTAAATTTTGCTATAAAAATTTAATTAAGTACAACAAAATTTTACAAATTTTAAATATTGCTTTTGTTGAATCTACTATCAGTAAAACAAGGGTTTACAAATGTTATAAGCATTTTGAAGATGGACGTGAAGACATTGAAGATGACTAGTGTACTGGTCATCCTAGCACATCGATAACTGATGAAAACTTGGAAAATGTGAAAGAAATGATGATGAATGATTGCCAAATCACAATTAGAGAAGTTTTTGATGATCTTGACATATCAATTGGCTCATGTCATGAAATTTTTTTCATCTTTTTGGGTATGAAATGTATTGCATCAAAATTTGTTCCAAAAGTGTTGAGTTTCGAACAAAAACGGTGGTTAATGGAAGTAGCTTAGGAATCACTAAATGAGGTCAATAATCAAGCAGAACTATTGAATTGTGTCATAACAGGTGATGAAACATGGGTTTATGAGTATGATGTCGAAACTATGGCTCAATCGTCCTTCAAGTTCAATGTGTAAAGCATTTGGTGTGTGGGGGGGGGGGGGGATTTGTAGCAAAACAATTCATGGCTTTTGCATCACCTGCTCACACATCATTGCTTGTTTGTGAATTTTTGGCAGAAAACTTTTTTTTTTTTTTTTTTTTTTTTGCTTTATGCCTGTTCGATGGCTAAGGTCGTTAGAGGCAGGATGGGATTGGAGACAAGGAATGGGAAGGAAGTCAGCTATGGTCTTTTTGAATGAAGCATCCAGGCATTCGCCTGGAGTGATTTGCGGAAACCATGCAAAACCCAAATCTGGATGCCCGGACGAGGATTCGAATGCGAGGCCAGAACGTTAACCATTCACCCACCACACTCGGTAAAAAGTGTTCCCAAAAATATAGAGAACCTTGAAGGGACGTTGTTTCACAAGCATAAAAGAGATTAAAGGTACATCACTTAATGAGCTCGAAGCTATCCCAAAGATCAAGTTCCAGAAATGTTTTTGGGGATTGGAAGAAGCATTGTGTGTCACTATTATGTGGGCTGTGGCTAATTAAAAATTAATGTTTTAGCAGCCCCCCACTACTACACTTTTACAGATTCAGTTGATTCGGTCACCATTCCTGTGGTTTTTGCTGAAAGAAAGGTTAAATAGGTCACATAAAAGTACTTCCATACGCTCCTGATGAAAGTTAAAACACATGTACAATTAGTCACAGATTATAAAAGTTTTATTGACTTCAACACTAATTCGCCAGCACTAATTTAATCTACAGACTCCTCTCCAAAGTTACAAGTTCGGTAAGATAGTGGTTAAAATGAGTCACAACTTCAACAAAAATTTACATGAACAGTCGTTACAGTACAGTTCTGTTCTACATTCTTGCAGATATAACATCATGACTGTTCAATGGTTATGTTCACTTACAATTCTGTCCCCCTAGTTCTGTTTTTTTCACACTGTAAGAGCCGAGCTTATGCTTGGGGTGGAGCATAAACACTGAATCTTAGCTCTGACCGTGCGTAGCCTAGGATGTTACAGTTCTGACTAAAATATAATGACCTGGTCACCACATAGCTTATTTAAACCAAAAGCTACGGAAAGGTAATGTTCAATGATGTTAATGAGTTCATTGTTATTTGAATGACTATATTCTTCAGATTTTACAAAGTTAGAATATTGTACAGGCGATATGACAAGTTACCAGAAGAAATGTTTGCAGATTCGATTAATTGTTCGAACCAGACCACACCCCATAGTTCACAATTCAAACTTTTAGTTGGAGAAATTAAATAAAAGTGAATCACACTCTCCCATTGTTCAACTGTTCATTATATTTAAACAACATGCAACCATGTAGTTAATACTTACCACAGGACTGGAAAAGTGCAATAGTAGTACCGGTACATAAAGGATGGGTGAGAAATAGAGTTGAGAATTACAGGCCAATCAGTTTGACATCAGTGGTAGGTAAATTAATGGGACGATTGATATGCAACCACATCAGAAATATATGTGAGGGACTTAAGTGGTTTTCAAGCAGGCAACATGGGTTTAGGCAAGGATATTCATGCGAATCTCAGTAGGTGGGATATATGCAAGATATTTCAGATGAAATGGACATGGGAGACCAAATTGATAGTGTAGCACTAGATCTGTCAAAGGCGTTTGACAGAGTGAGCCATAAAATGGTAGTAAATAAGGTAAAATCTATTGGAGTGGATGAGAAAGTGATTTGCTAGGTAGAAGAATTTTTAAAAGGTAGAAAACAGAAAGTTAGGGTAGGAAATGTAGTATCAATAGAAGTGGAAGTAAAAATGGGAGTGCCGAAGGGTAGCGTATTGGGACCATTGCTATTCATTATTCTAATGAATAATTGTGTTGGTGGTATACTATCTGAAATTAGATTGTTCGCAGATGACATTATGCTATATAAAAGAATCAAAACGATGGAGGATTGTAAACTGTTGCAGAGTGATCTGGACAGGATATCTAGATGGGTTGGTAAACATGGGATGAAGATAAATGCAAAGAAGAGTCAGCTTATTAGATACAAAAAGAAAAAGAAAAGGTTAATTATGAATATAAGGTGGGGAAAGAATTGCTTGCTGAAGACTTGAAATGTAAATATCTTGGAATTACTTTTGATAACAAGCTTAACTGGGCAGGACACATTGGACAGGTGGTAGGAAAAGGTTTCAAAATTCTGCACTTGTTGGAGAGAGTGATGAGGGGATGTACGAGAGAAGTGAAGGAATTGGGTTACAAAACTTTGGTCAGACCATTGCTCGAATATGGTAGTGTAGTATGGGACCCTCATTTTACGTATCAAATACAGGAGTTGGAGAGGGTGCAAAAAAGGGCTGCTAGATTTGTTTCTGGAAATTATCGCAGAATGCAATCAGTGACAGATATGATAAAGGAGCTGGAATGGGATTCATTGCAAGACAGGAGGCGGATGCGGAGGGTCATGGGAGTGTACAGGGCATATACTGGCGATGAGGCATGGAAAGATATTGCAATAGGTATGGAACCATTACGAATAGATACTGCAGGTATCGTTAAGCAATTAGAGTTCCTGAAGTGGGGGAAAGCACCGGGCCCGGATGGAATTCCAGTAAGAGTATTTTCAGAGTATGCTGCAGAAATCGGGCCATTTCTGTCTGATATATTCAGTAAATCATTAGAAGAGCGAAAAGCACCTTCAGACTGGAAAATCGCGCAAGTAACTCCGATTTTCAAAAAAGGTGATCGAAGTGATCCTGGGAACTATCGTCCCATATCTATAACATCTGTTTGTAGTAGAGTTATGGAGCATATTTTCTAGATTATAATAATTTGCTTACAATAAATCGACATGGATTTCGGAAGAAAAGATCATGTGAAACACAGCTGGCCCTATTTACACACGACGTAATGAAAGTTATCGATTCAGGTTCACAAGTAGATGCAATTTTTTTAGATTTCCAGAAAGCCTTTGACACTGTGCCACACAACCGCCTTTTAGCGAAGCTTTAAGCGTACGGTATATCGGATCAGCTTTGTGAATGGATAAAGGATTTTCTAACTGGTCGGTCGCAGTATGTTGTCGTTGAAGGAGAAAGTTCTTCTAATCTAGATGTTACATCGGGTGTACCTCAAGGAAGTGTAATAGGACCACTTCTTTTCTTAATTTTTATAAACGACCTCGGAGACAAAGTGAAAAGCCTTTTTAGATTGTTCGCTGATGATGCGGTTATTTATAGGGAAGTAAGAACTTTGGCCGATTGCTTAGAAATTCAGCGCGATCTGGATGTTATTTTGGCTTGGTGCGCTGAGTGGCAACTTACTCTAAACTGTAAAAAGTGCAAGACAATGAGCATAACTAACAAAAAGAATCCGATTGTTCAGAAATACGAGTTAAACAATACAGTTATTGATATGGTCGATTCTATTAAATATTTGGGAGTAACAGTACAAAGGAACATGAAATGGGACATACACATTAATTCTTTAGTAGGTAGAGCAAATTCTAGGCTGCGATTCATAGGTAGAATCTTGAAAAATTGTAATGAACAAACAAAGGAGATAGCGTACAAATCTCTTGTGCGTCCACATTTGGATTATTGTTGTGCCATTTGGGACCCGTTTCGTAAGGGATTGATCGAAAGTATAGAGAAAGTACAGAGAAGAGCCGCTCGATTCGTGACCGCTTGCTACAGTCCTTATGAAAGCGTCACAGAACTGATTAGTAGATTAGGTTGGGAGTCTCTGGTAGATAGACGACACACGTTTCGTTTAAACTTATTGGAAAACATGCGTACTCCAACTTTCACTCATGAGTGTAGAGAAATACTTCTTCCACCAACCTATTTGAGTCAGAAGGACAGGAAAGATAAAATTAGAGAAATAAGGTGCCGGACTGATTCTTATATGAATTCTTTTTTCCCTCGTACCATTAGGGATTGGAATGCACAGCAAAGAGATTAGCTTTGGTGCTGAGCACCCTCTGCCACCCACAATTTTGTGAATTGCAGAGTATATATGTAGATGTAGATGAAAAGTAGTGCATGGAAGGGAAAAGATGACCATGACCACAAGTTGGCACTCGATTTCAGGCACAAGGGTGTCGGAAGATTCTCTTTTTTAGGTAAGGGTGTCAGGAATTGGAATGAGTTACCAAGATGAATTATGAATAATTTACCGAAAACATTGAAAGAATTTAAAAATAAAATTTGTAGAGGGAAAATGTAGGTGGGTGCAGGATAGGGTGTAGATGGGGGTGTAGGGAAATTGCCACCAGAGCTTGTGCTCTATTGCAATTAAATTAAAAAATACCATTCACAAACACCAGTGGTCTGTGCTAGATAGTTGTGGCTGCAAAGTGAAGTATAGGGACACATGCCTTTGTTCGAAATATGAGAGGTCAGTTCCTTTCAACCACTATATCTCCTACACCCCCACAGCTACTGACATGCAACCACCATAGTGCATGATGGTGAGGCTACTACCACACACAAATACCAGTGCTCTGCGCTAGGTAGTTGTGGCTACATAGTGAAATTTACGAACATATGCTTCTATTTTTATATATGTGTAAGATTATCACTGGGCACATAAAAGGCAATTGCTCTGCAAATGCCCATTTTCATAACATTGGTAAGAACTTAGTTCTGCTTTTTTTGTGTTATCGACATTTTTGACAATTTTCCGATTAGCTGAAGGCTTGTTTTTTACCCGTTCAAAATTTATTGCATGTTCCACAGCCTCCTAAAGAAATAATCTTCCATTTCTCCTCCTAAACCACCCAAAAACAATCGAATACATGTTGACTGGTTTTGTACAAAACTTCTGTATTCTGATATGTTTTTCAGTTAATGTTACTATTTTACTATTGATTTGCTTTGTTCTGTCAGCGAATTTTTCCATGTCTTCATTTGGATATCTCCACAAATTACATAATTCTTTCCTGTAAAATCGTACTGTGTATTTCTCTCTAAACGTTTGGGCTAATTCTGCCTTCAAAGATTTGCATGTTTCACAATTTTTGCAGCTGTCATCATAGACCATAAAATGAAATGTTTTATCCATCTGCCTAGTTCTGACAAATTTTAACTTTTATTCACCTATCACATCATCAAAGTGAAAAATATAATCAAATTTAATGAAAAATTCTTCTGCTGATGACTCTTTAGCAGCTCCCAAATGAAATTTTATCTAGTAATATTGGACACTGATTTGTATAAAATGTAGAATTCGATTCTTTGCTGCTGGTTGATTTTTGTGGTGCTAGTTTTGCCAGTCTCTGGCTTAGAATGTTTCACATCTTGGAAGCTAACTTCTTTACCTTCTAAATTTATTTCGATGGCACTGGCTGAAGAGTTACTATATTTTTTCCAAAATGTGTGGAGAGCTGATTTGCTTGATGTGACGAGTATGATGCCCGTGATTGTGTTATGAGTTGACGCCGGATGTACCGAGTCACCTGGCAGCCAGGCAGTAACACTGCACACAGTTAGCTCCTAGGCTGACTTCCAACGTGAAGATCTTCAAATGCCCTGTTGTTCTTCTTCGGGACTCAAACTCTGGCTATGCTGATTGTAGAGACTGACTTGCTATTTTCACTGTTTATTTTTTCACCAACCTGTACCAAATTCTGCCAGCTGTCCCCTACTCCTAACTGCTTCCGATAGCACTTGTTGGTGTTGAATGGTTATCTGTTATGTGGGTGTTAATGTTTGTTTTTTGTTGCCCTAAGACTTATGCCAATATATTCTTTCTCGGGCCTTCTTTCTTGCTACTTCTTTCTTGCTACTTCTTTCTTGACACATCTTACATCCAATTACTAAGATATTATGAGTGTAGCATATTCTTTTTTG
This sequence comes from Vandiemenella viatica, assembly GCA_031002005.1. NCBI lineage: Eukaryota > Metazoa > Arthropoda > Insecta > Orthoptera > Morabidae > Vandiemenella > Vandiemenella viatica. The sequence continues at coordinate 99,813,331 of JARYHS010013630.1, read as the reverse complement.
GACATGGAGCAGACAGTTGCAGTCAAAGATGTGGTTATGGAAACCTCATTTAATTCTGACTGGAAAATCTGTATCACAATTACAGCCAATAATCTACAGAAATACTGAGGTATCGTGTAACCTGTTACATAATTTGATCAGAGTTATGACGATTGGCCCTCATGAATGCATCTAACAAAGCTGACAAGGTTGGTGTAAGAGAATGAACAAGCCTAAGGCTACAAAAGGTGGACATGCCGCTGGTCTGCCAAGAAGTGAAAACAATCAATTGATTGTGGCCAACCTTAGTCATGTAGAAGGTGAGACATATGGCAGGGGGAAGATGAGACCACATCCTGACCCATCACATAAATAAAACAAAGATGAAACATGTGATAGGGTGGTGTTTGAACTGGTGGTGGGGGCAGAAAGTTGACCAACAATAAATGTGGAATAAAATAATCTCTGTGATGATCAGTCAAGTTAAAAAGAAATTTGTTTAAAAGGATTTATAATTTTGATCTGTTATAGGAGTAAATAAGTAAGTAAATTAAACAATAAAGATATAAAAATATACTAAAAACATATACATATGTTGAAAAATATATGAGAAAACTGACAGCAAAATTTCAAAATAGTAAGTGACAGGTTTAGCATAGTTTGAGGCCAGTGGCGTGTCTGGTTTCTATGATATATTGATAGGCAAGTTCCCATCTATGGAGTTCAGAAGAGATGGTAGTGTTTGGACAAACTCTGACGGCTCTAATTGTTAAACAGGTTATGATATTGTTGGAATGATGTAAGCAGGCAAGAATTGCTACCGAATGGTCTCGGTTGGAAGTATAAACTTTTTGTCCAAACCATCCAGTAGCAATTCATGCCAGATCACATGATTCCAACAATCTCAATACCTAATTCACAGTTAGAGCTATTAGAGATTTTCCAAACACCACCACCTCTTCAGTACTCCATAGATGGGAACTTGACTATCAACATATCATAGACACCAGACGCACCCCTTGCCTCAACCTAAGCTAAATCTTTTACTATTTTTCAATTTTACAGTCAGTTTTTTCATATATTTTTCAACATAGGTTTATATTATTTGTATATTTCTTTATATTTTTCAAGTTTTATTTGTTTACTTATTTACTCACAGATCAAAATTATATATTTTTTAAACTAATTTCATTTTAACATTGACTGACTGCCACAGAGATTATTTTTTTACACATTTATCGTTGATCAATTTTCTCCCCTCACTACTGGTTCAAAAACCATCTTCCTGTGTGTTTTACTTTTTGTTTTATTCATGTGGTGGGTTGGGATGTGGCCACATCTTTCCCTCTGTCATATGTCTCACCTCCTTCATGACTAAAGTTATAAACTGAAATATTGTGAAGTTGTTTGTTTGTGTGTGTGTGTGTGTGTGTGTGTGGTTTTTTTTTTTTACGTGTTCATGTTGCACTCCTGTCTGCATCTGTGGTAAGTGGTGGGCTATTTTTTCTGGATTCTACCTTATTTTCTTGTTACTGTTGAGTGCTATAAGTAATGAATGAATGTTTTGCTAAACTTTTATGAATTAAATATTAATACAGAAAGGAAAGATAAAAATCATGAATCACTCTCTAAAGTTGAAGAGAGTGGGGCACCAATGACAAAAAAAAACACAATAATTTTGGCTATGCCCTTACTCATTAAAAAAGAACATTTGAGTCAGTTTGCATACCAAAACTTGATCACATGTTTCTATTTCCGTGACTAAGGGTATCACACAAAATATTGTTGTTGTTTTTTTTCCTTCCTCCCTTTAAGTTTCATGATTGATAGTGTGTTTTAAATTACCTTTCAATATTAATATCATATCACTGCATTTCTTCTTACTCCATTGTAGTTAAAGATAAATATTGATATGCAATATATCAGTTATAAATTTTTTTATAAATTATTTTCTTCTTGTTTTTTTTCCCCCCAGCTCAGGATTATGCTGGTGGAAGAATACGTTCTGCGCCAGTGGGAACAGGATGGTTAGAACTTGGTGCCCAATGGATACATGGACAAAACAATGAAGTATACAGATTGGCACATAGTTCTGGATTATTGTCAGATGTTGTTTCTGCTGAAGGATTAGGTAGAGTCAAAAGCTACTATTTTTTCTTTTAGTGTTTTCTTCATCTGCAGTAAAATATGAAAAATAATATAAATTTGTTTTTAATGGTACTTTATATTTTCAACCTCATAAATTTTATTATATATTTTTGTTGGTGGAGATTGTTTGACCAATCATCAATCCTGTTATAATTTGAAATTACAGGTTTATTGAAGATTTCTCTGTTTAACTATTTCCATGGTAGATCATTCTTTAAGCAACTACATGGATATTTCACAAAGTCACATTAGTATTTGGTTTCACATTAGTATTTGACAAACTGATTTTACTAGCTGTTTCCAGGATGTTTCTTAAGTCCATATAAAATTTTCTTCATTATTCATTTTTGATAACTATGGACCTGTAAGGTGACAAATGGGTGAAAAAATTCAGTTTCACTTTCAGTGTTTCCATCATTTCTCAACATCTTTGATTCATCTAGGCTTTACTTAAGGAGGAGATAACAGATTTCACATCTGAGCTGATTACAAAATATTTTCGTCATATTCTCTTTCAACTTTTGTTGAAGTTTGATTGCAGTTAGTTGAAGAGCATTTTAAGTTTACTGTAGAAAGTATTATAATCAGTATATAGTGCAAATTTTGAGTTTTATAAAAAGAATTTATTTATTTGCTAACATTGATGTCGTTTCATTCATAATAGTACTTAACACTTTACATTCAGCAATTATGTTTTTGGAATACACACTTTGGTATAACCAACAACTTATTCAACAATTTTGTCTTCATCTTCTCTGTAATCACAAAATATTGAAAAGGCAATGTTTTCTTTATCTTTGCGTGTGTCATATATGGTGAATATGGTGGTTGTGACATTGCAGTATGAGCTGATTGATTATTGTGGTGCTAAATGCATAACCATTTGTCCACAGTGCTGGTTGGTTTTTTTTCTGATTGTCTCTTACAAATTAGATTAAAAAACTCAAAATAATTTCACCTTGACTGTATTATGGTAACTGAGCATAGTAAACTTAATTTTTTCCACATCTTCATTAACAGTTGTTGTACTAGGATGCAGCTTTATGCTCATCTTGGTTCATGAATCCTTGACTTTTCCATCACCGTGTTGACAAAAACTTTCTCCAAAATTTTACACTTCAGTACATTTTATTATATTTTTAATACAAAATTTAATGAAAATTAATTGTTCTGTCAGCAGAAAATATAAAATTTACGGAGCTGTGTGAAATACTGCTACAGTTTGTTACTTTCAGAGAAAAACAACATTTCAAATATGCCTGAGAATTGATGTGCACGTTACAGACAGTAACAAGTTTTTTTTAAAAAGAAATGTAAGCTACATGAGAAACAAATATAGTGTCAAATTAAAAAAGAGTTATCATTTACTAATGGTAGACTACTTCTTAAGTAATCTGAATATTAATTAATTGTATGGGTTGACATGTGATAACTGTTATACATCATTTTTTTATGTCTGGTAAATGACTATAAAAATGAAGCTAATGTGTCTAATTTTTATTAGAGTTGAAATTAATTTAATTTTAAATTCTTTTACCATAAGGTGTTTCTTGTGTGGCATTAAGAATGATTATTTGAATAATAGCCCTTTACTTAATTTTAGATTCACTCGTATGTTCTTAATGTCTTGCTTCTTAATTTCTTACCTTCACTTATGGTCTCATAGAGTACTTACACGTTTATGTTTTCATTTGTGAACAGAATATTCCAGATTTTATAATACCCTCCATAAAAACTCTTTGCCCAAATACTGATTATGGCGTACACTTTTGTTATTATTTGTTAACAGCCTGTTGAATGAGGGCTAATGTTTGTGGCTGTTTTTTGGGAGGACTGGGTTTTGTTTCCAATCTAACCACCCATAATTCATTTTTCTGGGGTTTCTGAAAATTGCTGCAGAACAATGTGGGTGTGGTTTCCTTAGGAAGGTCTTGACTGATATCCTTCCCATTTTTTGACACAGTTCTTTCCTGGCTTTAGTGATCTCCTTGTAGATTAGCTTAAAAGAGTTCATGATTTCATCCTTTACTTGAGTGAATAGCAGGGTGTTGAGTTAATCTATTGACCTGGTACCTGTTTCAGCAATGATTGAATCTGGCTGCAATAATTTATATTTTATGTTGGCTACAGGTGTGTGTAAGCCAATGCCTGTATGTGTTAAAGCATTACGATACTGAATCGGGGAGGTACAACAGACCAGGGCTCAAATCCCAGGTCCCATGTCCTGATTGACGGTTTTAGGCTTTTTTGCAATTATGTAGGTGAATGCTGGGATAATTCCTAATCTTCGTCTCATAAACTATATTTCACAAACAAAAATATCCTTATAACATAGAACATATTTAACAGAAAAATGGCAACACATCCACTTTCTCCTATCAAAATTATGACAGGCCTAGCAAGTCAGTATTAGATGGAACATTGCTTTAAAAATAGGCACAGCCTTGGTTAGAGGATGTGCTGGATAGCCCACAGAACTCGAAACATTTAAACAATAATGATAATGATGTGACAACAGGTGTGTGTATCATAATTAATTACAATTATTTTTATGGTCTTTCTTTTCTAATTAGTATTTGTTTTATATATTGGAATTTGAATATGTTGAATCCTTTATTAATACCTGCAAAAACATTTATATGAAAGTTTTTTTACACTTCAACTAAGTTTGTTGGTTGAGTGGCAATGTTTGGGCTAGGCATCAGAAAGAACAGTGTCATATTTCTGGTCTGGCCATTTGCACCAGTTTTCCAAGCTTTCTGATTTCAGTGAATGATAAAATGATTCCTTCATGACGACTGTGGCCAATTTTCTGCCCATTCCTTCTTCACAATCTTCAAATTGTTCTAATGGCCTCATAATTGATAATTCTAAACCACCATTGGTAATAATAGTAATAATATACCTTAGCATTCTCTTACATGTCTGATGAAAGCTGTAGAATGATGGCTGAAGTTGCAGGTTTCAAAAAATTGATGAGCGTCCAATACTAATAGTGTCAGCAAAATGTGTTCCATTAATGAAATCTATTATTAACATAAGATGATTACTATTGCATTTAGTTTGTTCTTTATTATTTTGGTAAGATGGTTAAAGTTACCCACAGCAGATTTATAGTATGCTGACTGTAGTACTTATTTTTCGCCCATTTTATAAATAATGGGATAAGAATTCTTGTTTTGCAATCATCTGATAGTCTTTCCTGTGGTTCTTATTAATTTGTTCATACTGCTTTGTTTCCCCTTATTTTAGTACTTCATCTTTTTACATATCCTGGATAACTTGTATTAAAAGTTTTGGATATCCCTTCTTTTACATCATTTTCCACGATTGCTCTCTATTGACCTTATCAAATGGCTTTTTATAATTGACAAAAGTGATATAAATTAAATTCTCTTCTCAACTATCTGAGGCAGAATACATTATCCAGACAGGGTCTTCCTTTCTTAATTTTACATTTTACTTCTTGTAGAACATGTGTTGCACCAGTTGTGACTTGTTTATTTTTCCATCAATGTTATATCCAGTAATCAATAAACTAATTCATTATAACATGAATTTCTATTTCCGTTCTTAAAGAGTGAAATAACTTTAGCCGTCTGCCATTCTTCCTTTTCAAACATGTATACATTAATTAAGTGTAAGTTTGTGAATTTTAGAATCTATCCACCACTTTTAATCAGTTCTGTATATTTATTGATTTATTTTGTCCCTTGCTTTTTCTTTTTTGTCTCTTCAATTACAGATACATTAATTCCCTTTCTAGATATCTCTCTGTTGAGATCTTTATCTTTTAAACCTCTAACATGCCATACTGCTATTTTCAAGTCATCTTTAATTCTTAATTGTTTGTTGTTTGACCTTGCATTTGTCGTCATAAAATTCAAGCAGCTTTTCTTCGTATGAGGTTTATGAGTAATATATGTTTTCTGTGGAAGATTCACCAGACGTTCACACAACCCACTGCCTGGAGGACGAGAGAATCTTCTGTTATCTTCCATTCTTCTTAGTTATAATTCCATAGTTGTTACATAAGTAAGCAGTTGAATTGTATGCCATATATGGGATGACTGTTTTTCATGTGGTAACTATATAGTTAATTGCATCGGCATTCCACATATCCTTGTGCTGTTCTTTGTGGTTGTCAGTTGTATTTTTATCTTGAAGGTAATAATATTTTCAGGATTAAATTAGCAATTTTTGTCATTACCAGTATCTTCATTATATATATTTTTTTTAATTCCTATGATTATAACATTGCATACATATGAATTAAAGATGCCTCATTACTTCTGTTTTCTGTCATATATAGGTACAATTCTTCTTTTTGGTATTTGGCTATGGTATTGTCTGGAAATTAGGGAAATATTGATCTTATTCAGTAAAATTATTTCCGACATATTCACCTTGTATTAATAACAAATGATAGTGAAACTAACCCATCACTCTCCAAGGTCAAAGGTTGCAATCAGTATACAGCACACAAGACCCTATATTAAGAGTCTCAACATATTTCTTTTGTATTGTGTTTATATAATTATTAGAATGTTCCTTAAACTTTATTTTTTGTGTGGAATGCTGAACAGATTTCATTTCTATATATTTGTAAGTTTATTTTGCATTTTTCATGATCTTATACTCTAAATTCTAATTCCAACTATGTTTGGTTTCTATAATATTGAGAGAGAAAAATGGTTTAGTCAGTAAAAATATGGAAGGATAGCGAAAATAAACCCAGTCGAGGCAGCATGGTGATTATGAACATTTGTTGCAATCCTACTTCTGTAGTAAATCTTATTTATGTTAATAGACAGGACATCTGGTAGTTGAATTAGATGTGCACTTACCATTGCTCATGCGTATGGTGTCTTGTTTACTAACGTAGATGAGATTTACTGCTAAGTATTGTGATATGTCTTGGTCATTTTTGGTGTTCTTCTTGCTTTAATCTATGATAAGTCTACGGTTTACTTTCCTATCATTCCTTATCTTTAGTTTCTACAATTTTCATTTTTTCCCTTCCTTTTCCTCGTACATCATCCTTCAAATTTTTCTAATTTAATGCACTCTACACTGGCTCCTTGGACACAATATCTATTTATGGTATACAGTTTGATAACCTGTTACACTAACCAACCTTCTCTCTACAGTGGGATGGGTAACAAACTTGATAATCTTCTTGGCCCATGCTCAAACATCACAGGCAAAGTTGTCATAAAAATATAGGTTTCTAGTCACGGGTTTAATATAAGTTAATATCTTCTGGTGCACTGGTAGATCAAGTCTTAAGCAGTGCTACCATACGGTCTTTTCTCGAAGAAATTCTCACTATTTTTTTTACCTGAATATCTTTTGTCTGGATAATTCTACATACCTCAGATTTCTGTTATGCATAGAGATAAGCAAAAATTAAATTATATTCTCTTCCAATTATTGGTTGGAACTATTGGTGTAGAAATTAACGAATTATGTCAGTTATTCAGCAAGTGCTTCCCTCAGACACAGAATAATGTAATTTTGTTTGCAGATAAGGTTTTACTGAAAATCACATGAAAAAATCTAATTTTGCAAAAATTAGAGCCAGAAAAGAAACTCAAATGGGATTATGTGATCAACATATAAAAAAAAAAAAGTCTCAACCAAAGCATTTCTTAACCAAGTCTTCACTCTACACTGAGTATTCACTTCTTTACCTGAAAAAGAATTATTTCGCTTGGTTTATGAACCACTGATTAAAAAAATGAAGATGTTATTTGGATATGTGCGTGTCATATTGCAGTGAAATCTTCACAGATGTACTGCACCAGATAGTGTTTTAAGAACATGATATTTTAGTTCTGCCATCTTCTTCAACAAGATCTGGTGGTATAACCAGGAAGATTTCATTTGTATGATACACCAGGAAAGTCTTCATTTTTACATGCATGTCATAATGTTTAAAAACCAATGCTTTTAATCAAGAAAATATGAAATTCTTGTCTTTTGTTATGCCTGGTCCATGCTCAAAAAACACAGGCAAAGCTAAATTTTTTCGGGTTCCTAGTCATGGCTTGTAGATAAGATTTTTGTGTGTTACTTACTATTCTTATAAACAGATGAAGGCAGTATAGCCAGATGAACACAAGAGAAAAAAAAAAAAAAAAAAACACACTTCACAATATTTCAGTTCATAACTTTAACGAAATTAAGGAAAATGGGAGTTGCTTCTAGGCGATATAAATAAGAAAAGAAGGGAAATTAACCCACTACATACCAAAGTTGACGGCTGTGATGAGAGGAAACACTTATGCTGACAAACAACTACACAATATTTCGGCATCTGCCTTGTTCACTAGTAGAATGAACGTTCGTTGTGTACACACGTACCGAGCCTAATGGCCCGTTTTTCTACTAGTGAACAAGGCAGATGCCGAAATATTGTTTAGTTGTTTGTCAGCATAAGTGTTTCTTCTCATTGCAGCCGTCAAATTTGGTATGTGGTGAGTTAATTTCCCTTCTTTTCTTATTATAGTTCATAACTTTAATCATGTAGGAGACATATGACAGGGAAGATGTGTACACATCGTGACCTACCATATTAATGAACTAATGATGAAACAAGAGGGAAGAGTGTGGGTTGAACATGTGGAGGAGGAAGTTGACTAGACAGAATAATATGTGTGGGAATCAGTCAAGGTAAGATAAAAATTATAATTTCAAACTATTAAAACAATAAATAAGCAAAATAAGAAATATACATATTTACACGTGACTATTTGACTGTAAATTTGTAAAATTAAGTGTCAGGCTTACTCAGAGATCTTAGTGTACGTAGGGGCCAGGGTAAAGTCTTGTGTCTAGGATGTGTTGATGGGCCAGTTCCCATCTGAAGAGTTCGGAAGAGGTTGTGGTGTCCAGGAAAACTCAGACAGCTTTAACCATAAAACAGGAGTTAAGGTCATTGGAATCATGTGATCTGGTATGGATTGCCACTGGATGGTCAGAGTTGGCAGTATAAGCTTTTTGTCTGTGACCATTCATTCCATAGGACAGTTGTTGAGTGGTTGAGAAGAAGTGCAGTAAAGAGAAGTAAGTAGGTAAATTAGGTGAGTTGTAGTGCAGGTTGTGTGTCCGATAATGGAAAATAATTCTCCAGTGATTGTATTAGAATAGGTAGCGGTGGCTGGATGCATGTTGCCTGCTTTGCAGCAGGTTCAATTGCAGGGAAAAGAACCATGCAGTAGTCGAGGAGAGTCAGAAAGTAAATGCTTATAGAACCAAATGTTGTACAGATTAGAAGGTCTGCTAAAGCGAATATGGTGCCCAGTGGGTAGGATTTTGGAAGGGAGGACATCCATTTCAGGAAAGGATTGTAGGAAGTCGTTAAAAGACCCCAGGCCAGGAGAGAACTTGCGATGAATATTGGTCTGTGGTCAGCTTTAAGAAGTGCAAAATGAGCATTGTGGGTGATATTAAAGGAGATTTTCTTTTATACAGATCAGGGGGATAGGAGCAGGAAATGAGGTGTTGGGATAGTTTTTGGGAATACCTGAAAAGTGATTCATGATCAGAACAGAGGTGTCTGTCACAGATTGCAAGGCTGTATGGAAGGGATGGCAACTGTGAAAGTGTAGGCACTACTGTAAATTTGTTGGCGTGATGTGCACAGAGGTGTGGAGGACACCTTGTTGTAGGGTGATGTCCACATCAAGCAAGGTGATACAGGTGTGGGAATATAATCAAGTGAAATTGATGGAACCGAGTGTGGTGGGTGAGTGGTAACGCTCTGGCCTCGCATTTGGGAGAATGCCAGTTTGAATGCAGTTCTGGGCATCCAGATTTGGGTATTCTATGGTTTCCCCAGATTACTCCAGGCAAAAGTCCATGGCCAAATTCCTTCCCATTCCTTGCCCCCAGTCCTTTCTCGCCTCCAATGATCTTGACGAGGTGTGAAGCCATAAACAAAAAAAGAAATTGGTTGAATAACTGTTGAGGAAATCTAAGAGAGATTTTTTTCTTGTGGATCCAGATTATCAATACATCATCTATGTATCAGAACCACACATGAGGGAAAATGTTTCTCCAGATGGTCCAGGAAGAGGTTGGCTTAAGATGCGGCCATGTAGGTATCGATAGCAGTGCCGCATTTCTGGTGATAAACTTGGAAATTAAAGGAGTAGTAGTTTCTAGAGAGGATGAATTTTGCTCCAATACATTTCTTATTTACTCTTATAACAGTTTGAAATTATAATTTTATTTTACTTTGACTGAGCATTACAGGTATTATTCTGTCCCACAATTAACGTTGGTCAATTTTCCGTCCACCGGTTCAACACCCACTCTTCCATCTTGTTTCATAATTGGTTCATTTCAAATGGTAGGTCCCAGTGTGTACACATCTCCCCCTACTATATGTCTCCTATATGATTAAGGTTACACACTGAAATATTGTAACTTGTGGTTTTATTTGTGTTTTCTTTATTCGTCTGGCCCTCCTGCCTTCATCTGTGGTAATCCTATCTTATTTCCAGTGTTGAATGGTAGTTCCATTGTCACCATTGTCCTATTGTCATATCCAATATAGCTTAATTTCTTTCCAGCTCTATGTTTGGTATCACTTGAACTTGTAAAATATTGATTATACTATATTACAGACAGTGATTACAGAGTTTGATGAACTTAATAGCAAAAACTAATTACATTCAAATGTACCCTTTGATTTCCTATAAATTCTTTATTTCACAGGTTAAAAAACAGATGTTTTCACATTATTGCAGGTTTACAGGCCATCCAATCAGCATAATCATCTTTCTTAATAAGTGTAGACATTTGTTTTCTAATGAATGTGTGAGTTTGTTATTCTAACAGTATGTGTGAAATAGCATTATGACACTTAAGTTTGTATTGTTTGAGCAATTTCATATATTCAGTTAAAAGTATTGTGTTTTAGATAAAACTGTTATGTTATGGTATAAGTAATTTAAAATGACTTTTTTTTGTAGTTTTTAGAAATTTAATTATTAAGAAAAGTCTGATTATATGTTCACAGGACAATACATAAGAGATGATGGCTTTATGTTCAACCCAGATGTTGTGTCTGAAGTTCAAAAAGTCATTTCTGATATTTTAGAAGAATGTGAGAACTTTGTATCCCAAAGTGATTCTCAAGATAGAATACCACTCTCAATTGGACACTTTCTTAGGCAAAAGTTTTCGGGGTATCTTGATGCATGTACTTCTGATACTCCAGACACACGACAAATGAAAGAAGAATTATATGACTGGCATGTCAGGTAGAGTAGTATCCTGTCTCATTTAAAAAATTTCTTGTCAAACCCCTATCCAAACTGGATCCACCTCCCTGTCCCTGAAACTATACTCTCCTTCTATTTCAAAATTTGTGCAGACCTACCATGTGCTCACAATCTTTCCTCAACTTAATTTCCCTCTCCAAAAACCCAATTCCATAGAAATCCAAACCATTATAGAACTGCCTAGTAACAAGAATCTCAGAAACACTATATTCAAATTTTCCTAGACTACCACATAGAATTTTCCCAAGCAACAGATCTCACTGCAAAACTTATAGCATCCTTCCAGCCACCACTACCTATTCCAATCATTCCACAGAGGATTCTTTTACTGTTATTGGATATGCCACTTGAGCAACTACACAACTCATTTACCAACTTACCTGCCTTTACTGTACAGCTTTATATTTAGGCCCATTTATTAACAGGTCAACCAACATCGGGCATCTTCCTGGCCTCAACCCTTGTTAAGACCCTACCTACAAACCTGTTACATCTATAAAATGAAAACCAGATAAATTTGTTCTAGAAAAACTCAGAAACTACTCAGCAGATTTAGAAGGGGTTCTCACCATTTTAAAGCTTACAATCTCAGTTGAGTTGTTTGGTATTTCTTATGTTTCAACATTACATAACGCAGGCGCATTAAATGAAATTCTGATTGTATGGTGACAAATACAAAAGATGAAACGACTTGATGTTGCATACTTCACACTAAACATACAACTACAATTTCTCTGACAATAGCCTTTAATGAAACCAGTTAAAGTAGCTTACAATAATAACTATTTTGCATACTTTAAGGAAATCTCAAGTACTTCTGAGTGTGTCTTCTCGTATGAATGTGCTTAACCTGTTAATCTTCTATGGAACTGTTGTCCGATGTTTTATCCATGTTTCTGGTACTGATAATGTAAAAGTTAACTTTTCCAAGAATATAAGTATTGTGTGATTTAAAACAGTTTCAAGTGAACTCATTTCATTACACCCTTCGTATTTGGACTTTATAAAACGAATACGTGGAGGCCGACTTATTAAATATTAAAGGTACCAGAAGGCAACACTGGTCAAGAACTTGATTGTTCACAGCTTAGGCAAAATGTACACCCCCCAGCAACATTTCCGCCTAACAGTGTAGATTTTGTAATTTTCTGTTTTGCTGAATTTGGAAAGAATGTGATATTTGAAACAGTTCACATCAGTGCCTTTCTTTTTTACTACTTAAACTACTAAATGCCCTACGATCCAAAGTGTGGAGTTTTACTTCGATGCTGGATATGCCAACTGTAGTTTTTATTTCCAGATTGCATACTCAGATCACTTATTTTTAAAAAAATCTCTAAGATGTCTTCTGTGCAGTGTTTGCATTTTGTTGCAAAGGCACAGGTGTATCTAATACAGTTGAGGAAAGCGAGGGGTGGTCTCCCTAATTATGTTCAGAAGTGAGACGTATAGGAAAGGGATCAGGAGTTAGATATCTACATTAATTTTCACCTTTTTCATTTATCAAATTTGCAATTAAGATAAAGTTTTGAGTGGTAGCCATGTTCATGTTAGTGGTTAAGTTCCTTTGTTGATTTTACTGGCTAATTGCTGAGAGCTTCCAAGTTTCATCAGTACTTTTATTGGCTTATCTTCATCCTTAGTAATGCTTGCTTTGTGTATATGTAGTAAGTCAGCATTGTGCTATTGCTCACATTCTATATTAAGTTGCAATACCTTTGAAGTTCATTAGTGTTGAAATAACTTACAGCTGACATTCTTTATTAAGGTCACATGAATCTTTTGTTGTTATTATTATTGATTTATTCCTGTTTCAACAGAAATTATTATTTTCTATAAAATTTTATACTCTATTTGTTTCATTCAGATTTCAAGTAATTGATAATTCCTGCTACATATTGGATATGCTATCTGCGAAGTCATGGGGAAAATATGTCTTCTGTGGTGGAGAAGATTATGTAAATTTTAAAAATGGTTATAGTTCACTGATAAATAATCTGATCCAACAATTGCCAGAAGGTATTTTAAAATTGAATACCCCTGTTGTTAAAGTGAAGTGGAAACAAAGAGAGATGAGAAATACAAAAATCAACCTAAGCAACAATGGAGAAATATGTGAAGATGTCACTTCTTTACAAAAAAACAGTGACTCTCCATACATGGCATCTAGCAGCAACAAAAAAGACAAAACTTTAACTAATCTTGAAGATAAATCATCAAAAAATGAGAACAGTTTCATAGATGCCACAAGCACAAGAGTAACCTGCAACAATGGAGAAACATATACTGCAGAGCATGTTGTAGTGACAACTTCTCTGGGATTTTTGAAGAGACATCATGAACAGCTGTTTGAACCACCTTTACCTTCTGATAAGATACAGGTAATTTATTGAATAATTTCTGTTCAGGGAAATAAATACTTTTAAAACAATTTTTCAGAGAAGCATGTGTATATTTTATTCTTTTTTTAAGAAAAGAAATGCTATCATATTTTGGGATGTTTAATTATTTTATTTGTACAGGCCATAGAAGAAATGGGATTTGCTGCAATAAATAAAATTTTTCTTGTATATCGAGAACCATGGTGGACTTCTGATACAAAAGGATTTCAGTTAATATGGTCAAAGAATAACAACCTTAAACCAAATAGAGCACAGGTAAGAGCTATATTACTGTAAACGATTGGCCTTAATTATTGGAGTTGAATTTTTATGTTATTTGTAGTACCATTTAAAGTTTATGTTCATATACATTTCATTGTAGTACAGGTACTTTCATTATCTCTTTTTTATTAATTAATAATGTGTTACTATTAGCACTTACACTATGACCTTATATCCAGGATAATGTTGGCATAGTTATGTTAGAAATTGGTGTTGCAGTGATTACATATTATAAATTTAATATGACACTATTGATATAATTACTTATTGATATGATAACTTATTTGTTTTGTTGTAATGGTGTGCATGCCAGAGTGACAATTTCTCTACACAAACACATTTTTCTTCTTTCTTGTACCAGCCTACTTTTGCCTTTTATAAATTTTAAATTCTTCCAGCATTTTTGGTAAATGATTAATCATTTCCCTTGGTAATTTATTCCAAGCCTTGATCTACTTACATATATATATATATATATATATATCCCCACCTTAATTCCTGAAATTGAGTGTTTAGCTTGTGGTCATGATAATCTTTTCCCTTCAATACACCTTTTTTAATTCTTCCACCAATATCATGCCTTGTCACCGGTATATGCCTTGTATACTTCCACCATTGTTTTCACCCACCTCTTTTCTTCCAGTGAATCCCATTTCAGCTCCTTTATCATATCAATTACTGATTGTGTTCTGCAATAATTTCCAGAGACAAATCTAGCAGTCCTTCTTTGCACCTCCTCCAGCATTTGTATTTGATACCCAAATTGTGGGTTCCATGTTACATCATTTTCAAGCAATCGATCTAACCAAAGCTTTGTAACACAATTTGCTCACTTCGGTACATCCTGTCATCACTTTTTCCAATAAATTAAGGATTTTGAAACCATTTCCTACCATGTGTTCATTGTGTTCTGTTCTGTTGAGTTTACTGTCAAATATTGTGCCAAGGTATTTATATTTCAAGTCTTAACTAAGCAATTCCTTCCCCATCTTATCAGCCTTCAGTTTCTGTGTACCTTATACACTTACTCTTCTTTGCAATTGTCTGCATCCCCAATACACTACCCTGTGGTACTCCCATTTTAACTTTCACATCTTTTGCTACTACATTTTGTACCCTAACTTTTTGCTTTCTACATTTTAAGAATTCTTCTACCCAGCAAATAACTTTCTCATCCACTCCAATGGGTTTTATCTTATTTACACCATTTTATGACTCACTGTCAAATGCCTTAGGAAGATTTAGTGCTACACTACCAGTTTGGTCTCCCTTGTCCGTTTCATCCAAAATATCTTGCATATTGCCCACTAACTGAAATTTGCATGAATAGCCTTGCTTAAAATCATGTTGTTGATTTGAAAACCAGTTTTTTCTCCTCGCAGACATTGGTTATCAGTCCCTCCATTAATTTACCTGGCACTGATGTCAAACTGATCAGCCTATTTGTCTCACCTCCTTTATGGATCAGTTCCATTATCATATTTTCCCAGTTTTTTGGTAAGCAGCAAGTATCCAGACTTATTATAAATAATGTTTCAAGGTAAGGTACATTGTCACATCCTTCTATATTCAATACATTAATAGTAATATTATCTAAACTAGCTCCTTTATGCTTTTTTAGCTTTCTTAGTTCCTTCACAATAACCTCAGCAAGAAATTCAGACCTTTTGGTCTGCTCAATTTCCTATTGTAATGACGAGCTCATTCTCTGATTTACACCCTCACATTCCTGATCCATATTCCTTAATAAGTAATCTCTAGTATTACATGTAGAATTTTAATTTTTTATTTTATTTTTGTTCACAATGTTTTTAATGGTAGATGTGTAACCATGTGTTGACTTGAGTTCAGCGAGGGACAAAAGTTTATGGGCAGGAAAATTACATTTGAAGAATTCAAAATATAACAAGAAAAGGGAATAGTGGGTCTGTAGGGAAAATGCCATTGGTAAATAGAGCCCATTACAATAAAACTAAATTTGCACACCGGGCATGGTGGGTGAGTGGTTAACGCTCTGGCCTCGCATTTGGGAGAACATGGGTTCAAATCCCCATTTGGGCATCCTGATTTGGGTTTTCCATGGTTTCCCCAAATCACTCCATTGGAAGGCTGGGATGCTTCCTACAAAAGGCCATGGCCGAATTCCTTCCCATTCCTTGTCCCCGATCCTTTCCTGCCTCTAATGACTTTGACGAGCTGTAAATCCATAATAATAAGTTTGTACTAGTGACTTTACCCTCACACACACACACACACACACACACATTTTTTATCATATAGATTGGACTGGAATAGAAATATGAAGAAGTAAATGTAAATCATATCTCACTCTTGGTATTTACTAATTTAATTATATTTTAAAATTATTTTGGTGTTTTGCATATTATGTAATTATTAAAGTAAGGAATCTTTAACCAAATTTGTGCATTTTTCGGTCTTCAAACTATCACACTCCTCTTTGAACTATGTTGATAGGTATGGAGAGCCAAAGGCTTTCATCATAATTCTCTGTGAAACCCAAAGCAGGATGACTGAAACATCCATTTTAAATATATTAATACTGCCCAATTTGGAGAACCAAGATAAAACTAGTAATCTATTCTCATTTAATTATAGAACATCTATGGGGTGTTTTAGTACAGTATACACCGTTATAAATTTGAAATTCCCATTCTATAGAAATAAGTCAGCATTCTTCTAAATTGCATGAAAATAAGTCGGATCCACCCATAACGGAAACATAATCATGCTATAGCCAACTTGGTAGTATCAGGTAGAGATTACCAGAGAGCCACCATTGTTGAAATTAAATTTTCTGGATGTATGTTACCTGAGATAATTATGCTCTTTGTCTATCTGAGGTCAACAAGTTGTGATATGGTGCATCATTAAGTGATTTCTGAAAGGTCTGAGAAAGACTAGTATGCACTATTGTAGAAACTTGAGGTGAGCAAAGTGACTGAATTCCCAGCCAGTGTCCATGTGTTAAGTGTGATATCAAGTGAGGGTAATGTCCTGCTACAATATACAGGGTGTCCACAAATGAATATCGGGGTTTTAATGCTTTATAAGATTTATTACATTATCCTTACAGTTATAAATGATATGTCAAATGAAAGAGCAACTCAAACAGTTTTATATACAAGCTTACAAGTGTTCTATGTGGGCACCATTTGTCACACGGCACACATCAAGTCTGTAGCCGAGTTCTTCCCAAACGTTGAGCAGTGTGTCTTCAGTAACTGTTGCAACAGCTGCTTCAATCCTCTGTCGTCATTCAAGGAGGTTGGCTGGTAACGGAGGCACATACACACGATCCTTGATGAAACCCCAAAGGTAGAAATCGCATGGCGTTAGGTCAGGTGAACGTGGAGGCCACGCATAGCAAGCTCTGTCATTGGGCCCCTTGCGGCCAATCCAGCGGTCGGGTACAGTTACATTCAACCAACCGCGTACTTCGTTATGCCAGTGAGGTGGCGCACCATCTTGCTGGAAAATGAAGTTCTCTGGTTCATATTGTTCCAACTGAGGGAAGAGCCATTGCTCTAGTGTATCAAGGTAAGAAGTACCAGTTACAGTCGGTTCATCAAAAAAGAAAGGTCCGTAAACTTTCCGCCGGGATACGGCACAAAAAACATTGATTTTAGGGGAGTCTCGTTGCACTTGTACGATCTCTTGTGGATTTTCTGAGCCCCAGATTCGCACATTATGAGTGTTAACATGTCCACTGAGGTGAAAGGTCGATTCATCACTGAAGACAACATGATGTAGAAAATCTTCATCGTCATGTAACAACATTTCGTTAGCGAATTTGGCACGTAAACCATGGTCTGCAGGCTTTAGAGCCTGTAACAACTGTAAACGGTAAGGACGTAGTTGCAAGCGTTTCCTTAAAACTTTCCAAACAGTCGACTTAGAAATTTCTGATTCGCGACTAGCCTTCCGAACAGATTTCTTTGGGCTACGAGTGAACGACTCTCTCACTCGCTCAACAGTCTCTTCGCTAACTCTTGGTCGTCCCGCGCTCTTCCCTTTACAAAGGCAGCCTGTATCTTCAAACTGATGATACCATCTACGGATGTTATTGTCACTTGGAGGATTACGCCCGAACTTAATGCGAAACGCACGCTGCACACTAACTACAGATTCAGTCTTTGCAAACTGTAAAACACAAAACGCTTTCTCTTCACTAGTCGCCATCTTTGCTACTACCGCATTCTAGCGGATCGCAGCGGAAACATTTCATGCACATGCGCACTAGTGCCAACGAACAAAACTGTTTGAGTTGCTCTTTCATTTGACATATCATTTATAACTGTAAGGATAATGTAATAAATCTTATAAAGCATTAAAACCCCGATATTCATTTGTGGACACCCTGTATATATATATAACTTAACTTAGTCCACAACCCGAAGGTTGGTTGGATCCTCCCGAAGGAGGCACACTAAGCCATTGTGTCAGGTAGGATGACCAGTTCCTTTCCTCTGAGACCTACAGTTTAACGTGGAATCCGAACCATGGAACGTCCTGGCATAGCTCATATGATTAAACACAACTCTCAAAATTCCTGCGCCTGCCGGGATTCGTGCCCGGGGCAGGAGCAGCGAACGTTTTGAAAGCAAGTGCCTTAACCACTAAACTATCAGGATGCTCATATACTTGGCACAAGGCAACCACCTGGTCTCAACTTAAGATAGTACCCGGTCATTATTAGTAGTAGTATATATGTTTAACATTTTTTTTTTATATTCCTCTCCTTTCCATTACCCATATTGAACCACCATTAACCTGAGGTGATGTTCACTTCATAAATATTATTATTATTATATTTTTTTATTTGTATAATATATATATATATTGAACATTGGATAGGATAAAAAACCACCGCTTACCAAAGAATGGGATTCCAGCGGCGTTGGTACACGAAACAAACAGAAACACACAAAGAATAAAAAATTTTCGAGCATGGCTCTTCCTCAGTAGAAGTGAGATGGCTGCACGCAAGCGCTGCCGGCAGCCAACTGTGTGAGCCACAATTTTGGTGGCTCATGGTGGGGGAAATACATCATGGCAGGAAGTGAGGGAGGGGGTAGAAGAGTACAGGCTGGAAAACTGTGATGAATGGCAAGTATAAAGCAAAACTGTACACGGTCCTGTCGCGGAAGGGTAGTATACCTCAGTTAATCAAGTAATGGACACAAGTGGGGGGAAAAAAAAATATTCAAGTTGAAACTAAAACTAAAATTCGAAATCACAATCTATAAAGATAGGCTCTGGTGAGCGGTGGTTCTATGAGGGAAGGTGGAAGTGAGGGGCATGGGTGGGAGGAAACTTGGTGCTATCTTAAATTTAAACCTGGAGATTGTCTGGTCCCCAGTTGGTACTGATAGGCCAGTTCCCACCTTCGAAGTTCTGAAATACTGCTTTTATCTGGGAGGACTCTGATGGCGCGGACCGAGAAACAGGTATTAAAATCGTTGGTGCCATGTATAGTGGCATGATGAGATACAGGATGGTCAGGGTTCTTGGTATGTACTGATTGTCGGTGTCCATTCATTCTGATGGCTAGTGGATTGGTTGTGAGTCCGATGTAGGAGGCTGGGCAATGGTTACAAGTGAGTTGCTATATGAGGTGGGAGGATGTACAAGTGGCAAATCCTGTGATGGGAAAGCTTTCCCCAGTTACGGGGTTGGTAAAGGTGGTGGAAGGCGGGTGCATACTGCATAATTTGCAACGGGATCTGTTGCAAGGAAATGAACCTTGAGGCTGTCTTGCAGGCTGGGGGACCGCGTGCTTATGGACCAAGAGTTGGTTGAGGTTAGGAGGTCTGCTGAAGCAGGCTCTGGGTGGGTGAGGGAGGATTTTAGGAAGGAGGTTTCTCATCTCAGGGCAGGCTCGAAGGAAGTCGTACCCTTGTCTCAAGACTCGGTTGACGGATTCCAAGCCTGGGAAGTAACGGGTGATCAAAACAGGGCTATGGTGGGTTTTAGAGGATTGTGGATTGTTAATAGGTTGTGATGTGGCACGAGAAACCTGTTTGTGAACTAAAATTGGCGGGTAATTGTGGGAAATCAGGGCTTCTGAGATATTGCTGGCATATTATTGAAGGGCTTGTTGATTGGAACAAATGTGACTGCCTCGAATGCCTAGGCTGTAGGGGAGGGAACGTTTGATGTGATGAGGGTGGCAGCTGTCATAATGAAGGTACTGTTGTAGGTTGGTGGGTTTGATATGGACAGCTGTGTGTATATAGCCATTCGTGAGGGAAAGGTCGACATCCAGGAAAGTGGCCTGTGTATGGGAGTAAGCCCATGTAAATTTCAAGGAGCTGACAGTGTTAAGTTTATTGAGGAAACTGAGTAGGTTGTCTTCTCCGTGGGTCCAGATTATGAAAATATCATCAATGAATCTGACCCACAAGAGGGGTTTCAGATGGGCTGAAGTTATGAATGATTCTTCTAGGCGGCCTAGGTAGAGGTTAGCGTATGAGGGAGCCAAACAAGTGCCCATGGCAGTGCCACTCACTTGGTGATAGATTTTCCCCTCAAATGAGAAAAAGTTGTTGTTTAGTATTAGTTCCGCCAAGGTGAGCAGGAAAGATCTGGTGGGGAGGTTATTGGGCAGACGCTGGTCTAGAAAATGTTCCAAGGCACTGAGCCCATGGCAATAGGGAATATTTGTGTATAAGGAAGTCACATCTACCGGCGCTAGAAGGGAGTCAGGGGGAAGATGGTGTGGGTACTGTAGCCAGTCGAGAGAGGAAGTGTCGGGTGTCCTTGATGTGGGAGGGAAGCTGGCTGACAATGGGCTGTAGATGCTGGTCAACCAGGGCAGAGATACGCTCAGTAGGTGAGCCATATGCAGAAACTATGGGACCCGGTTTATGAACAGTTTTGACTATGTCAGTGAAGCACTGCGTGAGCTGTCTGATACCAACAATTACCGCCCCCTCAACCATGATCCCACACGTGCAGTGAATGATAGAATAAAAGTGTATATACAGGTTAATGGACCCCTCCAAGGACTCACTCCCCATTCTGTCTCACTCCTCACTCCAAAAAAGCCACGCACACCTTCACTATACCTGCTTCCCAAGGTTCATAAGCGTGGCAACCCAGGACGTCCCATAGTTTCTGCATATGGCTCACCCACTGAGCGTATCTCTGCCCTGGTTGACCAGCATCTACAGCCCATTGTCAGCCAGCTTCCCTCCCACATCAAGGACACCCGACACTTCCTCTCTCGACTGGCTACAGTACCCACACCATCTTCCCCCTGACTCCCTTCTAGTGCCGGTAGATGTGACTTCCTTATACACAAATATTCCCTATTGCCATGGGCTCAGTGCCTTGGAACATTTTCTAGACCAGCGTCCGCCCAATAGCCTCCCCACCAGATCTTTCCTGCTCACCTTGGCGGAACTAATACTAAACAACAACTTTTTCTCATTTGAGGGGAAAATCTATCACCAAGTGAGTGGCACTGCCATGGGCACTCGTATGGTTCCCTCATACGCTAACCTCTACCTAGGCCTCCTAGAAGAATCATTCATAACTTCAGCCCATCTGAAACCCCTCTTGTGGGTCAGATTCATTGCTGATATTTTCATAATCTGGACCCACGGAGAAGACAACCTACTCAGTTTCCTCAATAAACTTAACACTGTCAGCTTCTTGAAATTTACATGGGCTTACTCCCATACACAGGCCACTTTCCTGGATGTCGACCTTTCCCTCACGAATGGCTATATACACACAGCTGTCCATATCAAACCCACCAACCTACAACAGTACCTTCATTATGACAGCTGCCACCCTCATCACATCAAACGTTCCCTCCCCTACAGCCTAGGCATTCGAGGCAGTCACATTTGTTCCAATCAACAAGCCCTTCAATAATATGCCAGCAATATCTCAGAAGCCCTGATTTCCCACAATTACCCGCCAATTTTAGTTCACAAACAGGTTTCTCGTGCCACATCACAACCTATCAACAATCCACAATCCTCTAAAACCCACCATAGCCCTGTTTTGATCACCCGTTACTTCCCAGGCTTGGAATCCGTCAACCGAGTCTTGAGACAAGGGTACGACTTCCTTCGAGCCTGCCCTGAGATGAGAAACCTCCTTCCTAAAATCCTCCCTCACCCACCCAGAGCCTGCTTCAGCAGACCTCCTAACCTCAACCAACTCTTGGTCCATAAGCACGGGGTTCCCCCAGCCTGCAAGACAGCCTCAAGGTTCATTTCCTTGCAACAGATCCCGTTGCAAATTATGCAGTATGCACCCGCCTTCCACCACCTTTACCAACCCCGTAACTGGGGAAAGCTTTCCCATCACAGGATTTGCCACTTGTACATCCTCCCACCTCATATACCAACTCACTTGTAACCATTGCCCAGCCTCCTACATCGGACTCACAACCAATCCACTAGCCATCAGAATGAATGGACACCGACAATCAGTACATACCAAGAACCCTGACCATCCTGTATCTCATCATGCCACTATACATGGCACCAACGATTTTAATACCTGTTTCTCGGTCCGCGCCATCAGAGTCCTCCCAGATAAAAGCAGTATTTCAGAACTTCGAAGGTGGGAACTGGCTTATCAGTACCAACTGGGGACCAGACAATCTCCAGGTTTAAATTTAAGATAGCACCAATTTTCCTCCCACCCATGCCCCTCACTTCCACCTTCCCTCATAGAACCACCGCTCACCAGAGCCTATCTTTATAGATTGTGATTTCGAATTTTAGTTTTAGTTTCAACTTGAATATTTTTTTTTCCCCCCACTTGTGTCCATTACTTGATTAACTGAGGTATACTACCCTTCCGCGACAGGACCGTGTACAGTTTTGCTTTATACTTACCATTCATCACAGTTTTCCAGCCTGTACTCTTCTACCCCCTCCCTCACTTCCTGCCATGATGTATTTCCCCCACCATGAGCCACCAAAATTGTGGCTCACGCAGTTGGCTGCCGGCAGCGCTTGCGTGCAGCCATCTCACTTCTACTGAGGAAGAGCCATGCTCGAAAATTATTTATTCTTTGTGTGTTCGTGTTTTTTTCATGTACCAATGCCGCTGGAATCCCCTTCTTTGGTAAGCGGTGGTTTTTTATCCTATCCAATGTTCAATATATCTGCTTTTAGCGCCTTTGTTTCCTAATAATCTATATATATATATATAATTAAGGAAGGATAGGGAAATATGACCCAGCACTTACCACAGATGAAGGCGGCTGGGACGACGAACAAAAAACAAACACAAGAGAAGTGCAATATTTCGGCCTACAGCAGCCTTAAACGTGCAGAAGGTGAAGCCCCAGGCGGCGTCACATGTGTACACATAGACAGCCGACTGGTGAATGGCGTCTCAGGCACGGATGGTAGTTTAGGTGGTGGGAGGGGGGGGGGGAGTAAGCTCAAATATTAGATCGATAATCGATACTGATAATGATATGTTATTATTGAAAGAGATGAAAAATAACTGGGTGGGGATATATATATATATATATATATAACTATAATTGAAAAGTAAAATAAATGTAAGTAGCATGGAAAATAGTAAAGAACAAAAAAAAAATATATATATATATAAATGGTATAGCACTGCCCACTAGTGCTGGGTCTAGTGGGCAGAAATTATTGGAGATTGAGGCCAGGAGGATGTCTGGTGTCAAGGATATTCTGGTAGGACAGTTCCCATCTACGAAGTTCAGAGGGGGTCGTATTGTTAGGGAAAACTCTGATTGCTCTAACTGAAAAACAGATGTTCAAATTATTGATTTTGTGGGAACTGGCATGTTTTGCAACTGGATGGGCCTCATTGTTAGTATAGACTGTCTGCCTGTGGCCATTCATTCTGATAGCTAGGGGATTGGTTGTGAGGCCTATATATGAGCTGGAGCAATGGAGGCATGTCAGTTGGTATATGAGGTTTACTATTTTCCATGCTACTTACATTTATTTTACGTTTTACTTGTAGTTATATAAATATAGTTATATATATCCCCACCCAGTTATTTTTCATCTCTTTCAATAATAACATATCGTTATCAGTATCGATTATCGATCTAATATTTGAGCTTACTCCCCCCCCCCCCTCCCACCACCTAAACTACCATCCGTGCCTGAGACGCCATTCACCAGTCGGCTGTCTATGTGTACACATGTGACGCCGCCTGGGGCTTCACCTTCTGCACGTTTAAGGCTGCTGTAGGCCGAAATATTGCACTTCTCTTGTGTTTGTTTTTTGTTCGTCGTCCCAGCCGCCTTCATCTGTGGTAAGTGCTGGGTCATATTTCCCTATCCTTCCTTAATTTTATTGCCTTAAAGCTTTTTCCTGCTCATTGTTATTATATATATATATATATATATAGATTGTTTGGAAACAAAGGCGCTGAGAGCGGATATATTAGACATTGGGATAGGAGAAAAACCACCGCTTACCAAAGATGAGGGCTCCAGCGGCGTCAAAACACGAAAAAACACACAAACAAAAACATAATACAAATTTTCGAGCTTAGCTCTTCATCAGTAGGATGAGGTAGCTGCCCCACGTGGCTGCCAGCTTCCGCGGGGCAGCTACCTCATCCTACAACCTGATGAAGAGCTAAGCTCGAAAATTTGTATTATGTTTGTGTTTGTGTGTTTTTTCGTGTTTTGACGCCGCTGGAGCCCCCATCTTTGGTAAGCGGTGATTTTTCTCCTATCCCAATGTCTAATATATATATATATTATAATTTGATCTTCTCTCCAACCAGAAATTAGTTTGGATATTTATTTTTTCTCGGGTATGAGCTCTGATTCACTGCCCCTCTACTTTTCCGATGTTTGAATTTACCCCCACCATATTCTTGACCGGCGGTCTTTCTGTGAGGCTGCACCCACCTCCCATAATGTTCTCTTGTTGACGAAGAGTTTTTTTCCCGAAAATTTCTTTATTATTTGTGTTTGTGTCTTTTATATGTGTTCGCGCCCCACATCCATCATCTAAAGGTAAGTGGTGGCTCATTTCCCTATCCTAATTTGATTCCTTTCCGCTATTTAGTGTAATTTTTTCATTGTTATTATATATATATTAGAAAAATGGAAAGCTGTTTAAGAAACTTACAAACTGCTGAGAAGCCATGGTTCTGTATTGTGATAAGTAAAAGACCATACATCTTTTACCTATATGAAGCACTCCTGCCTATCTGTCATATAGAGTAGACTGAGCTTGAATATAGTATGCAGATATTTTGCTTCAAGACATTTGGGCTCCTGACAGGCCTAATTAAAAATTCTGGTTAATTTTGAATGGAATGTGATTTAGCAAGACTCCAACATCTCAATATTCCAATATTTCATAGCCAAAGGTTGGTGTTGAGATGTCAATAAGAGGGAAGTCCAGGCAGAGGCATATTTTATTTGGCTGTTGAAGTAAATGGTAGTTATATTAATAAAAATTATCTTGGGTATTCCATAATCCAAATAAAAAATTCATCTTCAGGTAATATTTTTTTGGTTGAAATAAATTATTTTGAAAACTGACATAATTTTGTCTGGATTCTATTGAAATATCCTACAGTTCTGTGTTGTGCAATTGAATTTTAAGTCTGCAGTCATGCAATTTTTAGAAAATAATAATAAATAGGTTTATAATATGAGATTGAATCAAACCACCACCTCTTGGTAGGTACAGCAACATTTCCACCCCGCTGGCTTAACAGCAACGTTAAGAAACAATAAATACATAAGTCAACCAAATGTCCTACAGAGTTGAACTCTTACAAGATCAAAGCTTCAAATGGCTGTATCAGAGAAGATTAAATGAAATTGAAAAAAAAAGTATAAAGTAGAGGAAAATATTGAATTAGAATGGGAAAACCTAACCAAAATTCTGAAAGAAGTGGCAATTGAGAGTATAGGAATGAAGAAATGCTGGAATAGTAAGAGCTTGGAATGAAAAAATCAAGAGTGTTATTGAAGATAAGAGAAATGCTTATAAGAGATATTTAGCAACAAAGAAAGCATAGGATTTTACTGAATATAAGAGGAAAAGAGAAATCTGAAAAGGCACAGAGAACAATGGGACCACTTCATGAACAACAGAGAAGTAAGGTGCGACTCAGGCATTCAAGTAATAAACAAAGAGACATGGCTAAAATATTTTCAACAGTTGTGGGCCCAAAATCAAGCAGACAATGAACCGGAGGTAATGTCACTACCAGAGACTAACAGCCCAGATGACATTCACTACAAAGAGTTAGAATCAGTGCTGAAAGCCTGTAAAAGTAACAGAGCTCCTTGAGAGGATGGCATTCATATGGAACTTTTTAAATTCAGCAACAGGACATTTAAAGAACAACTGTTGAACTTTATCAGCAGGATCTGGAGAGGAGAATAGCCACCTCAAAACTGGCAGAGGGCAATTGTCATCCCAATTCACAAAAAAGGAGACGTGAAGGATTGCAATAACTATAGAGAAATAAGCTTGCTCAATGCTGGTGATAAAACTTACTCAGGCATTATTAAATCAAAATTGCAAAAATTTTAAGAACCACTACTTGGAGAAGAACAGAATGGGTTTCGGAAGGGTAGATCATGTGCAGATGGCTATTTCACACTCAAGATGCTAATTGAGAAAAGGAAAGAGTTTAATCTGGAAACACACCTGGCATTTATTGATTTCAAATAAAGCTTTCGATACAATCGACAGAAGAAAACATTGGCTATTTCTGGCAGAAAGTAACACCCCACCACAAATCATAAAAGCAATTCAAAACATCTACAGCCACAACTGTAATCGCAGTCAGAACCGGACAACAGCTGTCGGAATGGAAACCCATTAATTGAAGAGTGAGACAAGGATGTTTCCTATCGCAACTTTTATTGAGCATTATATATAAACAAAATCATTACTAACTGGTGACAAAAAGCCCATGGTAGAATAAAAATAGACAGACAGACCAACCTGGATACATTACTGTTTGCAGATGACCAAGTGCTTTTTGCTGAGTCAGAAGATGGACCTGCAGAGATCGGTATATAACCTCCATATGACAGCAAAAGAATACACCATGGAGATTTCCCTCAATCAAACCAAGGTTATGGCCTTTGTTGGAAAAAACCACAAAAGGACCAAAATATCAATAGACAACATGCCCATAGAACAAGTAGCAGAATTTAAATATCTACGTTACAATCTCAGCAACACCCTAGAAACCAATATGTAACAAAAAAACCACAAATTTCACGAAAGTTACGGGAATAATAGATAATGTCTTCAGACCATCTCTAGTTCAATGGCACACAAGAATCAGGCTATATAACACCCTGGCTACACTACTGTATAGCAGCGAGGCCTGGACACTATGAAAAGGTGATGAATGGAGACTAACGGCGGCTGAGATGCAATTCATGAGGAGAACAGCTGGCTACACATTACAAGACAGAAAGAGATCTGATGATATCCTTAAAGAACTTAAAGCAAAACCAATTCTCCAAACTGTACAAACCTACAGAACATCTTGGACACAACATGCACTGAGGATGAAGATGGGCCGGATACCACGGAAAATTCTCAAATACCATCCCAGAAGAAAGAGAGATGTAGGAAGACCACCAAGAAGGTGGATTGAGACCGTAACAGGCCACCAGGCCTAGTACCGGACAGGAAGAAGAAGAAGAAGAAGAAGAAGAAGGTTTATTTTCAACCATTGATCTAATGCAAGCCATGTTACTGAGTTGAATTCCAATAGTGAAGTAAGTAATAAAGAAGTCGCTTGGATTCTTTACACTGAATATTACTGTCAGATGAACTATAGGGAGAAGTTTCTAAATATAACTAGTTTTTACCAAGTTAGGTGAACTTGATCATCCTTCTTTGGATGCATGAATTTGAACCTTTTCTAGTAAATGAAATGTGATGACATAAATATTCCCATCTCATACTGTATCAGTAGCATTTTGTCATCTACCAATACTAACAAGTACAAAATAAAACCTAATTCCCATTATAATAGCAGTAGATAAAGATTGGCTCATTTGTAATGTCAATATTGAGCACTTCTTGTTACATATTTGAGACTTTTTAATTGACTTACAGTTCATCAGCTTTCTTACCGTAATCTTAATCTTGTCAGTCATAAGATGGTTGACTGAGGATGCAGTTGCAAAGATCTGGAATTCCAGACTAGTGTCATAAAACCTCTTATAAGCAAATAACTGTGTTATATGGGAGAAATTATCTCTAAATTTTTGTTTTTAAACTTACCTAGAAATGCAGTATCTGTAAAAAAAAAAAATATAATAATGGATAGTTAAATACAGTGTACATCATAAATTAATACATAAAGATTTTTGTAATATCATTCTAATAGAATATAATATGCCATCAATGAGTTCTTTTTCTTCTTTGTCAGTTGTCTTCATGGACAAGAGACTTGACTGGATTTGATGTTATCATGACACATCAAGCTGTATTACTAGGATGGGTTGGAGGCATTGGTGCTCAGTTAGTTGAGGAATTGCCAGAAGATGTGGTTGGACAACACTGTACAGAGTTGTTGAAACATTTCACACAAAGAAATGACATCCCTGACCCTACTACAGTTATAAGGTAAATAACAACCCATTATTTGAACATAGTATATGTGTAATTGAATATTAACTGTAATTTTTCTATATGCTTATTCTGAATACATTCTCCCTTATTTTTAATATATTAAATTCTGCCTGTCTTTGAATGTACCAATTCAAGGCCTCGTGGCAAAATTGCTTGTTTCTGACTGCACCCCCTTGCCTAGTCCTGCTCTTCATGCCTTTCATTTTGAATAATTCTTAGCTTCACTCAGCTAGGCCTACATCAAAGCATTCTCACAGCAAACTGGCATTCCTACCACTACATTTCCCTTTACTATAAGCTCTTGTCATCATCTAGCTTTCTAAAATTTTGAAAACATAGTTGTCAAACAGTCTGCATATTTCCTACTCAGACTTCATTCCCATACAGCATCCTCACCCAGTTTCTCATATCCCTTAATCTTTTCCACATCTTCAAATTCTGCAGCCTATCCTTCAACCAATCTTTCCTTTACAGCTTCTGCAGAAACCCAATTTGCTGATTGAGAATGTTTGTTTTACTGCCCCTTTTGAACTCTATCATCTGCATCTTTCTAAGTTTTCATAAGTTCAGTTGCACATAACTACAGTCATATTGCACAGTTTTTCAACACATATTTTGTTGCACTTTCCAATGGTGGTATCACATCATTGCTGCAAGTGGCAGTGACATTCTTTATTACAATACTGACTTCAGCCTACAACAATTATGAACTAATTCCAAATGGACCCACTTCTCCTTCTCAAAAACAAATTCTTCGTTATGTTCCAGAAATTCTTTACCTCCATTCTTTCATGACCCTCTTTCTTTATACCATTCTTTCCATAAATGCATTGATTGATTCTTTGCAAAACCATTCCTTAGAAAACAAAGTCATGAGTGGAATATGGGAAAGATGTAAAACAACAGTCGTACCATCTGGCGAGGAGAGCTTTTGGACATCATTACCTACTGACCACACATCACTGCCTCTTCATCTCTATATTCGAGGAATATGTAACTTCCTCAGCTGCCAGGGTCTCCATCATTCATGACTTCATTCCATACTCAGTTTCTCTACGTTGTACCTGTGCTCTGAGAGCTACAAGGTTAGTAATTCTGAGCATCCTATGGATCACACTTTTGACTTTGTGGATAAATGTCACCAACCAATCATCCAAAATGTACTTATTTCATAATATACCTGCCCATGGTAACCACATCTCTGCCTCCAAAATTGTTCCTTGTCTTTGTATCGTATGTGTTCTTTTTACATCCTCTACCTGTTTTCTAACATTTCCTTGTTTTCCTTACCTCCTTGGCAAACATCTGCCTATCAGATATTTAATATCTTTCATTTTGATAGTAGTGACAGTAAAACTGCTAACAGGAACAAGGAAGAATAGGGAAAATAACCAGTCACTTATCACATATGAAGGCAGGAGAACCAGGAGAAACACAAACACACTTTACAATATTTTTGTTAAAAGATTAATCTCTTTTCCCTTGCCATATGTCTCACCTCTTACAAGATGAAGGTTTTTAACCAAACTAATATAAACTGTGTTCGTCATGGCCCTCGTGCTTGTATATGTTGTAATTGATGGATTATTTTCCCTAGCCCTTCCTGTTAGCTTTCATTTTTTAGCTCTGCCCCTGCAATTGTAGTACAGTCTTCTACACTGTATGGTTGCTTCTTATGTCGAATAGAACATATATTGCTAGGGATAATCCCATTCATACTGCTTGTTTTGTTTAGATACATAGATGATTTGATGAAATCACCTCCTGTCTGCATAAGATCACCTGGATTACCACTCAATGTAGTTATTCGGCTACTGAAAGACTGTCTACAAGTTTATTGTGACATTTTCACAAGTCTTCATATCCTAAAACTATTCTTTGTATTTGGTTCACAAACAAATTTCCCATGTTACAAACAAGTCATTACACCACAACTTTCATCTAACACCTTATTCCTCATCTAGTTCTTGATTACATAAAATTGTCCTTCATGGCTGCAACTACCTGTGTTCCTTCCCACAACATGACTCTTACCCATTACTCTATCCTCTGCCCTCTCCATACTGCAAAGCTTCAAGAATATTTTTGTCTTATAACCTCCTCACACCACTAAACCTTCTCACGGCTCCCTCTTCTGCAGAACACGACATTACAAAGTGCGCAATTAGCACACACCTACAACTACCTGTCTGTATCATTCCCCACCTACCCTGTGCCATTTGTTTTATGTATTTCTTTTCCCCTAATATTTGTTTACCTCTCTCCCTCTACTTGTTATAATTTTTGTGTGGTCTCCCCAACCCCACGTCTCATTACAATTTTGTGCTTATCTAATGTACTCTTTCACATGAATAAGCAGACACTAGAAATATTGTAATTTTTCATTCATCGTTGTATCCCTCCTGCATTTATTTAGGATTTCGTAATTTTGATGTTCCTACTTCCTCTAACAGTTTTAGATTTAAGTTTGCTTTTATTTTACAGTAATTGTTACTGTGGTATATTGTCGATGTGGAAAGGAAAAATTAAATAAATCCATCACTAGGAGGACTGCGGTAGTCAGGTGCTTTTTGCAGATTTTTTTGGTTTATTGGAGGGCTTGGAACAATGGTATAATTTTAGGGAATTTTTGTTATTGGGCATGAAGTTTTTGAAACAATAACATTTTTGCAGCTCTGACTTGAGATAACTATTACAGAGTCAGAAGTTGGTCTTGTGTGATTGTAAGCCAGTAAAGGAGCTGTAACTTTAAATGAACTTAAAGGGAGTAAAATGAAAATCGGTGAACTGTTTAGTGATTTCTATAACAAATGTCTCTATAGCAGCCTCACAGAAGATTTGGTTTTATGTAAAACAGAAGTAATATATGTAATATCAATACATCAAAAGTGGTATATGATCAGGTGTGATGGTATTTCTACCTAGTGAAAAAAGAGAGCAAATTAAAGTAAATGTTACAATGTAATGCAGTGAATAAAAAACTACTTTTCACTATCAAGTAAGTGGTTTAGCTCTTCAGTACAAAATAACATGAGGTAAAATTGACATACATACTTTGTAATAGAAAATGACAATGCTCTAGCAAATTTCATGATGTAGTTTAGACAGGGATGAAAAATATATGTTCTAAAGTGAGCATTAAAAGAAGGAAAAAGTAGCTCATCTTACATAGCTCAGAATATTTTATTGGATCAGATATTTATTTTATGATTAAGCACAACTACTGTAAAATGTGTGAACTCAAGTTCAACTAGCTTCTCTTCTCTGATTTATGGAAGGTGATTTGCCTGTGGTGCCTTTGGATGCCATTGCTTGGTGGTACACTAAAGTTACAAAGGCTTAACATTAATCACAAAAATTTACTTTGATTTTTGGAACAAGGACATCATTTTTAATGTATATTAAAATTTAGGGAATTGCTACACTTCTGCTCAGTGCCTCTCTTAATAACTTTATCCAGCCCCTAAAAAAATTTCTGTTCCATTATTTCTGAAGTCAAATGGTAGTTTTTGGTCAAGCTAATCTCCTCCCTTCCTAAATCATTTACCAGTATCCGTCTAAGTCTGTTCACTAGTATGTCTTATACAAGAAAGTATATATATATATATATTTTACAAGAATCCTTTAATTGCCTGCAAAGTAATCCCCATTAGAGCTAATACTCTTGTCCAATTTTTTATCCCACTGTTCAAATAATTTTTTAAAATTTGTCTGTCATGATGCCAAACAGTGCTTCCATTGCTTTTTTTTCACATCATCTTTGTTATCAAAATGCCTTCATTCCAGATCCCTCTTAATAAGTGGAGAGTCATACCATTCCTTGTTAAAAATTGGGCACTGTGATGGGGCTGTCAGAAGGAGCTAGCCACATTTCTCCCACAAACTGGTTCTTGCCTGCTGTAAACTGTTACACAACCTTCTCAGCACTTCCAAATAGAAATCCTGCCTAAACTGTCTGACCTTAAAGGATGAATTCTTTGTGCATCATTTGTATATATGTGTATATGAACATTTTCTTGACTTTTGAAGAACTCCCAGAGTGTGGTTAATTGTCAATCTTTTCATGTTCTTTGAAATGTGAAAACCACTTATACACTTGAGTTTTACCTACAGTAGTATCCTCATAAGTTTTTTCAACATTTTAAGAGTTTCTGCAGCATTTTCTCCAAACAGAATGGAAAAAGTCATGGCTGTGCACTGTTCATGTATGTCTATCATGACCAAAAGCTAAGAACAGGTGAAACACCTTCAACGAAAAAATTCACAGAAGCCAAATACAACCTTTCCAAGAAACACCTCTTGGCACAATGACGCAGGCCATATGGTTTTACACTACACTGGTGAGATACCCAAGTTTCATGGATGATCTTCTGGCTGCAAGATGATTCAGGTTATTTTTTTGGTCCATCCTCATACACAATCAACTCTCTCTTCACTCACCTCCTCTCTTTCAGTTGCTTGCACTGCAACTCTTTCATCATATCCATTATTGTGTTATATGGTAGAAAAATCTAGCTGCTCTTCTTTGCACATCCCTTCATCTCCTGTATCTGATCATCATAATACAGAACCCGTACTGTCCCATCATACTTTAGAAAAGACTTGATCAGTGTTTCATAGACCAGTTCCTTTGCTTTTTTGGTGAATCCCATGTTTACTTTAATTACAATGGGACAGATGGCTTAAAGGCAATTTTCCTACTCACCTTCTTCCTCTTTTCACAACTCTTTTTTATGTTAAATTCTTAGAGTGTAATTTCCACACCCACCTACTTTTTTGCCTTTAATGAATCTTAATATCTTTCTGTGTCCCCCCCCCCCCCCCCCATTAGATCCTAGTAACAAGATTTTCCTAATTTATAATTTCCTGATATGTACCATACAAAGTCCCGAAAAGCAAATGCTCAAGTAGTTAGTTTTAGGACAGGGTATCTAGCAGGTTTATTAAAAGTTGTTTTTGCAGAATTATTTCTGTTTGTAGTGTCCTTACTTCAGGGAGCATTATAGGATACTAGCATTTAGACGCTGCTCCGCATGCGCGATGTCTTAGTGTGTATAGAAATAGCCTACCTTTTATTTTTGGTTTAATACAAAAAATTAACTTGTAGAAGCAAAAAATATAAATTTCATTTAAATACGAGGGTTGGAACTTAAATAGTGGAAAAACTGCTGTGGAGACACTATGCAATGGAATCTACTATTGTTGCTGATAGAACACGTTGTTGACATACCTACCTTACCTACGAGCAAATGGACTCACCCATCCCATGCCCCCGGCTTGCGCACAATCGAGGGAAATGCAGTCACTTGTGAGCGGTGCGGTCTAACGTAAAGGTGTCACTATGTTTTTGAAACAGGAACAACGGAGTTGGATCAAGATTGAATGTGCCAGAGATCATACAGCATGACAGTGTCATCAAGGTCTTCTGAGGCATGCGGGGAATCGGCATTATGGGTCACCGCGAAAGTCGAAAGTGTGTTAGAGCCCCAGTATGGTGAAAGTTATGGTGATTCTTGTGTACAACTGTGATGGTGTTATCCTAAAGCATTACATTCCTCCATGGCAGACCGTCAATGCACAGTATTACTGTTTGTTTTGGAGCATCACCTGCGACCAGCTTTGCGAAAGAAGTGATAACACTTTCTGCGCAACCCACCAAACATTTTGCACGACAATGTGCGGGCGCATACAGTGCAAGCAAGCTGTGGCTGCTCTGTTCGGTCAATGGGACTGGGATGTACTTTACCATCCACCATACTCACCAGACTTAAGTCCTTGTGACTTTGATTCCGAAGATGAAGAAACCACTTCGTGGCATTCGCTTCAGGACTGTTCCAGAGATTGGACAGGCAGTAGACCGCACCATCAACAGAACAGACTCTGCTAACGATATACTATGCCTTCCACATCGCTGGCAATGGGTTCTACACAATGCTGGTGACTACTTTGAAGGACAGTAACAGGTGCAAACATGTAACACTTTTTTATCGGTCGTGAATAAATAATTGCCACTATTTAAGTTCCAACCCTTGTATTTTCCTTTCCTTTAGTTATTACCTTAGATTCGATTTTCATACTATAGTTCGAAAGTTTTTTATGTTATATTATATTTTAACCCAATATAATATCTTAAAAATATGAAAATGAAGCTATGTGAAACATTATCGCTAGCGGTCCAGTAAGGACATATCGAGAATCAGTTGACTTTTTTGACAAACATTTATAACACACTTTCCTGGGTATAAGAAGTGCATATTAAGGCATAAGAAGGTACCTTTCACATAAGGCATCACGAACATTACCGTCTGCGGTAGTGTTGTCAGTACAATCAACGGTCATTTCTAATAATCTGTCATTAACGATAGCATTTAGGAATCTGAAATCGCTGGCAAATTTTCATAATACAATATGTGTACATTCTTATGCCATGGGTAGTGACATGTATTTCTTGCTCAATAACTTCTAAGCATCTATATCGAGCCATGTTACTTCATCATAGTGGTTAGGTTGAAATGTGGCCTAGACCAGGAAAAAACATTTTGTCAAAGCTACACGGAAATATAGACTGGACATGCACAACGTTTGTTTTGTTTCCGGGTCTACACGTCATCACTGACATGACACTCATTAAAGCAGCTTATTAGTTGCTAACAATAATTGAATTCTTCATGCCTTATGCTGTTGCAAGAACATTCTGGTCCTTTTCTCCAAACATGTTGGTAAATCTTTACATAGTACCTAACTAATCAAAATATACTAAGTTTCAGTAAAAGTTTCAGAAAAACCTATCAGCAAAACAAGCAGTATATTATTTTCAAAATAATAATGAATGAATATTACCTGACTTCTGTCATTAAAGTATTGTGACTTGGTAGACACCTTCTCCTGGATAAAAACAGATAAAAAAACTCGTGAGACACTTCATTTAGATAGTACTAGGTTGATGGTTTTCTAATTATTTAAGAGAATATTAAATAGGAGAGAACTGTTAGCAGCTGGAGGTGAGTCTAGACAGGATATCTAACTGCTTAGATAAACTACTGCTGAAGATAAACGACAAAAAGATTTAGGTTATTTGGTTCACTGATAGAAAAACAAGGTTTTTTTTATGATTATAGGATGGAGGAGGAGTTGCTTCTTGAAGAACTCAAGTGTAAATATCTTGGCGTAACATTTGTTAACAAACTCAGTAGGGTAGGAAACATTATGCAGATGATAGTTAGAGGTTTCAGAATACTTTATTTATTGGGTTGGGTGATGAGGGGATATACTTGGAGAGTGAAGGGATTGAAGTACAGAACATTACTCAAACTATTGCTTGAATGAGGTGGAGTAGAATGATATTCACATTTTGGACATCAAATACAGGAGATGAGTGGGGGACATAGGAGGGCAGTGAGATTTGTTTGTCAAAAATACTGGAAAGCATAATCACTCACTGATTATGCTTTGAAAAACATGAAACATATGAAGAGATTCCTAGGAATGTGTACAATGTATATGAGCCCATGATGGGTGTTGGTAGAAGAATCAGTAAGTAATATGTGTAAAGGAAAAGAAAGCTGCAGCCTTAAGCTGGCACTTTATTCAAGTTACAAGCGGGTAAGAAATTCTCTTTTGTAGTCAAGAGTGTCAAGGACTAGAACCAATATGTTTTCTTCATAAGGCTGTTACTGAATTTCCTCCTTTCCTGCCTCTAATGACTTTGATGTTGATAAGGCATAAAGACATTAAAAAAAAAGGACTGCAATAAAATATCAAGAGAAATATCAACAATTAACCAGGCACACTTAAATAATTTGAAATTGGAATTAGTAAATGGCAAAAGTTGGCAGATGGTGGGATTGCTCCGTGGAAAAAGGATGAATGGAAATTGCAGCTGGGGTTATGCTCTATTGCAGTTTAATTACATTAGCTCATTACTAATGGATTTCATTAAGATTATGAAAAGTTAAATATACAAAATTCTTACTTCAAATACATACTTCAGACAAAACTGTTAAAGAGGTAGTAATTGAAAACATTCTAGAGTTTTATATAAATCATCATTTAAATTGCAGTGTAAAACTAAGTAGTTACTCACAAACAATAGCTATATGGCGTTTTATGTATAATGGTGGTAATGACTTTATTACCAACTGCTTGATCAAATCTATGACTCGGCTATATTGTAACAATTCTTATTTCCAAAAATATATCATTTCAAAGTATTTAATATGTTAATATTAATAAAATTTAATTGCTTGGATAAAGGAAACAAAGAAAATGCCGCGAGGCACTGAAAATAAGAATTAGGATAGGGAAAATAAACAGTTACCCATCACTTACCACAGATGAAGGCAGGAGGGCGAGACACGTAAAAACACAAAAACGAATTGCACAATATTTCGACTTTAGTCTTAGTCATGTGGAGCGAGACATATGGCAGGGGGAAAGATGTGGTCACATTCTACCACTACCACGCGTTTTCCGCCTGTGCGTCATTCATGTGACGGGTTGGGATGTGACCACATCTTTCCCCCTGCCATATGTCTCGCTCCACATGACTAAGACTAAAGTCGAAATATTGTGCAATTCGTTTTTGTGTTTTTACGTGTCTCGCCCTCCTGCCTTCATCTGTGGTAAGTGACGGGTAACTGTTTATTTTCCCTATCCTATCTTATTTTTAAAATTTAATTGCGATGGAGCACTTGCGCTGGTGGCAATTATCTCTGTCATCTAAGTACCCCTTTTTATTATTTTTATTTTTTTATCTTATTTAATGTAATTATCTTTGAGTGTTAAATTATTTCCCAAATTTAATTTAAATTTTAATTCAAAAATTTTAATTTTAAATTCCTTCAGTGTTTTTGGTAAATTATTCATCACTTGGTAATTTGTTCCAATCCCTGAAACCCTTACCCACAAAAGAAAATTTTACCACTCCCATATGCATTAAATCAGGCACCAGCTTGTGGTTAATCTCTTCTTTTCCCTTCCATGCATTATTCCCATTTCTTTGACCAATATCCTTCGCAGCCCCCATCATTAACATATGCCTTGTACATTCTGAGCACTCTCTTCTCTCTCCTCCTATCTTTTAGTGACTTCCATTCCAGCTCCTTTATTATATCTGTTACTGACTTGGTCTTGTGCTAATTTCCACTAACAAATCTGGCTGATCTTCTTTGCACACCCTCCAACTCTTGTATTTGATACCCAAAATTTGGGCCTCAAACTACACCAACAAATTCAACCAATGATCTGACGATAGTTTTATAACCCAATTCCCTAACTTCTATGGTACATCTTTTCATCACCCTCTCCAGTAAACAAAAATGATTTTTTAAACTTTTCCTACCATCTGCCCAATGTTCTCTTCCTTGTAGAGTTTATTATCAAACATTATGGCAAGACATTTACACTTCAAGCCTTCAAAAAGCAATTCTGACCCCACCCTATAACCATAAACAATCTTTAGTTTTTTATGTGTGTACCTAATAAGCTGACTCTTTATTGTATTTACCTTCATTCTATGCTGACCTACTAATTTAGATATTGTATCCAGATCATCCTGCAGCTGTTCAGTCTTCTCCTGTTTTGATCCTGTTATATACCATTATGTCATTTGCAAATAACCTAAATTGTGACCATAAACGATCAATACAATTGTAAAAATAATGAACTGTAACAGTGCTAATACATTACCCTGTGGTACTCCCATATTTAATTCTACCGCTTTTGATAATGTATTCCCTACTCTTAAACTTTGCTTTCTGACTTTGATTTCCTATACCCGGCAAGTAACTTTTTCATCCAGTCCAATGGTTTTCAGTTTAATTAAAAGCATTTTATATCTCACTCTGTCAAATGCCTTAGAAATATCTAGTGCAACATTATCAACTTGGCCTTCCTTGTCCAGTTCATCCAAAATATCCTGCCTATACCAACTGAAATTCACATGAATATTCTTTACTGAAGTTTTGTTGTCAATCTGACCAGTTTCTTTCCTCGCAGACAGTTCTGATATAG
Organism: Vandiemenella viatica; assembly: GCA_031002005.1. Taxonomy (NCBI): domain Eukaryota; kingdom Metazoa; phylum Arthropoda; class Insecta; order Orthoptera; family Morabidae; genus Vandiemenella; species Vandiemenella viatica. The sequence continues at coordinate 99,774,618 of JARYHS010013630.1, read as the reverse complement.
TTGCATATCAATCTCTCCCATCATTTTGCCTAGCATTGATGTCAAACAAATCAGCCTGGAATTTTCAACCCTATTGTCACCCCTTCTCTATGAACTGCTACTACTATCGCTCTTTTCCAGTCCTCTGATAAACAGCAAGACTCCAGACTAATTTTAAATAAAATTTCAAGGTAAGATTATGTGAATAATATTATTTGCATTTTTTGATTGTTCGAACTTCTATGGTGTAGGGTTTAAGATTTCAGAATCTATTAAAGAATTAAATATAATAAGAAACTAAGTATGAATATTTATTGTAATATTTTTCCTAATGATTTTTCTATTATATCTGACCAATCTATGCTAGAAGTAAAAATGATGGTTGAAATTCATATTTTCAGTTATCTCCCAAGAATCTCAAAAATGTTTCCCTAGTTTCAATTTAGTAAAGAAGTTGATAATTCATCCAGAAGAATTTTTTGTTTTTAAGTATAAAGTCCATATTAAATATTTATGCTGAATTAGTTCAATAAAATGTTTGCATGTTTGATATAGGTGGGTAGTAAGATAAAATTGGTCAGCTTACCTAAAAAGGATATTAATAATAAAAGTAATAATTGTGCAAATTAGGGTGAAAACTAAAAAATATTTTTTTTGAAAAATTTTTATCATTTAATTTATTTAATAATATATTTTAATTGTCTACCGAAATTCAATATAATTATTTTATGTTTATTATTACTCAGTATTAATTGTGCAGTGCAAAAACTGTACTACGAGAAAGAGGCCTGTTCAGCTAACCCTCTATCTCGCCCTCACATGTGTAAGTAGAATCTGCATTGCACTTTGAGTCTCCATGTGACAGCAGCATAATTCAGATATACACAATGGATGCATATATAATCGTTGCATGTGTTTCTATCATAGGCAGACATAATAGGCCAAACCTGACTGATTGACAGTAGTAAAAACATCAAAATAGGGATGGAGGTATGGTCATTCTGTCTCTAACTGGCAAACAGTAGTAGAATGCCTGTGGCCATGGCTCCATTCTCTATCTTGGTCTGTTGGGTTATGTGGAGATGAGCAGTCTGTTATATGAAAGTCTATGCCTTTCTTTTTCTCTCTTAGTTCTTTCTCTCCATGCATGTCACACGCTCGGTTGTTCTCAAATTCCAGATGTGTAAAATAGCCAAGAGGAATTTCCAGGTTGTGTGTGTACTGTGTAAGGGTTGGTTATTGTTTATTGTTCCCCTTGGTGTTCCTCATGTTTTGGGCCAAATAAACTCAGTAGTTCGGCCACGAACGATTGAAGAACATTAATTTACACATTTTCTTGTGTCGAATCTGTTGAAGATGATTTTTAGGATTTGATGACACAGTTCTCATAATTTTCAGATTTTTTTTTTCATTTTAAAAGACATTTATTCAGTATAAACATAATAAACATTTAAACACCGCATTATGAAACACTTTAAAAATTGGCTCAACCACATCAGGTCTGATAATTATGTACGTTTTCGCAGCGGCAATGCTTGATAAAAACTTCTCGGGTTTCAAGCCGCGTCAGAATTGAGCCGTCTGGCGACGTTTCGGAAGCTTGCACTGCTTCCATTGTCAAGCCCCCGCTTAACATTACTGAAGTCTGCCGCACGGTAGTTTATTATATAGCGCCAGCAGCTGGGAACGGAGGGGAAAGCGCGTGGAGGGGCGATCTAGTTAGGCCCTGCTCGCTTGGTGACGTCACGATCGGGTCACTCGTATGCCCTAATATGGCTCGATTCCGTCTCGTTTGTAATAATCCAAATGCTGGCTTCCAAGCTTGGCTTAAATTGAGGCCTTGATCACGATTAATAACATTGTTGCTAAGCCTAATCTCAATAGCCTCCTTCACAACACTGTCCCAAAAGTTATTAGCGTAACAAAGGCGTGTCGTTTTGTCGAAGCACGGCTCGTGTCCGTTGTCAATGGCGTGTTCGGCTAAGGCAGATTTTTCCTTTTGTCCAAGTTTAAAATATCTGATGTGTTCTTTTCGTCTTTCATTAATTGTCCGTAAGGTTTGCCCTATATAAGAAGTGCCGCATTCACATGGAATTTTGTACACTCCAGGAGCCCGAAGATTGAGACTATCTTTCGGAGTTCGCAACAGCTGTCCAATTTTTGGCGGAGGTTGAAAAATTGAACGGATGCCCTGTTTGTTGAGTAATCTTGCTATTTTTGACGTTACTGCTCCACAAAAAGGTAGAAAGGCACGCGGCTTGTCTTGATCTCTGTCATCTGTCTTGGTTCTGTTGTGTCTTCCGATGGTTGCACGTCGGATTTCTTTAGTGCTATATCCATTGGCACGAAATACGCGTTCCAGGTGTTGCAGTTCCTCCTTTAAATGTTCATTGTCGGACACCACCTTTGCCCTATGGACAAGAGTATTGAGCACTCCCAGTTTCTGAGAAGGATGGTGAAAACTTTGGGCATTAAGATAGCAATCGGTGTGTGTAGGTTTTCTGTAAACGTTGTGCCCTAACCTTCCATTAGGCTTCCGACGCACTAGAACATCTAAAAACGGAAGTGATCCATTCTTTTCGATTTCTACCGTGAATTTAATGTTAGGGTGAATCCCATTAAGATGGTTCACGAATTCATATAATGCCGGAATTCCATGAGACCACACGAGAAACGTATCGTCAACAAACCTGTAGAAACATTTAGGCTTTAAAGGAGCCGTGTCAAGAGCTATATGCTCAAAATGTTCCATGTAGAAGTCAGCTACTGCGGGAGACAATGGGGACCCCATAGCCACGCCGTCTGTTTGCTCGTAGTATTCGCCCTGGTACACAAAGTACGTAGACGTGAGGGTGTGTCTGAATAACTCCACAAGTTTCGGATCAAAATGTTCACTAAGTAGTTCAACAGTTTCCCCTAAAGGCACACGCGTAAACAACGACGTAACGTCCAGGCTGACCATAATATCGTCACGTTCTATCCTCATTTCTTTAACCAACTCAACAAAAGCAGCAGAATTTTTAACATGATGTGCACACTGACCAACCAACGGATTTAACAAACGCATGAGATATTTAGCCAACTTGTACGTTGGCGAACTTATAGCACTCACTATTGGACGCATTGGAACAAGCTCTTTATGTATTTTTGGAAGGCCGTATAACCTTGGTGGTCTTGGGGCTCGGACACTTAGATTCTTCACCGTTTCTTCCGCCAGTCCGGATTCTCTCATGAGTATGTTTGTCTTCCTGGTAATCCGTGCCGTGTTTATAAAAACTTCTCGGGTTTCAAGCCGCGTCAGAAGAGAGACGAACCGTAATTAACCTGTCAGGGAAGGAAACTGATGAAGGTGCTATCTCAGCCCTGAAGAAAGGATTAAACTTCGCACCGGCTCCACGTTCCGTACCTATCATGGGTATCATCAGCGGAGTGGAACAAGCAGTGCGGAATATTCCAACAGACGCAGCAGAAGAGGTACGCAGGGAAACGACGCGCATCCTGACGAGGGCCAAACCACCTAAGCCTAATATGACTAGAGCCAAACGAGACGGCTTACGTGTTTTACGTGAAGACTTCGAATTAATGGTTTTACCAGCTGACAAAGGAAATTCGACTGTGATCTTAACCGACGCTGACTACCACCAAAAGATACGTGAAGTCTTAGACGATGACGCATATCGTCTGATTCCCCGCGATCCCACGGCACGGATTACCAGGAAGACAAACATACTCATGAGAGAATCCGGACTGGCGGAAGAAACGGTGAAGAATCTAAGTGTCCGAGCCCCAAGACCACCAAGGTTATACGGCCTTCCAAAAATACATAAAGAGCTTGTTCCAATGCGTCCAATAGTGAGTGCTATAAGTTCGCCAACGTACAAGTTGGCTAAATATCTCATGCGTTTGTTAAATCCGTTGGTTGGTCAGTGTGCACATCATGTTAAAAATTCTGCTGCCTTTGTTGAGTTGGTTAAAGAAATGAGGATAGAACGTGACGATATTATGGTCAGCCTGGACGTTACGTCGTTGTTTATGCGTGTGCCTTTAGGGGAAACTGTTGAACTACTTAGTGAACATTTTGATCCGAAACTTGTGGAGTTATTCAGACACCCTCACGTCTACGTACTTTGTGTACCAGGGCGAATACTACGAGCAAACAGACGGCGTGGCTATGGGGTCCCCGTTGTCTCCCGCAGTAGCTGACTTCTACATGGAACATTTTTGAGCATATAGCTCTTGACACGGCTCCTTTAAAGCCTAAATGTTTCTACAGGTTTGTTGACGATACGTTTCTCGTGTGGTCTCATGGAATTCCGGCATTATATGAATTCGTGAACCATCTTAATGGGATTCACCCTAACATTAATTCACGGTAGAAATCGAAAAGAATGGATCACTTCCGTTTTTAGATGTTCTAGTGCGTCGGAAGCCTAATGGAAGGTAGGGCACAACGTTTACAGAAAACCTACACACACCGATCGCTATCTTAATGCTCAAAGTTTTCACCATCCTTCTCAGAAAACTGGGAGTGCTCAATACTCTTGTCCATAGGGCAAAGGTGGTGTCCGACAATGAACATTTAAAGGAGGAACTGCAACACCTGAAACGCGTATTTCGTGCCAATGGATATAGCACTAAAGAAATCCGACGTGCAACCATCGGAAGACACAACAGAACCAAGACAGATGACAGAGATCAAGACAAGCCGCGTGCCTTTCTACCTTTCTGTGGAGCAGTAACGTCAAAAATAGCAAGATTACTCAACAAACAGGGCATCCGTTCAATTTTTCGACCTCCGCCAAAAATTGGACAGCTGTTGCGAACTCCGAAGATGTCTCAATCTTCGCTCCTGGAGTGTACAAAATTCCATGTGAATGGGCACTTCTTACATAGGCAAACCTCGACCTCCACCAAAAATTGGATAGCTGTTGCGAACTCCGAAGGATTGTCTCAATCTCGGGCTCCTGTACAAAATTCCATGTGAATGCGGCACTTCTTACATAGGGCAAACCTTAAGGACGATTAATGAAAGATGCAAAGAACACATCAGACATTTTAAACTTGGACAAAAAGAAAAATCTGCCTTAGCGAACACGCCATTGACAACGGACACGAGCCATGCTTCGACAAAACAACACAGCTTTGTACGCAAATAACTTTGGGACAGTGTTGTGAAGGAGGCTATTGAGATTAGGCTTGGCAATAATGTTATTAACCGTGATCAAGGCCTCAATTTAAGCCAAGCTCTGAAGCCAGTAATTGGATTATTACAAACGAGACGGAATCGAGCCATATTAGAGGGCATAGGAGTGACCCGATCGTGACGTCACCAAGCGAGCAGGGCCCAACTAGACCGCCCCTCCATGCACTTTCCCCTCCGCTCCCGGCTGCTGGCGCTATATAATAGACTACCGTGCGGCAGACTTCAGTAATGTTAAGCGGGGGCTTGACAATGGAAGCAGTGCAAGCTTCCGAAACGTCGCCAGCCGGCTCAATTTTGACGTGGCTTGAAACCCGAATAGTTTTTATAAAACGTCTCAATTTGATTGACAGTTATATGCCAAAAAAAACATAATTAAGCTAACAGCTTGCATGAGTTTAAAGAGGAGAATTGGGCCATTCTCGCTTAAATAATGTGCCATAATCCACTATCAGAGCGGTCAGCTTACAATTGGCTGACCATTTCCAGGATAACTGGTAGTGCACATATGGCTGCAAATACAGGGTAGCTCACATTGGTCGAACCTGCCTTCTGCCCAGATAGCTCAAGATGAACACTGTACTCATGATTGGATCCTATTTTACTTTTTGACTTATTAGTTATTAGCTCATCAGTTTTGTATATTAAAATAAACAGAATACATGAATCAAACATCAAAATAATAATCTTAAAATGAACAGTTGATTTGGAATTGTCAATATCAATTTGCATTATACCACCAGCAAAGAACCCCATACTTCATAGTCAGTACTGTCACCTTAACTCATTGCTTTTCACAGATATTTAATAAACTGCTTTTGAGAAATCAAAGCAAGAACTCTATAGCATATTCAATGATGTGTTAGGTTTAAAAGTTCGAAAATTAACGCAATTGATAAACTAATAGTTCTGGAGTAGGACATATAAATTTAGTGCTTAGGTAATTTATTAATTACAGTTGTTTAATTAAATAGAATTGTTATTAATTATTGCTCATAATTCTGATTTTGTAATTTACATTTATGGATGTAGTTTCTGTTGTAATTATGTTTAAACTTCTTACTGGCTACTGAAATATTTATTTATTTTGCACCAATCGGCATTGCACATAAATATTATACAAATAACTTTAAGGAAAAGCCAAAGATAATTGCTTGAGTCAAATACAAAAGTTATTGCACTATATCAGACAGGAGAAAATGATTGTATACACTTAATTAGTCAGTAGCAGTTTTTTAACATTCGCTGAGAAAGATTCTCCAAAGAAGTTGATATCCGCTGACTACTGGTTCACCAACTTGGCAATTCTATTTCTTGGTCCACAGCAGATATCGATTTTGTTTGTGCTTTCAACTGAGAGCAGCCTTCTAGTTCTCAGCACAGACTTTGAGCATGTAAAGCCAAAGTCAGCTAAGATTTCTGGCGAGTAAGTAGCTATTGACAACTTTGAAACAGAAAATCAGGTCAGCCACTTGTCTGCGACTAGTTAGGTTATTAAGCCTATGCTGGTGATAAATAGCATTGATATTGATTACATCCTTGGATTGCTTATAACAGCATAAACATTTACGGAATTTTCGTTGAAATTTTTCAATACAATTGTGTAGATCAGTGAATGGAGACAAACAACAGGCCCATACGCCAGTATGGGTTTGACGAAAGCTGACAAAAGAAGTATCGATATTTTGGTATTTTTGAGCTCCCTCCTTGCTCTAAAAATAAAGACTAGACATTGATAGGCACAAAGTGTTATAACTGAATATTCTGAGAAGGTTAATTTGTCACCAATAATCAAACAAAGTTCTTTTATTGTTTTCACTGTTAGTATAATTTATTATTCATGCAGCTAAATTGCAGGCAGTTGGTTGAGAGATCATGAGAAAGAGATCAATGCATTTTTTGTTGTTTAATGACAATTTGTTCTTCATACACCATTTCTCAAGTTAGTAGATGTCTTGCTGAAGGATTTGTAGGTCTTGTTCACTTCTAATTAATAACTCTGTAAATCTTCATGTCATCCGCATACAGTTGATATTCCGACCTGATGTCATCATCAATTTAATTAATAAAGATACAGAATGTGATTGGACCTATATACAAACCCTGTGGGACACCAGAAGTGACACTGAACTCAACTGATAAGTGACCAGCAACTCGTACCTGCAAACTCCTATTGGAGAGGCACAAGTGCAGCTATTACTTTGCTTTAGATCTGACACCATAAACACAGGTTTTTTTTTTTTTTAGCGGGACTTCATACCGATATCAAAAGCCTTGCTGACGTCTGTGTAAAGTGCGTGTGCTTCCTTACCTCTGCTCTGTGAATTTAGTATGTATTTAACGTACCCATACAAACTGGTGGTTGTGACTATAATATTTTTGAATGCAAATGTCAACTGTTGTAAGACAATTTTCTTCAAAAGTTTAGCAAGTGATGAAAGGATCCTTATTGGCCTATAGTTAGCCACATTTGATTTATCGCCAGATTTATGGATGGGGCTGAGGTAGGACAATTTCATGAATAAGGAAAATTACCAGTTTACTGTGAGATAGGCTGACATAGCCCCACCAATTTTTAACACCACTGAGAAGGATTCTCCAAAAAGGCAAATATCTGCAGCATACCGATTCACCAACATAGCTATTCTATTCGTAGGTCCATGGGGAAAATAGTTTTTATCCGAGCTTTCAACTGAGCTTAGCCTTCTTGCTCTTAACACAGCCTTTGGATGAGATTTCTGTCAAATCAACCAGTCCACTGACAACTGTGAAACAGAAAGTCAGATCGGCCATTGTCTGCGACTAATTAGGCAACTGAGTTTACGTTGGTGATAAATATCATTGAAAATGATTACCATTCTCAAGACACATGTAATAGCATAAACATTTACAGAATTTTCATTGAATTTTTTCATTATTATTTGATTTTCAAGCAGGTAAATTGCAGGCACTTGGTTGTGGGATTACAGTACTTTTTATGTTTAATGTCAATTTGTTTTTCGCACACTAGTTCTCAAGTTTGTAGATGCCATGTTGAGGAATATATATATATATCGGATCGGGAGTATGGAGCTACTATACTAGATGGCGCCACAGTCGCAGCGAGCAGGATGCCAGTGCCACAGCGACGGTAGAGTGACCTACGAGGAGTGACTTAATTGCAAGGCACAGCACATGGAGCTCTCTTCATGCCTGACCATCCAGGCAAAATTCACTCTGCTATCTGTAATTGTGTATTGTGAGACTAATAAACCGGATCACCTGTGTTCTCGTAGTTACTTCCCACTGTCTGAGGGATATCCATGGTCTACCTTCACTAGAGCCACCTACTTTGAACTGGGAACTCTATTCAACCTTTGAGACTCCTGATATATCCTGGATGGATTCGGACTGGGGAGAGCTGCAAACGAACACAGCCCAAGGCAGCAACATTTCGTGCCTTGTTGGATGCCGAGTAGCAAAACCCAATGATAGACGTCGCGGGGAAAAATCCGCCTACAGCCGGCATATTCGCCGAACTTGACCCCATCCTGCAGTCAGCAAACTACTTTCCTCACGTAATCGAGCGACCACTTCAAGGAAGCTCAGCACGGTCAACCCAGCACCGATGAGGGACACTTGGCCCATGCAGTCTGTCTGATGTCAACACAGACAGCATGCTTGCAGGTCCGTGAAATAGCTGTGGCTAATATTGGGGCAAACCTAACCTAATCGTAACAGACAGCACACAATGGGGAAACAACTACTACAGAAACTGATTAGAGAATTTCAAGCAAGCACATGCCACTAGAGGAAGCTGACTTTGGACACGCGCAACTGTAGCTGCATAGTACCATCCTGAATGCCACCAACTGCCTGCTACCACAACGGATGTGTTCCGAAAACAGCTTCACCAATCGATGACAGACCAAGAAATCTCCGACCCGAGCAGAGCAGCAGAACCAGGGCCAATGGACAGCTAAGCAGCCTGCTACCATTGCGGACGCAGAGGACATCAGGCAGCGCAGTGCCCACGAGAGCTGGCACTTGACGGAGAGGCAGCCCGAGGCAGCCGAGCCGCTGTACCATCGTCACCTACAAATGGGTGGAACAACTGGTGCACCAGAAGCTGTCCACGCAGAATGCTGAGCAACAACGGTGAGTCGCTTCCATTACTTTGGCCTCAGGTTTGAACGATCCCCCGTCAAAGAGTAGTGCCATCAAATTGTTTGGAAAACTGATACACTTGGCCGTAGTGTCGCTAGGCTTGGACGCTATCCACGCTAACTGCCAAATCTAGTGCCTGGCAAAGATGTTATGATTGTAGACAGGTTTTCCCACGAGCTTTCTAACCACAAGCTAGTAAACAAAATATTACCATCGCAAGAAATCTTGTAACAAGGAATCGATGCTAAGTCAACTAGTTACCTTTAGCAGATGCCAAAAAGCGCTTAGATGTTGCAAATTTGCAGTAACCTGACCAGCCTAATTACCACCATAATAATCAGATGCCCCACCCCAATATCACCCAACCTCTCTAAACGTTCTGGACAATCTTAATATGTAACGGAAAAAGCGTCAACATCAGCGTATCGTACAAGTGACTCGCAGACTCGTGTTGCATAATACAGCGTCGGTCCCATAAAATGACACTAAACAACATAACAAAAATATAAAATAGACTGCTAGGCAGAAAGTATAAGAACTATTAAACAAAAGCAAAATGGCATGACCTTCACCATTTGCTAAGGCCCGTATTACTGGTCCAAAACCATCTGTTCCGACAACACATAATTAGACAATAGGCAGTTAAATGGCACTACCATCACACGTTAATTCCTACTGCCTTCCAATTGAAGAACATATAACAAAGGGTTAACTTGTTTTTTTGTTAGGATATTCTAAGCGGCTACCATCAAATACCTGCACCGGAGTACTAACCTTAAGGGGGGGGGGGGGAGGAGAGAAGAAATTACACCTGATACCAAGAGCAGTTTTCCAAAGAACGGTTGTAAAATCTTTAGGCCCAGTAGCGTACACGATAGCAATAGCACATATCAACTACTTTTTCATGCACCACTGACAGGATTCGACAGTATAAAACACGGACTGAAAATCGAAACCACCGCCAGTTTCTTTAATACAGCCAGATAAATATTTCTTAAAAGCCAGGTTCAATACTTAGGATTTGTAATAATAGATGAAAACATTTGCCCCAACCTAAACAGAATAGCCGCACACACATATCAACTTAAGCCTCCCTTCTATGGATCATCACGCATCTGGGACAGTTTATAGGGCTTTAAATTTCGACAATTCATACCCCAGCTTACCAAGTTAAGGCCACACTCTTCAAACTCACAGGAGGAAACACCAAGATGGTAGACTACCAAAGGACTATTTCAGTACAATAACAGCAACTGCTTGTTCGTAACATTTTGTGGCAGAAGATGGTTAAAAAATTAATTGATTTAGATAATGGTGAAATGAAAGTGTGCCGTAGTTTACACAGTTTCACTTGTCAGTTAAATGAAGGGAGCGCCAGAGGGTATTTTTGGCATTGCAATTGTTTTCTAACGCCACAGCACAAACAATACGCTATTTCAAGAGCTCGTTGCTAAATTTTTTCAGCTTGTCAACAACTTATTCGACATTATGAGCAGTAGAGTAGAGATGGGTCATTCGCGAGTCAACCAGTTCTTTAGAACAGTTCTTTTGAAAGAGTGAGTGAGCAGTTGCTCACAAAAATGAATGGTAGTTCTTCTTGGAGGCCGTAATGACGGTGGTGTGTCGGTCTCGATTGATCTTAACTTCAATCGAGTGTGCACCAACAATAAATGGGTTTCAGCTTTGCCACTCTTGCCCGCAGCCCGACTAGGGTTGCCAACTTTTTTTTTTTCAAAATAAGGGAGACTATGATGTGACGACATGACTACCGTGAATGAAGAAAAAATGTTTCCTTAGAACAATTTTATTACATCAAAGAAACTAACAAATACAAAATGATTACAAAGGTTCTTATTTAAAGCTATATTTATGTACATCTTTGGCAGCAGCCTGAAGTTTGGGATTAATCTTTACATATTCTATAAATTCTTTGCATGTGTAATCAAAATTAACACTGATTTGTAACTCAGCTTTAATTAAATCTACATTGCAACGGTTTCTATCATCACACCATTTATTATTCATTATAGAATTCTGTGTGGGCATTGGATGCAGGTATACTGAGTACAAAACCAAGAATATTTTGAAGCTCCTTGAGTTTAATTCCCTTGGCTTTTGCTTCATTCATCACAAATACCCACTTCTCCACAGCCTTGCCATCAATAGAAACTTTTGAGGTTATTATCTCTCTCAAGGAAGAAAATTCCTCATAAAGGTTGTCCTCATTTATGTCAAGTTGAAGATGAATAAGAATGTTCTGAAAATCTTTAAAATTAATATCATTCTTCAAGCATAATGGGAGCAAGGATTGCATTATAACATTGTCTGAAATGTTGATACGATTTACAACATAGGAATGAAAAGATTCATTGAAGTCAACAAAATTATTTTGAATTCTTTTCTGAATGATAGGGTCTAACTCGTTCAAGATTTTGTCTGTGTTACTTCCAAAAAACATATCCTCTTTTCTTTGCAAAATTTTAGTTGTCAATGCTTCAACTGCATTAAATGATTCCATGATGGTTAAATCAGAAATCTCAAGGTATTTTGACGTTTCTACAGTATTAACATTTTATCTGGATCCTCGTCATTGAAATATTGTTTCAAAACTTTAGGCGTTTCATTTGTGCTTTGAAAATAGCTTGTTATTGGCTCCCAGTTCTTCAATAACCTATCAACTGATGGTGTGAGGGACAGCCACCTAGTAGGCACATGCCTTAGGAT